>JAOTQJ010000049.1:20803000-20831405 GCA_025642045.1 Solanum sejunctum | reverse complement strand
ACTTCACAATTGAAAGAAGCGCAGACAGTTTAAAGAGTCATTTTGCTTTATTCCATTATACCCCAAAGCCAAAAAATTAGTGAATCCTTGGCTCCATCCGAGATTGATGAAAATATTTGTTATTATGTTCAAAATTTAGATCGTGTAATATTTTCTCTCAAAATTTAGATCGTAGACATATATTGAATATGTCTTAAAATGTTAGTCAATATTTATATAGTTTGATTCTAAAATAGAAAACTATAACATTAAAATGGAAAAAAAAGAGTTGGTTTCACTTTCATTCAAACTTGTTGGCACTTCTTATGGTTCATTATTATTGTTCTTTGCTTATTGAGTGAGACAATTTACTTTTCAAAAGTAATGAATGGGATTAGGGATTTAGTTTAATGAAGTAATTAACATCAAATCAATTGTTCCAATTAAGGCATGAAGTAATAATTAATAGTACCAAGATAATGACCACCTTGTATTATATTTATTCTTGAAAATTTGATTGTGCAAAGATGTTTTTTGGCACTAGCTTGAGTGGCATCCAATGTCACATTTACAATGAAATTTAAAGATACTTTATCCTCCAATGGAAAATAATGGAAGAAATTTACTTTTAAGTATAAGTAGACATCATCTTTTTTCCTAACATGGTTTAACTTCAAAATGGACTTTTAGATATAAACTTAGACTAGTTAAGTCTTAAGCAGATGATATTTCTCAACATAAATTTAAACTAGTCAAACTTCATCAAGCAGGTATCAACATCAAATGAAGACCTAGCGAACCACCAATAATAAACTTAGATTAGTTAAGCCTTAAGCAGATGATATTTCTCAGCGTAAATTTAAACTAGTCAAACTTCATCAAGCAGGTATCAACATCGAATGAAAACCTAACAAATCACCAATAATTCACACAGGTTACTATATCTCATATCACAAATGCAACTTCATACATCATTCCAACAACCTTTCTTGCTTTCCTATTTAGGAAACACGATGCTTTAATTTAAGCAAACCAAATCATAAACAACACATACTCAAACATTTAATACAACACTAAACCATTATTCTTGGCATATTAGGCCTAATACACAATATTAAGTTGCTTACAAACACATACAACATTTAGTAAAAAGAACACCATGTAAACCAAGTAAAGAACAAGATTAGCATACATAACCTACCTTCCCTTTGAGATAATTTTCTTCTTTTAACTACTATAATTAAGAGACTCAAATGCCAAAGGATATAGAAGTTGCCCTTAGTTAACCACCACACCACGAAGAACATGTCAATTACCTTACACCATGGGACTAATCAAGATTAATCTTCATGAATGCATGATAATAATAGCCACCAAACACCATCACCAAAACCATCTTTTACAGTGACCCTTTTATTTTCTTCATGATCTGATGATCTCAATCTTTTCTATTCACTCAATAGTTCTTCCTCTTCCTCCATCGAACGAAAATTACCATAAATCAAGAAAACTACACTCTAGAGTGTAATATTGGTGATGTTTATGAAGGCAAATATAAGAGTGAATTGGTGACTTAAGTAGGGAGAATGTGATTACTTTTGGGTAAAGGAAGAACAAAAAACTATAGGAAAAAAGAGTAAAAATAGAAGGTGTGGGTTGGCAAGTTTAGAATCTCACAAGGGATATGCCATTGGTACCTCTCACAGTATCACAAAAATGTTAAGTGTATATTTCTTTTTATGGCCTCATATTCCTTTCCCACCCTTGAATATTTATATTGTCTTTGCTTTACTTTTTAGTACCTAGTATTATTTTATTTATTTATATACAAAATACATATTCAGTTTTTGCTCATTAATTTATCAATCTCGAATGGAGCCAAAAATTCACTATTTTTTGGCTTTGGAGTATGATGGAATAAAGCAAAATGACTCTTTAAACTGTCTGCGCTTCTTTCAATCGTGAAGTAGCAGTTAGTCAATGCAACTTTCGACGCTCATCATGGGTCATCTGGAAACAGTCGCGTTATGTTTTTAAACATAGGGGTCAGACTGCTTACATTCGACCCCCCCCCTTACCCCGCAATAGACGGGAGTTTCTGAGGCATTGGGGTAATGTTGTCGTTGTACTAATAATTGGTAGTACTGCTTTTGTCACCTCAAAAACACTTTTTTTTTCCAAAAACAAAAAATATAAAAAAATTTCTATTCAACATAGCTAGTGATAGAGAATCACAAATTTATACAACAGGTTAGGATATCATAGTTGTAATTTTGAACATATAAAGTTATAAGCTAAAGCAATTTTGAAACACTTTCTACCATTATACTTGAATTTTTGGTCATGTATCGAGGTGATTCAACGACTGATATATAACTAAAAAAGATCATTCTTACTCTTTTGCACAATATTATTTTTTGATGAAAGAGATTTGGTCGTAATATTTTATTTGTCCTAGTCCATTTTAGTTTAGTTACTTAATTTCGAGTTCTGAACTGTACCCCAATCCATTAGTTTACTAGATTTTGATTCTAATATTTTTGTACTTAATGAATTACTTAACACACATATAGTGTTTGAGCCAGAGCTATTGATTCGATAAACTTATAGGATCAAATATAAATGCATCTGCCCCGATTATAATTCTTAGTGAGAGTTTCTAAAAAAAAATTGTCTATACGCAAGGTTTATTGGACTGACAAATACTTTCTAGTTTCTCTATTTCCAAATCCCAAACTCAAAATCTTTGATTAATGATCGAAGTTTTTCTGAATTCAGCTATGAGTGATTGATAATTTGATTGTCTTACAATATAATTGTAATAAATTACAATAACATTATCCCAATGCCTCAAAGGTTCTCGCTCATTGAGAGGTAAGGGGGGGTCGGATGTATGCAGCCTGACCCCTATGTTTAAAAACATAGCGCGATTGTTTCCGGATGACCCATGATGAGCGTCAAAAGTTGCATTGACTAACTGCTACTTCACAATTGAAAGAAGCACAGATAGTTTAAAGAATCATTTTGTTTTATTCCATCATACCTCAAAGCCAAAAAATAATGAATATTTAACTCCATCCGAGATTAATGAAATAGTACAACCAATTATTAGTATTTTATTTTTTTCTTTGTAATGAAACTTGTACTAATATATACTTTAATTTGATTGCGTAATGTTCCTTATAGTAGTGAGAGTCTTGATCTTAATTTGTTAGTTTAATTTGATGACGTGAAGAAAAGTAAACATATCTAGATCACATATTTAGATAATGACAGAATAAAAAAATTTATTAAAAAGGTTCAAGAATATAAAAAATAAATATAATTTTTCATAAAAAAAATTTAAATAAACTTTGTTTCTCCTATAAAGAGTGTTACATAGTCCAATAAAAATAGGTAATTGCACCACTAAAGATTGATTACTAGAAAACATCAAATTGGTTATAGAATGTGTCGATTAATTCCTGTTAATTTTATCGCTAAAAAGCTCATAATTAATTGAATCTTTTTCTTTTAACTAGTTAATTCATAGCTAAATGAAATTAACAAAAGGTTTTTGTTGTTTAGCTATGAAATTTTATCAACCATTAATATCTTTTTTTAATAGTGATTATGAAGAGACGATAAACACCATATATATAAAGTAAGAGTTGTATATATAGAGAGTCAGAATTATCTCTAAAAAGTATAAAATATACAAAAATAAATACACGAAAAAGTTAAAGAGGATTCAACATCAAATTTACATAATAATCATATATAAACAGTAAAAAATTTTATCGAAAAACCCTCTTGGCTCTACCTAGTTCCGCACCAACGATCTATGTAAGTAATATTTTACCTTCTATCAAGTTACTTTAAGAAAATCTACGTGTAAATCTCTTTAAAATGTAAAATTTATAATTTTGAAAATCCAACAAGTTGTATTTATAACAATGCTTATAGAACTTAAAACTCATAAAACAAAGCAATGATATCAAGAAAACACACAATAACAATAACATTATCCCAATGTCTTAAAAGTTTCGTCCATTGCAGGGTAAGGGGGGATCGGATGTACGCAGCCTGATCCCTATGTTTAAAAACATAGCGCAATTGTTTTCGGATGACCCATAATGAGCGTCGAAAATTGCATTGACTGCTACTTCACAATTGAAAGAAGCACAGATAATTTAAAGAGTCATTTTGCTTTATTCCATCGTACCCCAAAGCCACACTCAAACATTAATACAACACTAAATTAAACCATTATTTTTGCCAAAGGCATAGTACATAATAACATTCATCAAGTAGCTTACAAACACAAGTAAAATACTAATCAAGATTAATCTTCATGGGACTCAACTGACTAATCAAGATTAATTAAGTAGCATAATTAATCTTTTCTACAATTTAATTCCTAGAGCCCATCAAGAGACTCAAATGCCAAAGTATATAGAAGTTGCCCTTAATCAAGATTAATCTTCATGGGACTCAAATGACTAATCAAGATTAATCTTCATGACTAATCAAGATTAATCTTCATGACTAATCAAGATTAATCTTCTTGGGACTCAAATGATTAATCAAGATTAATTAAGTAGCATAATTAATCTTTTCTACAATTTAATTCCTAGAGCCCATCAAGAGACTCAAATGCCAAAGTATATAGAAGTTGCCCTTTATCAAGATTAATCTTCATGGGACTAATCAAGATTAATCTTCATGGGACTAATCAAGATTCCCCATGAATGATAATAGTATTTCTTCCTCTTCCTCCATCAACAAATCAAGAAAACTACATGCACCTAGACTAGGGTACTTTGATCAAAATTTGAGGATGGGAATATTGGTGATGTTCATCAAGGCAAATATAAAGAGTGAATTGAAGGTGACTTAAGTAGGGAGGTGGTGATCACTTTTAGGTTAAAAAAAAGAATAATGACTAAAAATTGGGTGGTGGGTGGGAGGGGGGGAGTTGTAAGTAAAAGGGTCAGGTGGAGATTTAAACAAGACATGGATGGAGAAAAGAAGATGAACTTCCAGTAACTGAGCTCGTCAACATGTACAAAGAACATCACATGTTCTTTATGTGACCGACCAATCATGTACATACTCTAATCAGAATCCAGTTTGAATGTTGGGGGAACCTCATCCATCACACTCAACTGCCTCCTCAGCTTAACAATGTGAGCTTGCACCTGTCAGATCAATAACCAATCAATTAGCTGATAGCAAACTACTACAAATGTGGAAATTGAGTCCATAAGCGCTGAGTGCATGGCTTAGAGAAGACTAAATGAGAAGATAGACAAAGAAATAATCACGGTAAGAATGCTGGTGTGGCCAACTGTAAACTTGTTTACACAATATCTAATTTCCTTAATGGAGCCTTCAGATTACTTATTTGCATTTTGAGGCACTTAACACTGTTGTTTTGAAATGATTCATCAATCAGGGATTTGAAGCACTGGCACAATGTAGCTAACGCAAGAAGCTTTGAACCATAATTTGTTACCATGATGAAGTTGGGTTATTTTTATTACATAGTATCTGCTTCTCTTCTTTCTTTTTTTTAGTGAAAGAATTCATTTACTTCTCTGAGAAGTAGGTCTCTTAAGAACCAAAGGCATTCATATGCTTGAAGCTCCCTTTAGAACCCTAATGAAGCAGTTAATTGACGGTCTAAAGGAGAAAAAAGGCACTCTCAGGTCTAGACAAGACAGTTTATCCAGGTCAGATGAAAGTTGAGGATTCAATCCTAGCACTGAAAGATGCCAGTAAAGAATTAACGACTATTTATAGAAATTAAAGCTTAAAGGAAAGTGTTGAAACACAAGTCTCATTTATCCAATAGCGTTTTGGAGAATACGCTTGTGCCCTACATTTCATCCGAAAATGAAAAAAGTAAAATACAAACTTTATATAGAGACGAAAATAAACATTCGAGTTGAATTAACATAATTATGTCAAAGAAATTTTTTTACATCCATGGTGTCCAGACCAATTTGTGTGCACCATAACTAATCCCATGGTTACTTGCTGTGGTAACTCTGTCCTCAAAGGCTTGGACAAATGGAGGAAATGTTTGCCTATGCTGGGATTTGAACCTAAAACCTCATGGTTCTTAACCCACTTTATTGTCCAGTAGGCCACACCCTTGTGTCACCAAAATAATATTATCAGCTTAAATGACTATATGTTGCTACTCAGCTTTATATATAAGAAATTATGAGGTCCAGATTTATCTCAGGGGAGGTAGAACAAACACACATGATTTCTAGTAGCTACGAGCATGAACGTTTTTTACACAAAGTAGTTAAGACGTAATGAACATGTCTGCATGTGTGTGTGTGTGTGTGTGTGTGTGTGTGTGTGAGAGAGAGAGAGAGAGAGAGAGAGAGAGAGAGAGAGAGAGATCAAGTTAAGCTCACCCTCTGACGAGCAGCTGTTAGTTTTAAGAGTTCATCAGCCTCAGAGAAATTGATGAACCACTGACTAAGAGGATGATTTTTCGTATCACCTTTCTTCAACTCATGCAGATCCTCAATTGGTGCTATAAAACATGAAGTAGAAAATTACAAACAGAAAGGAAAAAGTTGTTCCAGCAGCAAAGCCAAAAGATATCAGCAAAGAAGTATTTACCAGGAGGCAACTTAAATGCCGCAGGAAGCCGTGGCACGACTACTGCAGGATGGTTCTGTATACGAGAAAAGAAGTCCTCAGGAGGATCGGGGAATACAATCTCATTGTAGGTTTCCACAACAACAGGTTTCTTTGTTGACTGGGGGCCAGGCTCATTCTCAGAGTATAGCTTCAGATGATGATACCTAGGGAAATAAGAGCACTGAAAGTATATCCACACTGCCAGGCAAAGTTTAAAGAGAAAAGAAGCTAATTCACAAGGTAAAGAACTTACAAATCCAACTTCTTTTCACCAACGTCATCGTGGAAGAAAAGGGATATTGCAATTTCAAATTCGCCCCAACCACATTCTGACAACTCAAAGGGTGGTGATTCTACCACTCTAACAGGATTATTAAAGCTCGGATGCAATTGAAAAACAACTTTCTTGATAACACCACTAAGATCCTCATTTGTTGCCCCACGAACATACACTGACCACCTATGTGACTGAGTTCTGATTGACAAACCCATATTTACAATCTTATCAAGAAGCATAACACTCCGAACAAATAAATGCATTAAAAAGAATGCCCACTTACTCGGTGGCTTTCTTGCCGAGCCAAAACGCAATTGTTCCAGTGACTATTGGGACATAAATTTCAACATCTTTCAGTCTCTTGCTTGAAGTCTGTGTAACACCAGAAATTAATAGACTTATATCTCAAGCTACGAAAGAAGTTAGGCAAAGAAAATACTGGTCAATACGCAAATCTCAAATGTTTCCAGAATAGACACAGATAACACTTCAAACTGATCAAACAGAATAATTCATCAAATGCATAAACATAAACAGCATGAGGAAATATTATACTCTATCATCCAGCTGAAATCCGAGTAGAACAGACTCGTGCAGGTAATACGAAAAATGAAGAGCAAAAACAGAGCTTATAACCTCCATTTTTATTAATATCCTAACACGAGACATACTTGAACCAATATTCGCACAAAAACAGGAGTTAAAAACACAGGGATACACCAAAAGTACAAAAATACTAAGAAGCGCTAGTCATAAATTTATCAGGTAACAGAAACGAACCTTTTTTTCAAAATCTTCAGAAGGATTAGCAATTTTGGTGAGTTGTAGCCTTGGATCAGGCTCGATTCCACCTAGGTCACTGTCATTCTGCATCATGGAAGGCGAGTTTTTACATGCAAAACAAACCTAGTAACGGAAATTGAGGTTCTTTTGACGACTAATAATCAGAAGATGAAAGAAATTGGGAACTAGGGTTTTGAAATTGAATGAGAAAGAGGGGTTTTGGAAAGAAGTAGGAAATCTGGCGAGTTTGGTAGGAATTTGAAAGACATGCGGTTTTGGGTAATAAGTACAGCGTATTTGCATGGAACAAAGAAAGTCTCAATTCTAGTTTTCGCCTCCCTCCAAATTGACCCGCCAAAATACCATTGATGTTTCTATTTTCTTTTTAAAGAGAATTATTAGCAAACATGTGTTTTGGTCATTTAAAATATAATGAGAGTTTAAAAAAGTTATATGTATGGGTGACGAGATCTTGAATTTTTTTTATTTTATTTTGTGTTTGTTTGTTTGTCGAAAACAGTCGCGCTATGTTTTTAAACATAGGGATTAGGCTGCGTACATCCGACCTCTCCTTATCTCGCAATGGGCGGAAGTTTTTAAGGTATTGGAGTAATGTTGTTGTTGTGTTTGTTTGCTTGAACTTATGTTGGTTTGATTTGTAAGAGCAGGTAAAATAATGAAAACTTCAAGAGACCATGATTAACAAGGCAGCAGAGGAAGAACAATCTCCCCCAGCAATATCGATCCTCTCTAGTTCAATCAGAATCAAGAATCGATGTGTTAATTTCCTCTTGATATAAAATGATATATTAAACTATTGATACGTTGGATAATTAGTCAACCTATTACTATGACTGATCATTACAAGTCGAGGCATTGTTGTTTCTAAAATTTTCTCCTTTTAATAAGGAATTAGGAAACTAAAATCATTTCACTAATTTTGATTAAGCATTTTATGATTTAGCTGATCCTTCTTCCTAGCAAAAAATAAATTATTACTATTATTTGAAAAGTCAAAAAATTGCGTTTAAATTAATACAGTTCTATAGAACTTTTTAAAATAATTTTATCCTTTTTAACAGTTCTATTGTACGATAATTTACAATCATTATAAGGTTAAAATGGAAATGTTGACTAAAAGATTAACTTCTATGATACCTATGAATATATTGAGGCCTCATCATTAGGTTATTGGTAGTTCAACTCATTCTTGTCTATCTTAGTAAGTAAATATTGTGATCATCAAAAAAGAGACTTTGAGTTTAAGATTATTGCCTTAAAGAGTGACATTAATGTCTAAAATATACATGTTTAATCAATCAAATAATGCATGTTTGTCTTGATTAACCTGTACCGAGGGAAAAAAGAGTACACACTGGGGAACAAACATAAAGAAATAATTACCACTTTTATCTTAATAGAGTCAAACGTCTTGGATTAAAATATTCAAACATCTTTTGATGTGCATGTCTATCAAGTCAAATTACTATGTCCTAAGTAACTTTTAGTCAAGTCAATAACTCACTCATTTATTAATTCAACTAATCTTAATCATACCAAATTCAAGCCTAACTCGTTTATTTGCCACCTGTAAAACGCCAATTTTCGTACGTCACTAATTTAGGCACTGGAGAGCAAGGAAGTATTCTTAGAACGCAGTATATTTCCAAAACAAAGACCAATGCCACTTATCATTTATCAAAAAGGGAAAAAAGAATAAATATTATCATATCAATACCACAGCCAGACTGCGATCCTCAATAAATTGAAAAAGCAAAGAAGAGAAAAAACAGAATTTGTCTAGATGTACAAGCAAGGCACCAAACAAGGTGCAATCTAGTTCTTCCATTAGATTTAAGAACAAATTTGCATTTGGTCAAAGAGACAATACAAGACAACCACAGGTTCAAAGATTCCACTCAAAGTTGCACCTACTGAATACAAGGTTTTGCAGAATTCAGCAGCTGCATTCACCTTTTCAAGCGGGAGGGCCAGCCGGTGAGATCATTGAACATGTCAAAGCCACAAGGAAAAAAGGGTCTAAACACACTGAACTAAATATTTGAAGCATTAAGCGCCATTACTTTGCACTGTTCGTTCATAGCCAAGAGCTGCGCCTCTTTCTTATCAAGTAGAGCAGTCAAATTCATATTTTCTTCCATCAGTTTTTTTACTTCAGCCTCTTTCTGCGTCTTCTCACTCTCCAATTGTGTCGTCTTGGCGACCAGCCTGGTTCACATAAAACAATCTCAGCACAATAATGAAATATCAGTTAATTGAATTATTACAGCTTTAGCATTTTGTGCCAATTGGGATATAAGAAAATTTTGCAGTCATTCTGACGACCCATAAGGATGGATACTTCGCCCAATAAATATTTACCACTAACATGGTGGTCAGAATTCTATCTTCATGCATTAATTAGATGAAGAACATGTCTTCAGGCAAAAATTAATGCAGTAATTCAAAACAAAAAGCAGTAGAATGGATTACAAAATCATGATTCATGACCATATGGGAAGTCAAACCAAACAAACTCCCACTAAGTTAGTTATAAGAGCAGGTCACCTGAGAAAAGCAGAAAGTAAGGAACACAAAGTTTAAAGCTTATACTAGCTCAAATAAATCTAGAAGGACAAAAGGTGTTCTCTTAGTTTCAATCAGATGAAACTTCATCAAAGTTCATGCTCTCTTTTTGTTCTGTACTACTATATTACTTGGTCATACAGCTACCACTGACTTCAAGATGCCAACTGGGTTGAGCAAGAGAGTAATGAAATGCAGAATATTGCAAATGAAGCTATCATTTCAAATATTTAGCATCTCGAAAGTTCCAATCTCGATTAGAAAAAGATTATTCAACTTCATTCTCAATAAGTGAAGAATTAAACTTTATGGCATAAGATAGAGAATATAAATATTCTATATAAAAGATTGAGAGAGCTAGCAGTAAGATGTTACAAACTAGCAGTAAAACCTCCTTTCCTATTTTGTGGCCTCAATAAGATTTTTATTAGTCTCAACTATTGCATTCTGGGATCATCGGGTTTTTCTACACTTCTTGAGATTCTATGGTTTCTGGACTGATATTCTTTTATGCTCCATCACAGAATAACCAGGATCGGCCAATATGGATATTGGGTTGCCACTCTGCAACTCTTGGCACCCATATACAAAAAAATAAAAATAAAATTGAGAACTTTAATTTTTAACCTGTAATTTTATGAAAAATAAAGAAATTTTTTGGATTTTGTGTTCTTTGGCCAATGTACGCCATTGGAGCAGATGCACTTTATATAAAGCAAAAGCCCTAACCTCTGCTTCCTCAATTGATTGTTCTAATTTCTCACATATTTATATTTTAAAAAAGGAACCTTGGGTCTAGCTCATATAGTGAGAATTGTTTAAAGCCATATAAGGAGACATCAGCCATCGTTTAAGAGATGTTTTATTCCCTAGAATCAATATCTTACCATATTGTATGCAAGTAGCTAGTATAAATCCTAACCAAACTTGAGGGAATAATCAAACTTTTCCGATAACTTCTTAATGTTTCCCTAATTTCTCACCACTTGTAGATTTTCAGACGGTATATCTGTCTTACATCTGGGAGTTAGTGCAACAAAAGACACTTCAAAATAAAGTAAACATAACTCCATAAGCAACTATTTGGATTTATCTTCTAGATGGTTCAGTTATCCCTGTTATCATGTAAACAATGCATTATCAATTTCAAATGGTCCCAGCGCCCAGCAGTGAACAATGACCAACACTGTTATGATTCAAATGATTCCCCATCCCACGCCAAGCCTGGAAAAAAAATAAAAAAGAGAAATATAATCGCCCTGGATCATTACAAGAACAAGATCCTACAGTATTACGATAGCTTAAAAGGGACATTATAGCATTAAGTTTGTCAAGAGTCCAGCATGGTATAAATGATCTAAATCAACCATACCCAAAAAAAAGTTTAGGACACTCGAACAACTATGAGCATCCATGCTTCCCTCCCTTTAAATCAATCGCTTCCATAAGGTGAAACACAGATATATACTACTCCTAATTCCTAAAAGCAATATTTTATACACGCAAAGGGACAAACAGCCAAACAAGAGAAAACAAGGTAGTTATTTAGTGGAGCTATCACAACATTTTTTACAAAATGATACACATTATACTTGCGCATTTGTATTGCAATTATCATACACAAACTGCCAGGCAAGTATTATGCGAACACACAGGAAGAAGTAGTGCTTGGACATTTGTAGTCCAGTTATTATAGCAAGTTGTGTGGCAAGTATTAAGATGCAGTGCTATGAAAGTGAAAGCAAAATGATACATTTAATATAAATTTCATGCATCATAGACACATTGTATAGCCAGGAAATAAAGAAACAGTTTGGTCAGCATGCTATGGTTATGGAAATTTCTTTGATGATAGGGGATTACTTACCGCTCAAAAAGCCTTTCAATCGTCTGGAATTGCTTTTCTGATGATAAAATTGTTTCTCTCACACTAATGAGACTACTGACATAGGATTTCAGAGACTCAAAGTCTCTCTTGACACGACAAAGCTCCTCCTCATTTTCTGCAGCTCTCTGCCTCTGTCTAGAAGTTTCTTCAACCAAATCTTCAACTCTCTGCCGCATCTCAGTCAGGATAAGATTTGTACCCAGAGCAAATCTTTCCATTTCCTCTAACTTAATAGACATGTTTTCAATCAGGAGCGTCTTCCTTTTAATCTCTTCTTCACCTACTGTTACCTTGTCTTTCTCTATAGCAGTTTCAGATTCCGCCATTATAATCCTCTTGACAAGACTTTCCATAACATCTGTAACCAGTTGTACACTTCTGAGTAATTCATTCATATAAGATCCATCTTGTTCATCAAGTTGACCATGTTTACTTGGAAGTGTAATCCATAATTCATCATTGGCATCATCAAAAAGTGAGAGATCAACATCCCTACTCCAACTTGATAATGGTATGCCATTTTTATCAACAAGACCTACTCCATCTAGTTCTTTGATGCCGCATGAGGAATGGGCCAAATCTGGAACAGCCATGACTCTGGCTCTAGCTTTCAAGTACGTCATCAATGTAGTAGCAGTTCTCACTCTATGTCCTAGAACATCTAACTCCCTCTTTGTATCTTCTTCTGATCCCTGAATATGAGCTTTTACCTCCAATAGTTTTGCTTGCAAAGCGTCCACTTGGGACTGGCTTTTCTCCATCTCCAGCTTCCAAGTAGTGTCTGTTTGAGTCAAATGGGATTTTAACGCTGAGAGATCAATATCATCCTCCCCTGCCATCACCTAATCAAGTCACTGGTGTGGGTTCAGGAACCTATAAAATTAAAGTTTTAGGAACATTTGGAGTGTAGGAACTCGTAGATTCAGAACCACATGGGAATCATATCAAAACTTGAACTCTAATCACCACCCTGCAATTCTCAACCTTCGGATAAGAAATGCCAATTGTATAAAGATTTTTTCCAAGGTGATTTTATTCACTTTCATTCAAGCAGAATATTCAGATAAAGAAGGTTAATCTGCACTATGTTAAAACGTTTCACTAACTCTTCATGACATTATAGGATAAATCATCATAAATGCATCACCATGTTCTTTGCAATGCCTAAGGAATTACTCTATTTTCATTCATAATACTCCGCTAAAGACAATATTTCCAGATGAAAGCTTATTAAAAACGCTATAAAGCCATACAAATTAATGGTGAACTGTAACTAAGATAGAGATTGGCAGGAAGTTTAGATATCACTCTACTCAAGTACATCCATATTAATCCAAAACTCAACAGTCAGGCTTCTTTGACGAATCAAGATCATAAAAATCCACAAAAGAGGAACCCCATTAGAATTTCTGACAAAGAAAGGGACAAATTATACCAAAATCATAGGATTAAACCCTTATTACCGATACCCATCAAATTCTGATCAGCATTCAAAGGATTGGAACGAAAATAAAAACGAAATCAAAGTAATTCGTTGATCTAAACAATTGGAAAGAGAATGCAAAATAAGTAGGTACACCAAAACCAATAAGTACAATTTGTGCAGATAAATACAAGGTATAGAGAAAGAGGCACCTCGGGAAATTGAGAAAAATTTTTGGGTTTAGATGATGATAATGCTGTAACACGTATAATCTCATGGAAAATTATCAATGAAAATTTTCATTGAGAACCAATTTGGTAAAGGCAGCTTCTTGCTTTTCTTGTCTTTGCCTTTTCCTTGTAGAGTTCGCTTTCAGCTTTCATGAAAAAAATAATATAGTGGGACCTTTAGGTCTTTTATTTAGTCCATAAATGATTGAACCACCAAACGGATTGAGGATAAAATGAAATAAAAATGTTTATGGGTTGTATGTCATGTTCAATTATAACTTTTTTATACACCAAACAGTGTTGTCTTAAAAGATTTTTTGGAATTCATTTGCAAAAGTTTTTTGAGGCTCACATATGTGACTTCATTTGATGAATCTTAGTAGTATTGGGATATGTGCTTTAAAATCATAATTTTGTATTTTAATTTTTTTGATAAATATGATTTGGATTAAATCATGATTTTTAAAAAATTTAAATATAAAACTTGTTCATAGAGCTATATATTTTTTTAGAGATAATAATAATGTTAGATCATAAATAAGTTATCATATTTTTTTTGAGTTAGGACAACCTCTTTTGGGAATTATATAGTATGAGATTTTATGCGATATAAATTTATACCATGTAAAGAATAAAAGTGAATTATTTTTAAAACTTATAAAAGTGACTCATGCGAAAAGATTGCTCATAGAATATAAAAAAATTATATTAAAAAATAATTAGTGACTACTATTGTTTACTAGTGGATCTTTATGAAATTATGTGAGATTATAGTTGCAGAGATTTATTTATAAAAAGAATATGAAGATATGTGACTTATATCTCTTAACATATTCGATATCTTATTTATGAATCATGATTTGCTCATTCGACAAAATTGTGTAATAATTGTGGAAATTTGAATAGTTTTTCTCGAGTGTCATGCTTCTCAGAGGATAAAACAATTTTCCAAAAATCAAATTGCATTATCTAAACAAAACGCAACAATGAAACTTAGGGGCATCACACTGCATACAAATCATAGTACCTACTTCAAATTAAATATTATTCCCGTTGTTTCATATTAAGTGAATTGCTGGGTCATTTCATACGTATTAAGAAAAAGAAACAAAAATAAAATTTAATCATGTTTTACTTTTTCAAACTCGACACACTCATTTAATGCATTATTTATTTCTCGTACAAAATTCAACTTTACAAACTTAATTAATGAATGATAAAATTGGAAAAAAATTTCAACACATAAAGAAGAAGTAAAGTTCAGTCCACCAGCCTGGTGAGGGCAGTCTTCTGATGACAGGTTATGGCAAGGCCTGTTTAGTTAAAAGGGGAAAAAACAGTGAGGGAGTTCAAGTTTTCAGTTTTTAACAAATGACTCTACTTGTGAAGAAGAGGTGATGAGGCCTGAGATGAGTCCTACAATCAGGGCACTATTGTAGGTAGTTGGTTCACTTTGCGAGGTGTTGTCCCGAGAGTCCATGTATGTATCACTAGAGGATGGTCCCCCAACAAGAGCTCCAACTGCAACATTTGGATTAGGATGTCTTGTGTGAAGCCATTTGAAGCCATCACTGCAATTAGAATTAGCATTTACTGGAATTGAAGCACCCCTATGGTGAACTTGCTGAGGATATCTTCTTCCATAACCAACAAGGTAGCTCATTTTCATTGGATTCTTTCCCAAGATATAATCCAACTGAAGATAAAATAGAATTTTGTGACAGAAGTTCGATGGCCTTGACGTGTAAAGAACTACTGCTTAAGAGAATATCAAGAAAACGCAAATACATAAGATAAAAAGTTCTCTGTCCCCGTTCCTTTAAAGTCCATAAGGTAAATGTTTATTCAAGAAAAAGATGTTTGTCTTAGCTCCTTAGTCTGTTTAACATACCATTTCATCTACACAGGAAATCAGACTCTGGAGTTATATGTGTTGTTCAACTGAAACTATTAAAAGGATTTTAATGACATGTTTAATTGGCCATGCCCATTTTACATCAGGAGTTGAACCTCAAAATAAGCAAATATGTAGAACCTTAAAGTAAGCAATTACGTAAATTAATACATACCTGTGAAACTGCAAAGTTGCGCAACTCTGTTGGTTCATATAACTTCCCACTGCAATACAAATTTGATGTTTGGGAGCTAAGCATGTAATCACTGTAAACCACTGCCAGAAATGAAGAGGCCACAGAATACTGCAATGGATTCCACTGGTCCACCCATATCAGGCCATCTGCGACAAAAATTAAAATTTTATTGCAGCAACCTTTCTTTCTAAAAGGAAAAAGATCATAATTTATACAATGACTGAAAGACCAGTTCATGTTCTTCGTTCCTCAGCTTGAGGTATATGGTTGGACCAAATTTTCTGAGAGGGTCACATATCATGACAATACCTGCTGTTCTTTGAGAGTTTGCCGTTGGGGATTCAGGTAGAAGTCCACACAAAAACATCTCAGCAGTTAGTCTGTATGACTGCAGGGAAAGACTTTCCTCAGTTGAAATGTCTTCCTTTGAACCAAAGAAACTGACTCTTGATAATAGAACCTGAATCAAAGGTAAAAATCTGCATAGTTGTTAGCTGGAGAAATCCTTCTTCTGAATAATAAAAGATCAGGCCAATGCTCAATTTTTGTTTATGAACATGATTTATGTTAATTGCGTAAACAGATCCTATCAATTCTAATAGCTAACATCTAGAAGCTAGAATTATGGAATAGGTAACTTGGTGGCATGTATGCGTACAATACCTGAACTCCAGCCAATTTGTTGTCCCAAGAAAACCAAGATGTATATCCCCAATTAGCAAATGCATTACCATTTGTAGACACGTATGTTAGGTAAGATTTGTCTCCGGTAGCATGATAAAGCCAAGCAGCTGCCCACAAGAGGTCATCCCCAAATCCAGTAGAATTATAAAAATCTTGCATTCCAGGTATGCTGATACTGTACGAACGTCTATAAGTATCAGCAAACTTGAATAACTGTTTGGCATGCTTAAGCAGAGTTCCTGAGTAGGCAGAGTCAATTGACTTGAAGGCCAATGATGCAGCTGCCATTGCTGCTGCACTTTCAGCTGCAACATCTGTCCCTGGATACGATAAGTTAACTTGTGTAAGAGGCCTTTTTTCTGTCATGGCCTCAGGTCTTTCCCAGCATGTGTGATCCAGCTTTGGGTCACCCACCTTTCTTGTATATAAACACAGAAAAGATACTTCATTAAGCACCATTTTCCTTACTTGGGATAAACTTCTATCACAGGAAGTTGCAAAATCATACTTGGGCTAAACTTGAAAATATTTCTCAATTGTCAATTAGAATTAATCTACCTGAATATACAGGACATTCTCAGAAGGATGGGCATTAATAAGAAAATCAGTGATCCACTTGAGGGATTCTTGGGCGTTATCCAACTCGTTCACCATGTTCATATGGTTTCCATACTCCAAAATAGCCCATGATAAAACTGTTGCGGTGAACGCCATTGGAAATCCAAACTTCACATGGTCTCCAGCATCATACATTCCTTTGCTTAAATCCAAATTTACTTCACTTCCATCTCTCAAAGCTGAATCTCCTCTCCAGGAAATCTTATTATTCACCAATTTTCCTGCTGCAGTTAATAATTCAAAAATCAAAATAAGTACTGTTAAACTTAGGACTAATTCAGCGAGCAATGTGAATATTAACTAGCCTTACACTTCTGAACGTCAAAGAATTGCATAGCAATGCTAAGAGCATTTGCGTATTTGTCAACCACTTGGTGAGAATCTGCCTCTGAAGAATTAGAACCATGAAAATATTTTCGGAAACTGAAGAAAACCATTGCAAGAACAAGAGCCATGATCACCAGGATGGGCCCCCGCCAGAGCCATCTTTGATCCTTTTGTGGTTCTTTCTCCATTCAATATCAGTCGAATAACATCAGAACGTCCATTCTTTGACGAATAATGAGTGACTAGATTATGATAATGAGCTATATTATACTCCTCCAGTGACCTCATTATATATGCTATTAGGGTATCTGGACAATCACCAAAGCACAAGAGAGAGAGGTGAAACCGGCATATTTGAGCTTTGTCTTTGTCTGATTCTAGATTTATCTACTTCAACTTTTTGGAAGTATTTGGAACTGTAATTAACGAGAATCTTGATGCTTATTCCTCTTCCTAACCTATGCCACCAATAAAAGCATCCCCATTACGAAACGTGATTCTTTTTTAATTGTATTCCTACTATGCTTGCTCCCTCTTGTCAAGGTAAAAATGGCTTCAACTATAGCCCATATAAAAAAGCGAAAAGTACTTTTCAAAGAGCAATTGATTTCTTCAAACGAGGAAAAATCAATTGAGAAAATGCAATTTTTAAGTTCTGAAAGAGAATATATTATGATCCATCTTAACTTTTCTTATGTCATAGGGTGTATAAAGGGGTTGACAATTTTAAGTTCATTACAACTAGATTAAACGGTTGTCTGATGTAATGCAAGAATTGTTTATGCATTGAATAACAATGCATGAATTGTTTATTTATGCGGATTCTTATTTTATATTGTATCGTTCATAAAAATATTCTCGCATAATTTACACAAGTATTACACTGAATTCTGCTTTTGATACAACATCAGGATTAAGAGACTTGCGGACACCATAACTGTATTCCAACACAGATACAACAGTTTCGATTGGTTAAAGCGATAACAAAATGCTAGTATATGATTTCCATCAAGAGACTGTATGTATTGGCATGTTCATTTGCTTAAATCTATTATTACTAATAACTTTCAAGTTACATACAGGACTACAAAATTTTTGGACTGAAGCAAACAGGGGAAAAAAATTAAAATTGGAAAAATTTCTTGTTGAAGTCAAGGTTTGTCGCCTGAAGCTTTAAACATAGATTCAGGAGCAAGAGGAGGAGTATCGAGCTGGTAAAGGTCAAGTGCAGGACCAACAAATCGAAAAAGTATCCAACCCCCAATTATAATAAAAATAGAAGCATAAGCAAATTTGTTTAGCCAGAACAGAAGTCCTTTTTCTCCCATGTACAATTCAATTGCCTTCTCAGTCAGATTCATGGATTCCCAATCCTTAGGTGGAGGCTTAGGTTTAACAGCTTGTTTCCCTGCATTGATCATTTCTTCTTCCCTCTGCTTTTGTCGTTTTGATGGACGTCTTCTAAATCGAATCTCAACGGTGTTTGGTGGTGTTATTGGTGGTGCAACGGGCTGCGATTCGTTGTCATTACCGCTGCTGCTGCTACTGCATTTGATAGGCAAACGAACTAGATGAGATTTGGAGGAAAGTGGAATTACTGGAATGGGAGTGAAGTGTTTTGGATAGTTGGAGAGCATGGTGGTGTTCATTTTTCATTTGCTTTCAGGGAACTTTAGTTAAAGCACTAAAGTGTGAGGCCAGGACTATTTTTGATTACCTTATCCTTTTATTTATCCCAGTGACCCATTCCAACCTTTATGATTTTCCTCCTCCTTTAATTTCTCTAATATTCGGGACAACTTAGACGTGAAGTTACTTGTATTTTTCAACTATATAAATGTCCAATAATTTTGTTTATTAACATAAGTAAATATTTGTTTTGTCTAAATTTAATTATCAGATTTTTTTTTTTTATTTGTCGTCTTTACAAATTAAGAAAATACAATTTTTTAAATCTATTAGTATATCCTCAATTCATATACGAAGTTAATGTTTTTCAAAATTGTAGAACTTTTTAAAAATGTTCAATGTTCAATTTATCTTTAGAGTACCAAGGTAATTTAAGGGATTGACATAACACCATTAACTTGGGCATTCTCATTAAGTTTTTACACTACATATTACTTTTTTTAGTATAACAAAGGAAATACTTATTAATCAATAAAGGTAAAATGATAAAGTCATTTCTCTAAGAAATAGAGAACTCAGTAACTTATGAAAATCGTATAAAATAATCTCTGCATTTCTCTAAGCAATATCTATATTGAATTTTATGTAAACTTCAAAAGATGAAGTCGTTTACTTTTTTAATTGTTATTTCCCCTGTTCTATATTAATTGAATTTGTGAAGTAATGCACACATATTAAGAAAACATTCAAAGATAAAATTTACATCATACTTTTTCATTACTGCCCTTTGTGAAATCATAAATATGTAATGTAATTTATTTCCTAGAAAATATAAAACTTTAATATATGAAAGGACAAATATGAAAAAAGTTTCAAACATTATTTTTGAATTTTGAACAATTCAACTATTTTGAACATTAAAAAAATCTTCAAAATTTAATTAATTTGACATGAAGAGAATACTTATGTATAATAATACGTTTATTTTGAAAGATTTTTTTTTCTTTCCGTGCAATATAAGAATACATATATCAATTCAAAATTTGATAATTAAATTCAAACGAAGAAAGTAGAAAATGTTTTATGACTGCTCCTCCTCCTGGATTCATAAATGTTTACTAGGTAACTAATTTTTAACTTTACCACTAATCCTTCCACTACCTCTTTATCTTTTTCAAGTCTCGAGATTGCTTGACGACCATGTGTTAATGGAGCTTTGGATGAGTTGTTAGGTTTCTTTGTAATTGTGACCAATTTAGATTAAGTGCAAAATGCATATGAGAAAAAAATTATTTTTGAAATTTATAGTCATGAGATAATTTATCTATTTTCAGTCAACATACATGTTTCATCATAAGAATTAATTTAATTGTTTTTTTTTATATATATTTTTATAATTTATAAATTCGTAACGATGAGTATGTATGTTAAGGGAAAACAATCAACTGTTGCTTATTAATAAAAAGAGACTATAAAAATAAGCATATATAATTAATAAAATTTAAAATTTTAAAATATTATAAATCCTAAATATATTGAAGAATATGTTTTTGTGATGCACAATAATAAAGAAGAACAATGGAAAAAGAATATATTCCCCCTCTCTCTTGTAGTTTCTGTTCAATTAAAATTTAAATTAAAAAATCTTTTAAGTTTAGGTAACATCATAAAATTTTGCTATAGAAAATCAATTAAGAGTATGCTTAATATGATTATTTTTTATTTGTTTGACCTTTGCTTAACTAAGAGTGTTGGATCTCAACTCCTCATCTCAATTCTCAGATTAAAATAGTGAATTGAATTCTATTTATTTGTTGATGAATATTATCAAATTCGTTAATGGTAAAACTTTATTTTTTAATTTTTTTGTACTCTTTCAATTTTTCTTCCAGTTCATAGAATTTCCCTTTTGAGGTGGCTGCTTTTTCCGCCTACAAAAATTAAAGCACTTTATTTCCATCGGGAGATCGAAAAACTAAAACTCTAGTAATCAGGGTAGGCTTGGGAAACTTCAACAGCTTAATCTCTTTACCAACATAAATTGACAAAACACCCCCTTCAAATTTCTCCGAATAACACCACAACTTACTCTCAAAGCAACTACACAATTGCAAAAAAATTCATCATCCACTCGCCTTCAATTCACCAAGTTGACTCGTCCGCCATGTCCGACCACCAGCGAACTCAGAAGGACGATCCCTTCCTTCTCAATTACAACTCCGATGAACTCCGAATCGCCTCCGAGTTTCTTTCCAATTGGCTCCCCTTTCTCTCCCGTGACCTCTGCCGTTCCTGCACCCAGACCCTCTCCGATCGCATCCGATCCCTCAATTTTAGTACTTTCGCTTTCTCCTTCTCTATCCTTACATAATGTGTGTTAATGCACGTGTTAGCTATTGATAGATTGTGTAGTTCATATACTGATTTATACTTGCTTAAAGTTTACTGCTTTTATGTGTTTTACTCTTTTCGTCGGATGAGGGTTTTCTCTAGAGGTAGCGTGTTACTCTCGGTTTGCTTGATTTTTTGTCGAGAATTTTTGTTATAAAGGTTGTTTCTAGTGTAATTACTTAAGTCGTGAAGAACCTAAACCGAGAGGAATAGATGCAGAGTTTTTATTTGTTTCTAGTGTAATTACTTAGTCCTGAAGAACCTAACAGAGAGGAATAGATGCAGAGTTTTATATTAATTGTCTGATTTAAGTTTTGTTGTTAAATATAATTACTGTAGTTATGAAGATCGTTCTAGATAATATATGTGAATTAAAGTTTCTAGGACAAACGAGCTGATTTCTGCTTTGTCATGTTTATGTTCTGGGTTATAATTTAATATTATGAAGGTGTAAAGTGGTCAATTTTGTGAGGATTCTTATCAGAGACTCTGTTGGTATGATTGCAGAAGTTAGTGGCAATGCAGAATGCTTGAAGCAACCAAAGAATACGAGTGTTTTGAGTCTGGAACATTGTGATTCAGATGGATGCAATGGGAGTCAAGAGAATTGTGACAACAATTCGATTGGAAGCTGGAATGATTATGGTGACTTGAACGATAATGCAGATACAAACTCATTGGGGAGTTGGAAAGACGGGGCTGGTGGGGAGCCCTTTGAGGAGCTTTCTGTGGACAGACCTTCATCTGACAGTTGTATAGATGGTGCAGATTCCCAATCTCAACCTGCTGGAGAGGCATCTACAAGTGAAGCATTCAGCTCATCCTTACCTGTGACTACCCCAAAAGTGAAGATGTCATGGGCAGATATGGCTCAGGAGGATGAACTTCAAGCTGAGGAAGTGAGCGAGTCAATTGCCTTGAGTAGTCAGGTGAATGGTATGCCTAAAAAGGAAATTACAACTCCGGAGAGTAAGCAAAAGACAGAATTGTCAAGGGAGCAGCGAGAGTACATTAGATTCTGTAATGTGAAGAGGAAAAAGGATTTCATATGTTTGGAGAGGGTGAACGGGAAAATTGTGAATATACTCGATGGATTGGAGCTACATAAGGGTGTCTTTAGCGCCGCTGAGCAAATTAGAATAGTTAAATATGTGGAGAAGCTTGACCAGATGGGGAGGAATGGGGAACTGAAAGGTTTGTTTTACCCTTGATGTAGCTCTTAACCATACTTTTTCCTTTTCTCAAATGGATTTATTGTCATGTTGGAAAGATATTTAAAGCAGGCATAGTTGCTTGCTTGATATTGTCTAGCTTTTACTGGTTGAACATCAAATGTATTTGAAATTTAAGCAGGTGTTTTTGTGAACTAGAACACTCATTTTTAATCCACTTTGTTGTTGTCAGACTTGTGTTAACATTGCAATATTAATGGTGTTCGATGATTGGTACTAACTAGTGTGTTCTCTCCTTTTTTTCCCCTTATTGATTTCTTTATTTGCTTTTTTTCCTTGTTGATTTCTTTATTTTCTTGTGAAAGAAAAAGGAAAACGGAGAGGGCTGAGAAAAGAGAACTGATAAATAGTTCTATGTATCAGATCAACTGTCAACTGTTTTGTTGGTGTTGATATCTATATAAGGTGGTAATATGCTGCATGAGAAATCTCTTTGTCCTTTTTTTGTAATTGACGTGACTTTCTTAAAATGCCTAGTTTTAATGGCAGATGTCTAGATTTATTGCATAGGAATCCAGCAATACGGAAACGTACCTTATTTAATGTGTCTAAACTAAACGAAAAGAGTCCACTTCTACTGTGGTTACTGTTGCCTGTTGGAGTCCCACATTGGTGGGTCAAAGTTTACTTGGTCACTTTGTATGGTCTTGGGCAATCCTCACATCTTGAGCTTAGCTTTTGAGGTTGAGTTATACTTAAGGTCCATTTCTCCAACCTGGTATAAGAGTCAAACTCATCTCAATTCATTGTTTCCGATGTTGGGTCCCCCTTCTTATATTGTCCACGCTTTAGATGTCTAGTTCTGGGTGTATGGAATGTATTAGAGTCTCACGTTGGTGGGTGAAGGGTTATTTGGTCTCTTTATATAGTCTTGGGCAATCCACACTTCTTGATCTAGCTTTTGAGGTGCTCAAGGTTCATTTCTTTAGCAGTAAATAACTAATATAACTAGATTTAGCATCAAATTTTTCCTGATTTTGACTTAGTAACTGTTCTCAGGTTGAAAGCATTAACAAAGATATCATGAAACTTTGTTGAGCATACAACAACAACATAGTACCCAGTGGAATCCCACAAGTGGGGTCTGGGGAGGGTAGAATGTACGTAGACCTTACTACTACCTTATAAGGTAGAGAGACTGTTTCCTGGGAACCCTCGTCTCAAAAACTCATAAGCAGAATAAACTAGATATGGAAAAAAAAGGGAAAGGAAAGGAAAGGAAACAAAAAAGAAACGACTAACAACGAAAAGCACATATAGTGTGTAAATATGATAAAATCAACATATATATGATGGGTACTGACAACACAGGATATACACACGACTATTCCTACTACCCTACTATACCCCAGGGCCAGATATCCACCTAACCATACTACTCTATGAGCTTGCTACCTAATTCGCAACCTCCACTCCTTTCTATCTAAGGTCATGTCATCGGTGAGATCCAGTTTCGCCATATCCTGTCTGATCACCTCCCCCAAATACGTCTTCGGTCTACCTCTACTCCTTCGTGTAACTCCCAAATCCAATCTCTTGCACCTCCTTGTTACCAGGAAAATAAGTAGCAAAAATAAATGTTGAGGCAGTGTTGTGAAAGGCGATCGCCTTTTCGCTAATGGCGAGAGGCGAGGCAAGGGGACCCTTCATTGCCTTTTAGCTTTGTGGCGAGGCAATCTTTAAAATGTGACACCATGGCGACAATGGTGACTAAGGCGAGAGGCGAGAAAGGCATCGCCTTTTGTATTTTCTTAAAAAAGGCGACCGATTTAAGATTATAAAAGTTAAAAAGTAATTTTAGGTTTTTCTTTTCAAAGTTGCACTGTTGCACTGTTAGACTTGGACCGCGACTCCAACCAGTCGACTTAAACTGGACTTCTCTGATGAGCAGCCAGACTTTTACGGTGACTCCAAAGTCCGAACAATACATATTTGTTCTTTTAATTGCTTTTTTGTTAAATCTTGAGATTGCTTCTTCCTGAACAATACATATTTGTTCTTTTAATTGCTTTTTTTGTTAAATCTTGAGATTGCTTCTTCCTGTGTTTCTTTTTCCTTCTTCTTTAGAGTTACTTCTACCTCTATTTTTTTGGCTATTTTGACTTTTGTTCTTTTTTTTTCTCATTCAAGTTCTAGACTTTTAGTATCTACTATCTATATTTAGTTTTTGACTTGAAATATTTGCTAATATGTTAATTGATATTGAGATTTTGATTATCTGTTTATGCGATTTAATTTTTTATTGTTGGTATGAATTGGCGTTGCACTTCCTTTCGCCATCCAAAACACTGGGTTGAGGCATAACTATGAGTTTTCATTTGAAAAAATGTGCAAGAAGTTTTACAAGGTGCACATTTTGTCTGTTTGGCTAATCCATCGTTTTCTGTAAGAATGATACCGGCACCTGCCCTTTTTGGAGATTTCCTGAAGTAGTTCATGAAACTTTCTTTAAAAATCTTCTATTCTAATTCAGTAATTTTCCCTAGTTTTGTGTCAATTTGTCTTCCTAGTGACTCACTTCATGAATTAGTTCGATCTGGTATTGTTTTTCCTTTATACTTGTTATAACAGGAATTTCTTTTCTTTGAGCTTCCTATTTAAATTTTCCTTTTAAATTTGTTTTTTTAGTTATTTCCGGCAATTTTTAGATATATCATGGCTCTTACCTGCCTATGGTGATTGTTTAGAGAGGACGTATACTGCACCAACAAAATGGATGAGGGGCAAAGGACGTGTGACAATCCAATTTGGCTGTTGTTACAACTATGCACCAGTAAGCATTAGACAATCTTATCTTTCATCCCCCCTCCCACACACACACAAAAAAAAAAAAAAAAAGAAGCTCAGTTGTCAATCTTCTTATATGATAGGAATGTGGTATATGGGTTAATCATTGTGGCGTAACGACTGAATTTTCTTTCTGTCAGGATAAGAGCGGCAATCCCCCAGGGATCCTAAAAAGCGAAACTGTTGATCCATTGCCTGATCTCTTGAAGGTCATGATTAGAAGGCTTGTTAGGTGGCATGTGATGCCTTTGACTTGTGTTCCAGACAGTTGTATTATCAACATTTATGAAGAGGGTGATTGCATACTACCACATATTGACAATCATGATTTTGTGCGCCCATTTTGTACTGTCTCATTCCTTAGCGAGTGCAACATTGTGTTCGGATCCAACTTGAAAATAGTGGATCCTGGTGAATTTGCTGGTGCGATTGCAATACCTTTGCCAGTGGGGTAAGCGAGTGGTTTCTTCTTATCATGAGTTGTGAAATTAGGAAAAGATTAATCATTAATGACATTATATTACTCTCAGATCTGTGCTTGTCTTGAATGGAAATGGAGCTGATGTAGCTAAACACTGTGTGCCAGCTGTGCCGACTAAGAGGTACACACTGAATGTTCAGAACTCTAGTCATAATAACATCTTCTGTTCCTATGTGTATTATGTTAACAACTTGTTAATCCTTATCTCACATAGGATTTCAATCACATTTAGAAGAATGGATGAATCTAAAAGGCCAACTGGATATGTTTCTGAGCATGATTTACAAGGCTTGCAGCCCTTGTCATATGAAGCAGACACACAAAAGAATTCAAGCTTCTCCAGGCCAAGGTTTTCCGCAAGAAAACAGTCAGTGAGACAAGAAGAGAGCATGGAAAGAGTAAACATGCCAATGAGAAGGCATTCAGATCCCCGTTATGGAGGTCGATATCGACGAGGACCTGCAAACAGACAGTGGTATGGGGCGAATACATAAAATTGATGGCACATTCTGACTTGTGTATATCGGTCCATTGTCATCTTCTAAAATTATCAAGGCTGATGGTATTCGGGTCTTCTGATCTTCTCCTCAGGTTGGTGAAGCATTAATATTGTGGGAGATTCTTGTTTGCTACTCCATTTGATGGATATCTTCTAATATAGAAGCTTAATCCTGCTCTTTGCTGTGCATTCACTATATGGGAAACGGAGTAGGAACATTCAAGCTATAACCGGAGTGTGATCTAGAGAAGGGCAGGTATGCCAGTAGCTCTGATGTAATATATATGGTCTTCCAAATTGCGGTTGTAATGGCGTGAGGCAGCTATGCAAATAATTACTCGGCAGCTTGGATAAAGTCTGCTGAATTGGACTTGCTCTACTTCAATAATACACCTTCTGAGGAATGCCCTTCCGTGTTATCAGATTGTGTATTTTTGAAGTTTACACGGTTTACAATTCATGTCATTGGTTACATTTATTTACCCATAAGCTTTGATGCTTACAGTTTTCTCCTATGGGTCGTATTGTTAATGTATTGCACTTGAACACATTGTGAGCTAAGTTGTCTTATCTGAGAGTCGTTGTTTTTTCTTCTTGTTGGCTCTTATTTTTCCCATGGTATATTTACGACGTTTTCTGCTGCTTTTTTTTTTTTGAGCAGTGGCCTTGGAAATTATAGAAAATATAGGTTTCTAGATAGTATGGCTGGAGAATATTAGCAAAACAAAGAAAAAGCACCTGCTCTAACAAATTAGTGAAGCCACACACTAGAATTCCCAACAAATAATATGCCACTGTATGAAGATATTCCCCTATTTTGACCACCCACATTCTCTGGTTACTCCTCAAGCACATAACCATTAGACATTCTAAAATGGTCCAATAGTTTCAAGATTTATTGTCAAACAGATGAAAAATACCTGCTAATTCAAATACAACAAATACATATTAATCAACCTGCAAACAATTACGATATGTCACTTTTATACGTAACGACACCGGAAAATAGTCTCGAAACTGAATGTCTAAGTTGAAAAACCTTTTTTACGGAGCACATTTCTAGTGAAAAGAAAATATATTTTTCATATCATAAGCACTTGGGCTCAGGTAAATATTCTTTCTTGTAAAGTACTGACCACTGACCAGGTGAGGCGTGGCGTAGATGGGCTCCATTATCTTTGTTGTCAATATAAGGCCCATGTTGGAAGACCCATATGTATGGACAACTTGGTTATGGCACGTTGCAATAGTAAAGATATGCAATGGAAAATTACAGAACTTAAAGTTTGTGTTCATGTAATTTCATATAATTTTGATCTTTTTAAAAAATTCTAAAAAAATTTTAAATATAAATTTATAAAAAATCCTTAATCAAATTATTACTATTGCATATTTAGGATGATTTGGTAGATTCTCTATAATATTTTAAAAGAATTTTTATTATTTTTATATTTCTTTTTCTAATGATAATATCTACGTACATTTTGACAAGTTCAGAGCCCCAAAGGACAAACAATTGTAATAGCTTTCAAACTGGCAATTAAAATGAAGATAATACTTTTTAAAATGATAAAGGCACAAAGGTCCATGCACCTTATCCTTGCAGTCGAGAAACGAAAAAAGAAAGGCGCACTAACAGTGGTTACTTGTAATATAAACACTTTGAGTGTATTAGTAACATATTTAGTGAAATTTCATAAATTGAGTCTAGAAAAATATATAATCTAAGTGTATATTTAATTAAGATTTTGAATTTTGTACACCTTCTATAAAAATTTTTACACAATCAAATAATTTTAAAGAAAAACATGATAACTTAAATTAAGTAATTAATAATATACACCTCTTGCAAGGCA
>JAOTQJ010000049.1:20766284-20786362 GCA_025642045.1 Solanum sejunctum | reverse complement strand
AAATCACACAAATATTTATTGCTTATTCATGATCATAAATTTCAAAGTAATGCTTTTTTTTTCCTTAAATTATACGTAAAATGAAATTGTGATGAAATGTTAGGGTGATTAATAGAGTCCCAATGAAAGGCGCGTGGGAGGAGTGATATTCATAGGCGACCAGACATACTAAGGCGGTGCCCTAGAGCTGAAATCCTAAGTAGTCTAATGAGGCTATACACCAAAAAAGGCAGTCAGTGATTATTGATAGCCAATCTCATCCAATCCAAATAGTACACTTTATAAAAAGATTTTCCAATGATCATGATTTGAAAACACTCCTCTTCCTCATCGTGAACTGTAATAGCAAAATCATGAGATTTGAGAAAATTTTAGCAAAAAGGTGTCTGCCCCCACTATAATGCGGCCGTTATTTTGGAGCAAAACAGTGACTACTGGTGTGTTTTAAATTAATTGATTTTTTTTAAGAAAATTAAGATTTAAAATGATTGGATTTTTTAAAATTTAAAATAAATATTTAAAAAAAGATAATATTTGTCCTTTTATTTATTGAATTTTTATATTTTTTAAGAAATAAATTACACTATATATTTATAATTTTACAAAAAATAATAGTAAAAAGTATGATATAAAATTTGTCTTTAAATATTTTTCTTAATATATGTACATTATCTTACAAATTCAATTAATATGAGACAGGAAGAGTGATATTTTTTTTTTTGAGGTTTGAACCCTCACACCACCCCCCACGCCCGGGAGGTGTATAATTTTTTCATCGTAGATAATCAGAAAAATTCTTTCCATGTCTCCTCATACATATCTATTAGCTCTGCGTTTTCCCATACCAACATGCTCCACACACTCTTCATATTTTTTCCATAGGAAATGTAGTTTACGGGAAAAAGAAAATTCAATTGGATTGTGACTACTGAAATTCGAAATGTTGCATGCAGTGCTATATAATGAGTGCCAATCTGAACTATATATCCTCTTGATAACTGAGTCCAGGGGCGGAACTATATTCACTCAAAGATGATCAAATGAACACTCTTCGTCGAAATTTTTTTTTGAACGTATAGGTTAAATATAGATATTTTATATATATCAATTGTTGAATATTTTTGATACAAAAATCATTATCCATATTCTAAAAATATGAACACCCTTGATCAAAATGTCGACTCTGCCACTAACAAAAAGCCTTTTACTCCCCTAGAAAGTGATGTTGGTATAATATTTGATATTCCTCATGCGAAGTTTTTCTTTCAGAGGAAAATAGGATCAGGCACTAAAGTTCACCACTTAAAAATACAAAATATATTAAAGTTTTGATTTAAAAGAATTGGCAAATAGTTGTAATTCCTAAAGAAGAAACTGAATTTTGGATCTAGTTGTTTAGCGGCCAATACAACTCTACGGATCCCATCTCGTTCTGAGACCATACGAGTGAGAAAACATGTATGTTACATCCACTAATTTCAAATCTTGAATAATCTTTTACCACTTTAATATATGTATCTTCTAGTTGAAAAAAGAAAAAATCTTCCCACAAATTTCTCCCCTTCTATTTACTGTAATAGTCTTTCATTTTTATTTTTTTGAATTTAAGAGATTAGATGAAATCACCCATAAACTCGTTCCCACGCAAGCAACCCCTCCAAAAAATGGAGATCATTATGACAGCTATAGAAAATGACTCATGAAGAAGCAAGTGACCAGACTCGAAAGAAAAACAGACAAAGCTATCTAACTGACATGTGGGCCACTGACGTCGATGGTCCAGGCCAGTTATGGTGATGGGCACATATAACACTTCACTCACATTGTAGTGAATTTTCTTCCATCAAAACCTCCCTTGGCCCCACTGACTTCAAAAGATGGAGTATTCTTTTCTCTCAATAATTATGAAGCCAGTCCCAATCACAAAGATTTGGGTGGGATGCTTTCCCATATATGGTTTGACAAGTTTCTCATGCTTTACTGGTTTTGATGACCCTCATTCCCTTTGGAGCACTGTCCTCTTCAACTTATACTGAGCATGTCTTTGGAGAAAAACAGAGCCAATGAGGAAATTATGGACAATGCTTCTATTCCTAGTTCATGGATACTTGGAGATTTAGTTGTGGATCCAGGATCATCTCTCAAACTTTATGAATCAACTTGTACGTAATGTCCTTTACGAGTAAGATGAGGGCATACTTGCAATTTGGCAACACTTCAGTTTTGTTCACTTATTGTTTCAACTTCATCCCTTCTTCTATACTTCAACAAGAACTGAATTAGCATAGTCGCTCGCTTTATCAACTCTCAACCAATGAACAATTCTCTTGAAACAATTCAAACTCACTAACATAGTCGGTCACTTAACAAACAAAGAAAAAAAGTTGCACATACTTAGAAATCAACATTACATAGCAAGTAAAGACTTTTGATAAGCGTCTGTTGTATTGTAGCAAACCAAAAAGCAAGTGAACAAAGCTATTGCAACTCATAAAAGAGCAGGAAAACTGTCATGACTCTAAGTTTAGGACGGTGAATGGCGCTTGGGGGCGGGGGATCCAAGCAAGCCTTACTAAAATTCTACAAAAAATCAGGTAAAATCCTCTATTTTGGTGCCTATGCAAAATTTTACCTAACTCAGAAATCAGCAACACAACTACAAAATCTCCAAATCAAGACATAAAATCTATTATCGGTCTATTCACCACACAATAATAATAATTCATTCCCAATCAGAAGGAAGCTTAAAACTAGTCACATATCTCTAATAACAAAAGAATACTTGTGACTCGAAAGAAATGACTATGGAGCAACTCTAAGAATTCAAAGAAAGGTCCAAATCATAAAAGTTACACATCCTAAGAAATCGGCATTACATAACAAGACAAGACTTTTGACAAGCGTCTGTTGTATGGAAGAAAACCAAAAAGTAAGTGAACAAAACTATTGCAACTCACAAAAGAGCAGGGAATTACAGTAAAACTTACGAATAACATCCGAAAATAATCGAGTCAGATAGGTAATTTACAAGAAGCAAATATGGAAATATTTATCTACAGCACTATACCTGATATCAATAAAATCAATTGCCACTTATCTTTTACTTTTATCTCGGAATGTTAGAGGGTAGTCAGCTAATGCCGTCGGTGGTACAGAATCAGAATCTCTCTGCAGATGCTGCATCTCCAGACACAGCAGGATGAATCGAGACTTACTAGGAGGCGGAACACCCAAAAGTCCAATCTCATTAATCATACGAAAGCTGAAGTATTAGATCCATTTGGGCCAAAACACTATGTGGTCTTCAAACAATCAAAGAAAGTTTTATGACAAATCAATTCAGTAATAGAACTATACCACCATAGTTCTCAGCTAAACCAATCTCCCAATTACTGATTTTCTTGTAGCTGACACTGAAAATGTTAGACAGAACATCAGTAAGATGCAGAAATTAATGATATCAACTAGTGTTTATTTTTCAACAAGCTGATTTCATATTTATACTATTACAGTACCAAGACACTATGCAGCAACAAGCCTGCCTTGGAGAGAGAGATTAGGATGAGCTTTCAACAAACTATTGTCATTATGGTAGTTTGATAGAACCAGAACATTATGCAGCATTCACGAACAGACTTGTAAACAAATGAAAGGAAGAAAATGGAGTCGCCAGCTCTCTGACCTTTGAACTACTGGAGTGCTTGTTAATGTTCTACGCACATGGTATAATTCCAGTTACTGAACTAATAACAGAAATTTTTTTTCAATGATGGTGGTGTCCGAGTTAGTGCACACCTCGAGTATTCTACCAGGTAACTGCTACCCCCCACTAGCACAATACCTGCCCACCAAGACACTGACAGATGTGAATAAATCTGCTAGTGTTGTTACCTCCGCTGGGATTTGAACCCTAGACCTTACGGCTCTTCTCACATTCCATTGATTAGCACATGGACATATTATAGCTAGGTGCTTAAGCACAAACTAACCAATTATAGCTAAGTGCTTAAGCACAAATTGACCAAAAGCTGGCCTAACTTCTACGGAATCTAGACTACACAATTTGCTATATAAACTACAGATTCCAATGACATAGGCTCCTTGCTTACATGAGTCAATGTCTACCCTTCATCTAGAAAACGTTGACAAGATTGGCGCTCAAACTCGAGAACTGTTCTGGAACACCTAAAGACTTTACAATTTTCCCCGTTGAACTACAAATGAAGCAGGTGTTCTTAACAGTTTTCATTTTCTTTCCCCAGTATTATACAACCATTTCATTTGATGACTGTGGACATCAAAAAATCCATATAGGCGAGAGGGAGGGAGGGGGAGAGAGAGAGGGAAATAGAGATTGTCAAGCAACTAAGTTCATATTTTGGAGGTATGATTATGGTCAAAACATTTAGCATATATTTCATACCACCATCTAATATTATAACACAAATTGGAGCAAAAATCTGTCAATTCCAAACCATCGTATAGAAATAAAAATAAAGGATTGGATTATCAGACAACAATGTCTCTAAGCAGTAAGAATCAGCAGCATCAGTACATGGCAGTGTCCCAACATAAAACAAATTGACAACATGCAATAACTAACCTGTGGAAAATTAGACATACAAAAAGATATCTTTGAACTCTACATAAAGAACATTTCAGTACCTGATTGTCCAGTGCTCGATTTCAGAAAGCACTCTGAGGAGGATACATCATGTCTGTCAAATCCTAATGTCATGCAGACAATGCTCGGGAGGAACAATCCAATAGGTTTTGGTGGCCTTATTATCACTTCCCGACACATGGACTACAGTATGAAATCCTCTATTTTCTTCCCACATAAGCTGCTAACTTCGACAAGTCCGGGATCCAAAATGAAAGCTCAGAAGAACCAGTGACAAACATTAAGCTTCCTGGAGCCCACTTGATCATAGGTGGTTCAGAATCTGTACTCATCCAACTGGCTACCTAAAGAGAAGAAATAGAGGAATTAGTATATACAAGCAAAATTAAACAATATACAGAGATCTCTTCCTAACAAAGAAGCTTCACCACTTCTGCATGGAAGCAGCTGCTTGAAATCTGTGGTTCTTTTTTTTCCAATTGTATCTTTAAGTGATAAATTTTCCCTTACACTACTAGCTATGAATCTCAACTAATTTTCACATCATTTTTTGCTCTTTCAAGCTATTTATCACTGATAATAAACAAGTGATTCAACTTAAAAATTATTGTAACAACATTTTTATCATCCCATTCTTGCAAGCGTACCATGATACCAAGAGAAATGAACTTCTAGATAGTAAGCTGGAAGAACACACGCAAGAGCAGAAATAGAGAAGTGAGGAGGTGAGGAAAGGAGACAGTGTAACTAGAAAAAGAAAAGAACTGATTCATAAAGCATCATGCAAATACATAAAGGTTTGATAGTAGCAGACATATGGTTCTGCTCATACTTCTTTACCGCTCCGGACACTCCAAGCATAGACACTACCATCACCTGATCCTGCAAGGTAATTCAAAGCAACATGTTATAAATTTTACATTCTCTTTCTTTTAGAGGGAAATGGCATATATAAATAAATTTGCTTGCAAAAAACAATTCTATGACTATAAAACTCTTACATGACCTCATTTTATTTGAATGTGCAGCTGTGGATAAAGTTAAGAAAAACAAAATGAGCCTAATTGGCTAGAGACAAACTGAACCTATGCATCTAAAGCATCCATGGGACAAAAGAAACCGATATTCATACACCATTCTGCATTGTCATTCCACCCTAACTCATTGGTTTCTGATTAAGCAGCTTCACGAGTTCACAGGTTATAATATATCAAGTGATTCTTGCTGTTACACTACTTTACCAACTAAACAAGTTGCTCACTAGAGGAATAAATGAATAAGCTTCCCTTTGTCTCCTCCTTTCTCTCTTAAGCTGAGTGAATTTCTTCTAGAAAGATTTCACTACTTCCATTGGTAAGTCTTAAGATCATCTCACCACTTAGGGGTACTTTCTAAGTTTCTAAATGTAGACTTGTGGAGAGACTACTACTAAACGAACCTAGTCTGAAAGATACAAGATAAAGATGGCCTTAATTTAATGCAGGAAAAAAGAAAAGTAATTTTTTAAGCAAATGCATATATTCCGCCAGTAAGAACTCATATTATACACGTCAATAGCATATTAGCATTCACAGTTTTGTCAATCAATCAACTAAGACTCAATCCTAAATCTGTTAGGCTACATGAATCCTATATATTGCATCCGCTATACTCCTGCCCATTTATTCTAAGCCTAAATATTTAGCCTTTGAATGCAGGGTTCTTTAAGCCTCACCTATATTCCTACACAAATAGTGAGTTTAATCCCAAATTATCGCCTATACGGATCCTTTGCTTTTATTATATTCTGCTCTTATCTAAAATTGCATTGGTGCCTGGAGATTTTAGTTCTTTTGAGACAACTACCTTCATCTGATTTTATGTCTACCAAATGTACTTTTAGCATCTTCAATCATTACAGTGTTACACTTACCACTAGGGCATTTGAGGCCTACCTACAGTGTACTTGAGGTCTATGGAGAACACGACAACCATTTTAAGTGATTTTCTCTCATTATATTCTGTGTGTGCTGCTTGTTGCCTCTATTGAAGATCACTCCTAATATCATCCAGCTTTCATGAGTTGAATTATGTGTCCATCTAATCAAAAAAACTGTGAGAGAGGATTCGTCTATTTATATATTTTAGGCATGCAACATGTCATTCTTTTTCTTTGGTCAAACACTTGAGAAGAATTTCTTAATGATTGGCAATGACTTGAACACAAAACCTCTTTCCACTCGACCATGTTGGCTTACGAGACAACCTTCTCTAAAAGCTTAAAATATTGGAAAGACACTTATATTTATTTATTTTAAGTCTGAAACACAACATGTTAACTGTTATTATAGGAATTCTCCAGATATCAACCAAGCAGCCAGTCAAATCCAAGCAATCTTTCTCCATTTAAGCAACCCCAGCCATGTGCCCCCACCACTTACAAGCAGAACAACACAGTATAGAAGCAAAGCTTATTATCAGGGCGCAACAATTGTACAAAAAATTGCATTTCCAGAAATAGAAGAATGGTTAATACACCAAATATTTCGGGAAGTTCAAAAGAGGACAAGGCAGGGAAGTGTTAGCTTACAGGAGCCAACATGAATAGCATGATGAAACCATTACCTGATATAACAAACATTCCTTCTGGACTGAAAGATGCCTCCAGTGTTGAACTACTTGAAACAGGGTGTACATTATACGTTGATAACTGCAGAATATAGTAAACGCAGAGCCTATTTAGTCACAACAGTAAATAATTCCAAATGCTTCTATTATTTAAGGATGGAACAACTCACAAGTGTGCCACGGGAAGAATCAAGCACATGAATATGCCCATCCATAGTTGTCAAAAGCACAAGTCTCCCATCGTTACTGAACTTAACGATGTTAGCATCAGATACATCTCCACCAGCAGAGAAAATTTCAAAAGGTCCCTTCAAAGAGTTAACTTTCAACAAATTAATGAAAGCTAAGGTTGTAATTGACAAATATTATGTATATCAAACAAGTATTTCATTTTCATGTATCAAATGCAAAACCTTTTCAAAATAGCGTGCGTCAAACATCCTTATATATCCTCCAAAAGCAATAGCAAATACAAGGCCTTGCTCATCATAAGCAATAGCTGGTCTTCCTTGCACTCGAAGAAGGCCCTAGAAACCGTAAACTTATCAATTAATCAGATAAATGAAGAAAACATTTGATAAGAACAAATAATGTCAATGAGGACTTACCTGGCATTTCTCAGCTCTTTGATCCCAAAGTAGAACAGTTCGATCAAGTGAGCCAGATACAAAATGCTCCTTTCTAGAGCATAAGCTAAGGGAGACGACCCTGCAAATAATAAATACAGACTTCATACAGAGGATTGACATTCACTAAAAGTCAGACAAAGTTGATATTGCTTAGAATCGTGCCTGTCACGATGACCCTTGAAATACCGCAAGTACTTGTTGTCATGCAATGAAAGAAGTCGCAAAGATTCTGAAACAGCCCATCAGACAAATTAGTAATTCACTTGTCCTGCTTTTCAAGGATTACACACAGGAATTTATAATCTTAAAATAAGGTCCATACCATCCCAACCGTTCTTAGAGGAGTATATTACAGTTGTTGGATGAGAAGTGAAGCTAACCAGATCGACCCCATACTTTTTGCTGTTGATAGTCTTCAAACATCTGCAGGGACAGATATATAACATAGCATCTCCAACGACATTGAGAAGAAAACGACAAGATGACATTTAATGAAAAGAAGACATATCCAACCAAAAAAAAAAAGAAGCAGCAGAAGAAAAAGAGAAAGAAGAAGAGTAACTTTTCCCAAGTTTCTAAGAGAAGCTTTTTTAGATAAAAAGATGTTCCTATGAGAAGCCACCTTGTTAATAATGATAAAATATAAAGTTATTTTGTGAGCCCCAACAATCTAATAAATGATGAATGAGAAGGCCATAGTTATCTTAGCTCATATCTGAGCTCAATAACAAAACACTTTGAGGATTTCTAATTTCAGGTTCAAGATTCACTTTGTAAGGCTCATGTGAGATTGGAAAGAAGCATATATACGGCAGATGATCTCATTATTTTTGTGTGTGTGTGTGTGTGCCTTTTCTTTAATTTTATTACATCGGGGAGAGGGAGAAGGACGGAGAGAGGGGTGCAACACTAGTCATGGGATTTGAAAACCTCAATAGTGGAAGGCAGGGAGCTCACACTAGCCCTCAACCCAATTCAGCAGATGCTCTCAAGCTTCTATGTTTAATTATTTCGCGCTTCTCAACAAATGCTCATCTAAAGTAGGACACTGATAGTCAGGAGATGATTACACGGAAAGCATGGTTTTGAGGAAGCCAACTTGCTTGGGAGACTTTTTTGAGTAGTTGGGCATATTATGCACTGTTGAATCTTCTTCTGTTGGGCCTTAATTAACAAAGATGACATAAATCGAATAGCCTATCCATGGAGGATTTCTAACTTGGTTATTTTGTAGTGACAATTACTACTTCCACTAATTTAGTGCATCATGGGAATAAAGAGGATAGCTCCAATAGATGTGAAACAAATTTAAATGGTTACTGAGTGCCGCAGCACATCATTTTCTGACAACCATACGCCATTTTATTGACATTGCTTATTTTGAGCAGGGAAGGACTATAAGAATATATTGCAAATTGAGCTCTTGAAAGAACAAACTTTTGACTTTTCTGACTTATCACTTATTCAGAAGCTAAAAGAACTGTAGCACTGCCTGACAAAAGAACCAAGAAACAGCAATGAAGAAAGTATAAATCGTTCAAGTAAATATGCAGCCAATAAAGCAAAAGTAAAGTTGTTTACGTTGCATTTGCAACGTCATATAGACGTATGGACTCATCATCACTGGCTGTCACCAGAAAATTTGAGGTCTTATGGAAATCCATTGAACTGATTCTACCACTCTGCATGTAGGCAAAATCTATGTCAATATTAAATGCTTACACAGCCGGCACACTTTAGTGAAGAAGAACAGCAGATGCTTTAGCAAACAGAATTTTATGAGTCACGAACCCAACAAAAAGACGAGAATAAATTTGTAGGAAGCCATAACTACTTTTTATAAGAATTCTAAGTAGAAGAGTCGCAAGGTGATCATACCATAGCTCTTGATAGCTGGACAAGAATACCGTTACTCAACCTTTCTAAACACATGGAACTGACAAATTACTGAGGAGAATATACATTAATTAAACACATAATGATCGCATTGTTAGATTTCAAAGTAATATGACTACAATATTCTTTTACGGCTCATCCTATTTGTTGTGCAAGGAAAAAATAACAACTGGCATGACTCTATATTACCAGTACAATGATCGGTTTTCTGTATAGAACTTTGGATTACTAATACAACTCTAATTTACTACCAGATCTACATTACAATCGCTGCATGAACTAAACGACCCTCAATATAAGAATTGAAAGGGTCTTAGTACTCTCATCTTAGCAGCAAACATTCGTGCATCTATAATTCATGCCTATTTATATTCCTCTTTTTCGTGAAAAGAAACTAGTAATAGGAGTGTGTGTTTTACCAGCAAGTTCTCTGACTACTTTAACAGCCACATATGCAAAATTGTAAATCAGAAGAAGGTGTATAAGGATCTCAAGTATTAGTACTCATCAAAATCGTAAATGATGATAACGCAACTGTAGTGAACCAATTAAAGCAAAAATAGCTTAGTAACATAATATTTTCCCAATTTAAAGGTCAAGCACCACTTCCCTAGGGTTGTCCTATTGGATTGGGACAGTTACACCAGTGTGACAATAATACGAAGGGATAAAAATCGAAGACAAATTTCCAGTTTCTAAATATTCAGTTTCCTCCGAATTCCTAAACTTACATAGTCGCGAAATGTCATGCCGACTTCCATGCTCTGTAGTATTTCTTCAGTGGTTTCCAGTGAGACCTTGTCTTCTCTCTCAGTTTGTCCACCTGAGAATAAATTGGCATCATCAACAAGCAACAGAAATTATCCAATTAACACAGATAATTCAATTTGCTTCGTAATTGTATACCTGCCATGGTGCTCTTCAACTGCCGATTCTATTTGTATTGTTTACCACTGACGACGGATGTTTACAACTGAGAACTCGAGAGGGGGTTGGGAAATATTGCGCTTTTCTCTAGGATGACCCGTTAGAATTGGGCTTAAGTAGGTGTTAGGGCGTTTGAACATGAATTTTTGAGTACGTTTTGAATCCGAAGTCCAGTCCACATTTTAAGGTCCTACTTTTCTTTACAAATATATCAAAATTTCAACAATTTCTAAAAATTATTAAAACTTTCTCAAACTTTTATACAGTTCTATCAAAAAGCAAACTATTGTTTTTTTTTTTTAATAAATGAGTATTAAGGCATTTTTGTGTTAAATAAATTGCATATTTTCGTATGTTTTATATAAATTAATGTTTATGATTATATAGTATTGTAAATTTTTAAATACACCTGATTTCATAAAATCAACTAATTCAATAATACTAACTAGTTGTCATTCAATATAATCATCCTAAACATTGCAAATAATCTCATGAGTATTTTCTTTTAGAAATTTTTAAATTATGTTTTTTTTTGTAAGTTATTAACTTGTAGATCGAGTTTTAAAATTACAAAGTTGAAATTAAAATTTTAGTAACTTTTAAATAAATTGAATTTGAAACACAAATTTTAAATTCATATTGCATGACACACGACCCCTTTAAGGATTAGGACTTTTGATCTCAAATTTTAGTAATATTGGAGCACTTTTGTTGTGCTTAGTAGAAATATTGTCACAACTAAAATCAATAGGGATATCATGTCGATTTCAAAGTGCAATTATTAAAAATATCTTATAATATCACGTGTCAATATACTCTTAATTTAATTCAAATAATATTTTTATTGAATAGAATAAAGCATTCTTCTTCTTACCTTCTTTCGTATGAAATTATTACCTCCATTAAATATATAATAGAAAACTAAATATTTCACACATAAAGTTATGAACAAAATTAATTTTAAAAAACAGCAAAGATAAGGGACATTAACGTGATATTATTTAAGGGACTACGTTTTTTTTTTTGAGCTTTTCTCTCTCAATGTTACTGCCAAATCGTGCCTTGCTTTAAATGTAATGGGTAAAGTACGTTTTAAAATCCTAATAAATGCAAAACAAACAGTACTCCATTCTTTCAATTTGCTTACTTTTAAGAAATCAAAGATTCAAAAATCTTCATGCTATTTTGTCTGCCTTAAAAATAAAAATAAAAACTTTCATTAATATTTTACAAGTAAAATTGGAACTGAGAGCCTTCCTGTACTTCTCAAATGACCTTCTTGAAAATATATACATTTGCCCCCCAAAAAACGGAAAGACATAAAGAAAGAATACAAAGATCCTACATTTCACTATGTAGCTTTCCATTACACAACAATTTACAATATCTATGTGACAAATCAAACCTTTCGAATACAAACCCCTAAAAATAAAAAGTTTAAAACAAAAAAGGAAAAATAAAAAGAATTTCACTCCTCGTCTTTTAAGCCCTTCTCCTACCCCAATTTTTTTTTTTTTTTAAAAAAAAAGGAAAAAAATCCATACAGAAATTTAAATGTTCTTCACATAACCGGCACAGGAAAAATAACCTCAGAGGATTCAGCGTCGTCGGTGGCGGCGGACCTTTTAATGAACTCTATACAGTCCGCAACGGCTTCACTATGATGATGTTCGTGGGAATAATAAGACCTCTGTGAAACTGGCGATGAATTGGGTCGCTGTTCTCGTTGTGTAGCCTTCGACATAGCAGATAACATAATCAATCGGAAAACGGCTTGCCGGAATCGATCCAGCAACGTCATCGGCGTTAGCCGGTTACTTTTCCGGCTGCAGTTGTTGCCTCTGAGTTTGGGCGTGCAAAATGGGTTCTTCATTCGTCTTCTTCTTCCTTTTGTTTTCTCCATTGAAATGAATAATGATCGATGAGATGCTTTTTGGATGTTATAATATTTGTGGGAATCTATTAGTAGTGTTCAAAGCACATGCTGTTTAATATATAGTGCGTAGCTAGAATAGGCTGTTGTTAAAGTTGGAGCTGCTTAAATTAAAGATTTAAAAAAGGGGACAATAACAATTTTGGTCCCCCCAGTTATTAATAAATTTTAATTTAGCCCTTATAATTGTATTTTGTGTTGTATTTGAATTTTATGAAGTAACATTATTATAACAATATATCCAGTAAAATTTCACAAGTGGAGTTTAGAGGTAAAGTGTATGTAAATTTTATCACTACCTCATAGAGATAGAAAGGTTATTTTCAAAAGATCTCGACTCAAATATCTCAACTCCAAAAGCAAAAAAATACTAGACATAAACTAACAATTAGAATGAAAAGTAATTGATAATTTTATAAAACACTAAAAGTAGCAAAATAAATTATGAATAATACAACATAATATACAAAGACGTGGCTACTCCTATTAACCTACTACATCACAAGGCACAACAACATCCTTCCTTTATTAGCCTATTAACCTTCTATCTTAATACGTGACATCCTTTCTTTTCTATTTAAGATATTGTCCTTGGTGATATGAAATTACGACATATTCTGTCTAATCACTTCCGTCTAATACTTTTTTTATTTACCTTTACTCTTTTGCATAACCCCTAAATCCGACCTCTTGCATCTTTTAATAGGACGATTGACACTCCTCCTCTGCATATACCCAAACCATCTAACCATGAAGTAATCATTTAGTATAGCATATTGATCATCAAATGTTAGAATAATTAATAATCATAGTAAATTTGTGAATTAATATCAGAAAAAAGGATTAATTAATTAAAAAATAAATGTATTTAATTAAAAATCATAAAGAATATAATTAAAATTTATCTATAATTATACAAAGGGGTCAAAATGCATTAATCCTAAAATAAAATAAAAGAGGAATCTTTGTTTTGTGTCTTTTAAATTATTTTAATTATTATTTAAGGCAAATTTTGAAAGTTTTGGCTAATGGGCAGGAGCCACATCATTATGAAGGAAAACGATGATTGGTTAATTTAAAAAGTTAGTGTGAATATGAAATTGTGATTAACATGATCGTTCCCCTTTTCTTCTTTTTGGCTTTTCCAAGAGTAACATGATTATTCAATTAATTAGCAGAAAATTAATGGTACCTAATTTGTCCAATTTGCACTTTGCTTCGCGACAAAGTTGCATAATCATTAAGCCGCGGTCATCAAGTGTAAAAACTTGTTCAAACTTTTATTAACGCAAAGGCAATAATTTTCAGAGTTTTTCTTTAATCTCAAGGTGGCAAAAAATTAGAAACCAAGAATAAGAAAAATACACATGATAATTAAGGAAGCGTTGCGTAGCATGATAATGGTTTCTTTTTAGGAAAAAAAACGCTTTATGATGAATTTTGATTTTCATCCACCTAAAATGTTTAATGTATCAAATTAGTATTTACTTTTTTTATTTTGAAATCAGAAGATTATTTAGCATTATATCTTAAAAAATAATTTAGACAAAAATAAATAATACTAACAATAAATATTGAAAAGAATAATTGTTTTTTTAAATATATTAAAAAATTTAGAGAATAAATAAAAATGAAGAAAAACGTGTCAATCCGTAAACATGCGCGGAGGGGTATCTAATTACTTTCCAAACGCTACTCCGACTACTTCAAGTGATGATGATATTATGTAATTTTCCTATGCGGATCACACAAAAAAAATATTGCTCATATAAATTATTTTATTTTATTAAAAAACACACAGATGCCCATGGTTTTCAGTTCGTAAATTCATGTTAAATGATGACTTTGCTGATGGGTTCTAATAAATTTGTTATATGATATATATATTCGTACATTTTAAAAAAGTTAAAAGATAAATATTATATTCTCTCCATTTTAAAAACAATAATAACTTACTTTTTATTTTGATCTGTTTTAAAAAAAATAATTTTTTTTGGATAAATTTTAATTTAACTTTTCGCGTAACATGTTTAAGGGCACAAGATTAAAAGATATTTTGATATATTTGCATAACTTTAATTTAAAATCATAAGATTGAAAAGTTTCTTTCTTTTCTTAAATTTTGTGTCAAATCAAATTAGATCATTTTTTTTTTTAAATCGAGAGAATATGATTATTTGTGAAAGAATACCTGATAATGAAAAAATATATGAAGGGGCCACTATTAAGGCCGAAAATCTTGCTGGAAATGCTGCGGATCACTTTGAAGTCAACACTCAAAGCCAGATGCTACGAACTCCACAAATCCAGCAACTTAGTTTTAATTGTATAACGAACATGACAACTAATTAAACTAATGGTCCCCCCACCCTTCGCAGAGGTAGAATTAGAAAATTTATGAAGAATGTGTTAATTTTTTTTTCAATTATTTTAAAAATATATAACATTAAATATATAACTTGTAAACACTATAAAATTTTTCGATGAAGAATGTGCACTAGACTACTCTTCTCCTAAGGTGGCTCTACCCTGCTCACTCGTTGAGTAAACTGACTTAGAGAAATGCCCATATTGAGTAAAATATTACATATTCACAAAATGTAAATATAAGAATTTTCAAATTGTTTCATGGGTTTGAAAAACTGAGACAAAGAATGGGAGTTAATAAAATCCTTGTCTTGTGTGGAAGAGTTTCACATGCATACATGTGAGCTTAATTTGATAGGAAAGTAGTAGCAGTCTCTTTCTATAAATGTAAAATAAATATTCATATTTATATCTCCAAAAAAATATAATGCAGTAGATAAGTTATTTTTTTCTTAAATAGAGATTTTAGATTCACGCCTCGCGTATAAAAAAAAAAATTGTACGGTGAAGCTCTTTTTGAACGAAGCGCTTATCCCGAAGAAAGCACTACATGATTGTGAATGTAAATTAATTGTGCTCCAATACGAATATGATACATAGAATGAAAAATCAAAAATAAAATAAATATCCATGCCTTTACCATTACGTTCATATTCAATTGCCGACCATATAACCCTATTCTCTTGGCCTTTGTCCCATCCCATCACTAAACCACATTCAATGTTCTTCCCCCATTCTCTTACGTATACCAAGATGGTAACCAAAAAAAGAAACAGATTTCAAGGATCAGATTACTTTGAAAATGTGTGGCTCTTGGAAAATGAGAATTTAAAGATTACACAAGATTTGCGCACCAAGGACCGAAAGATCTTCACTTGTTTATGAATTGAATTTTCCTTGTCGGATTTCTTCAATAATTAATCGCAGTCCATTTGGAAGTTGCAGATTTACTTTTTGGTGTTTCATTTTGAAATATTCATGAACATGGTAAATTATATATATTGTTCCTCTGAAATCTGAAAGAAATATTCAGTGTTTTGTGAGATCAAACAAAGATATGATATAAAATCTTGTAGACATGATCAATCATATATTAAGTGCACTCTAATCGTGCAAGTTTAGGGTTCCCAAATACACACATGGTTGTCTAGGTCGAGCATAGTCACAATGTCAAGAGATCAAATCCGGACATATACGATGTTCAGACTTTGTAATTTGCATCTCAGATCATCACCAACAACAAGTCATATGAAAATTTAAACTTTTTTAAGTTAGCAAGTGAGTGAAATAGGATTATGTCACCTATATATCATTGACCAAGTTATATATTGAAATGTCAGCCAAAAATAATCTCATTCGCTAGTCAAATATAAAAAAAAATATTTGAAAATATGCATTTTGTATATTAATATACAATATACAAAAGGTATATATTTGCTGACTATTATTTTGATGAATGACCTATCGATTGTTACGTAAATTAAGAATTAATGGATCATAACAATAGCAACGACCACGAGATAGCTCGATTGGGCTCAGTTCGGCCCAAAACAAGGAGGAATTAGTCTCTGACGATGTATTAGACTTGGCCCATTCAAGAACAATTTAGGGCCTTCTCCGATTAGCAGCCCAAAAACAAAACAAAAATACACAGAAATCACTTTATTTTGTTATGCTCTACAGCCTCAAGTAACTGACAGTTACCTTACCTTAAAAATTACTGTGAATTATAAACTTTCCCTATTTATAGTAAAAATATATATTTTCTAATGAGGTGAAAGTTAATATAGTTTGGCCTTTAAAAAATGATAAATATTGTGGGGCAGAGAAGATAAAAAATACAATATGCACTTACTATTTTTAGTAACAAGTTAAGACGGTGTTGATTGCAAATGAATAAATTAAAAAAAATTAAATTCAAACGTAAGAGGAAATACATTGAGTAGCAGCTAACAACTTACATGGTACAAATCATATTGAGATTGCTCCATTTTTCTTATTCAAAATAAGGCACGCCAGAAATTAAATTGTATGTCGTAATTGATTTTCCAAAAAAAAAATATCATGTGCCTCATACAATTGACATTAGTTGTATGATGCTTCTTTAGTTAACTGACAACTAATTATTATGCCATTTCTTACAAATTTGAGTTAAAAAGTTGGGATCCTTAAATCGTGAAATAAAAGAAAATCTCACATGACTAGTGTCAGTTGTATGAGGCACAAAATAAAAGTTTTCGCTAATTTCCTATATATCACTGTACCTCATGTTGAAGGAATTTAATTTTTAAGATTCATTTTCTTGATTTTCCTTTTTCTTTGAGAATAATGAACCAATCAAAGGGATTAAAGGTTTCTTCTTCAATTTCTTCTTGAGTTGTGAAGAGCTTTCCTCACCAGTTTCTTTGTTAACATAATCTTCCTTGCTAACAGCAATGACCTTAGTAAGCAATGGGGGACTAGCGAACTTGACAGACCTCTTCTTCTCGAACTCGATATCATCATCAGCATCCTCTCCGGTTTGTGTTTTAACTTCAACTTTTGATGATGGTTGCTCAATGAATTTTAGCTCTTCATGAATTTCATCATCATTAGAATCCGCTAACGGTACTTTCTGCTGGGGTACTATGTCTCTTGTACTCTTCAACTGTTGTATCTCTCTTCTAGTCTGTTCCAGCTCTTCTCTTAAAGATTGAAGGCAATGCGCCATAAAATCTCCTTCTTCTTTCGCTTTCTGGAGGCTTTGCTTTGTCTCTTCAAGCTCAACTCTCGCTGCCCAGAATTTGTGCTGGTTTTGTCCACCAGTACTTGCCTTGCTCTGCACATCAATGAGCATACTGATAAATTGCAGGGAGTAATATAATATAGAAAGATGTTTGCTTGTCGTGCAGCCAAATGTGTTTTAACTCTTGAATACTAGCATATAGTAAATAGCAATTACTATGTTACTAATAGAACCTTTTATCATAGAGTATATGCAGGTCAATATACACCATCAAGTCATTTTTACTTGTTATTTTTAACATGATTACACAAGATCTGTATATAGATATCTTTTGGGTGACCTGATAGCATATTAGAAGATAGGCAATTGTGATAATATCATGTTCTACCAATGCATAGAACTCAATTAACCCAATCTAAAAATACTTGGGAATAATGCATTACATAGTAAGTCCATAACATGATGAAATAGTTAGATTATAGTGAAGGGAAAAAAAAAAAAGAACCTGTTGAAGCTGCTTAGCATGAATTTCTCCAGCCAAAACCTTTTCCCCAAACAACATAACTGCTTCCTTCACCGACCGAAAAGGCTGCCGCATATCAATCTCCACACGTCCCCGCACCACCACGCCTCCTTCTCTTTCCATTTTCTAGCTGTTATATCTGTGCATTAATGAAGTTGATGATGAAATTTTGGCTGGTCCAATTTGGACTTATATATGAGGAAGAGAGAGATTATATTGTTTGCTACAAATTGGTAGGATAATTCTAGGATTACCTAATAAAGGATGTCATGGAAATCATTTAGGAAGGAGCTTATTGGAGCTAGGTGGAGAGAATTCATTTCTTCGCGTTCACTTCACTAGAAGATATGTATAAGAATCATTGTTTGTTATTTGATGGTGATATTTACTGTTTATTTCCTCTGCTTGGTAGTTGAACCATCTCATTTCAAATGAATATAAAGCTTACAGCAATAACATCAATTTCCCAAAACAAACAGAGAGGTATCGAAAAAGAAAAAGATACTATAGCCGAGAAAGAGATTTTGTAATCTTTTACTAAATGGATGATTTTTAATTTTTGTTTTAGCAAACATATGTGATATGCCTACAGAACATTAGTTCTTTAAGGGCGTGGACATAATTTATGAATATTATGATTTAAAAATATAAATTTATGTCTCATAAAATATTTATTTATCAAAAATAATTAACATAAACATAAAATATATATGGACAAAAAATACAAATACTCTACCGCAGTACTAACTAGAATGAACCTTTAAAAGGGACTCAACGTCGTTGTTCTGAAATGGACCTCCCTCCTGATCCATTTGAGAGGAGCCCACTAAAATACATGTATTTTTCTGTGTCTTTTTTCCAATATAGTTACATAGTATTGGTACATAGATCACTTTGATACACTTGATGGTTGATTTTCCCCTTAAGTTTCGACAAAAATGTAGGAGTTTAAGGAATATCAAGAGCAATGATGGAATCAAAATTTTTATTAATTTTTTTAAATGTTTATGTTGAATATTGCTATTGAAAATTGATGGGATTGCTTTAGAAACTAGGAAGTTGGTCATCAAACTTGAAGCACTAGGAATTGTTTTAGGTCAATATTGAACAAAAATATATTGTTTAATTTATACGCAACATATTCTGATGGCCATAAAATTTGGCTACGTATCCTAATATATCCACTAGAATTTGTGTATAACACTTGAAATTGCTTTGGATCAATGTTGAAAAAAAATATTAATTAATGTATACTCAACATATTATGATGATCATAAGATTTGACCACATATTCCGATGAATCGCTAAAATTTTTGGTAAATCTTGAGGGTTTTAGCCAAAACATACTGATTATTTGTTAAAATTAGACCTGTAAATTTTAATAAATCATCACAACTTATTGGTAAGACAAGTTTAGATCAATACTTCATCTGTTCCATATTGACTGAATTTATAAGGTAATGCACACATATTAAGAAAAATATTTAGAGACAAACTTTACACCATACTTTCTACTATTGCCTTTTATAAAATTATAAATATATAGTGTAATTTATTTTCTAGAAAATATAAACGTTCAATAAATGAAAGGGCAAATATGAAAAAAAATTTTAAACATTCATCTTAAAATATGAAAAATTTAACTATTTTGAGCTTTAAATTTTTTTTTATAAATTTAATTAATTTAAGACGTAAAGAATATTAAATAAAGAGTCCTGATAGTCAGAGCATCATAAGTTATTCTAGCACCCGTTAAAAATATGCCTTTTCAATTTCTCTTTGTGAGTGTCAGTGCCCAACAACATCAAAAAAATCTATTTGTCCAAATCACTCTAATTTGTATAGCT
>JAOTQJ010000049.1:20727048-20765015 GCA_025642045.1 Solanum sejunctum | reverse complement strand
CCTTCCGCCCCCCCCCCCCCCCCCCCCCCTCCACATCCATAAGCACTGATATGATGTTAATAACAATTACTCAAGGACTTGACTAAAGTCTATATCAATTCATAGTTTAATATTTATATTGACATACTAGAATCATCCCTACCTAAATTAATTAAAAATATCTCTAATAGAGACTTGATAATTATAAATTTTAAAAATATTATTATAAATAAATATCGTCACACCTTGAGAGTGTACCTTAAGTAAAGCCGACACTCAGAGGCTACTGTTAGTCTTCAGGCGAATCTATTGGGCTCATCACATTTATTCAATCACAATCTAATAATGGATAACTCAAAGGAATAAATAACCAAATTAACTATTAAAGGTCAACGACCAACCAATCTATCAAATCAACTTAATAAGATTAGTATAAAAGAAACTTGCAAAAAAATAATATTTATTCGCAACTAGATAATTTAGTATATGAAATCTCTATCATTTGTCCAATTGATGTCAATAACAAGTTCATAGCTATCTTAAATCAAAATAAAAGTACTAAATTCAATTCACAACTAGTTTGCTTGAATTCCCTGAACCCTAACCTTTTCTTCGATCTCTTTAGCCTTAGTTTTTTTAGTCAAAATGCATAAAAAAATTTAGGAACGGGTTTAGGAACTCTGTTAAGGTCGAAAACAATCTATATGATATAGTAGGTCAAGTATATGAAGGGTGGGAAAAAGTTTGGAGTGCCCCTCATTAAAACTGCACGAATTTGAACTGAGATAGACCCTTTTCGTGTTGCGTTGGGGGTTCATTTTTTAACAAAAATGTTCGATAACTATTTGGGATGATCAAAAATAAAAAATAATTTTTTGATGTATTCCATGACACCTCCGCAATGCGAAACGATTGTCTACTTTTTTGTTTTTGCGATTTTCACTATGAAATATCATTTTTGATCTGATTGGCCTAATAATTAGGCCTGTACTATTGTCGCTCCAATTTTTCGCGATGATCGTGATTTTAGTGTTGGCGTCGGATTCAAATTTTTTTTTTGAAATGATACGTTATGTGGGAAATCTCACGTCCAAGGATAGTTTGGTAACTTTTCAGTGATGTAACAAATATATAACTTCGTCAATATAATTTATTTTATTTTGGATTTACTCAATTTGAATGCTGTCTTGACTATTGTAACACACATGTTTATTTTGATCCTATTGATTTCATCTGTTTTGTATTTGAATATGTGAAAATTACACTTTATGAATTAATAAACAAAAGCGTAAATTAATATGGTCAGACGTCAAAATTAAATATACTATTTTAATTTTGACCCAATATAATAAAAAGGTTAATAACATTAATAACATAAATACTTAAGATAAAAATTAATAAAGGTAATTATGAAATTCCTCTTGTAGCCATTTGTCATGATAAGTTACTAGGAAGTTTACACATAAAAGAATAATAATTGTAAAGTTTAATTCTGAAAGACATTAGGGGGATAATCTGCAATTATAACAAACACCGGGGAGTGTTCACGAAATAAATTTAGTCTTGCGCCTTAAATAGTCCCTCCACCGTGAACTGGGCGGAGTAACAATCCTCCGTCCTGGGAGAGGGAGAGAACGAAATTTACTTCTCCGTCTGCTCAGTTTCAGTCAATTGCATCAAAACCCTAGTCTAAATCGCTCTTTCGAAGTTCATATATAGAGCCGGAATTTCACTCCAAATTCCTTCAGATTACTACTGTGAATTCTGAAAAATCAATTCTGTCTAAAAAACTTCTTAATTTCTCGTTTCTTAAACCCCAGTTAAGTTGGTTTACTTCAAAGATTACTGATTTCTGTATCCGGGTTTCAGTGTTTATGCAACATGAGTCCAATTCAGGATTTCGAGCAGCATTCGCGGCACCTTCTCGAACCCGACCTCCGTACTTCACTACCTTTACTGTTCACTGTGTTTTTCCTTTATCTTTTTGAACTTCCTTTTTTGATTATATGTATGTGTTTGTATATAATTATCTGTTTTTATTTTTTGTTGTTCTGTAACAGCAATTCAAACAAGACTACAGATCGCAATGGAGGTACGGGATAGTTTGGAGATAACGCACACAGGGGAGTATTTGAATTTCCTTAAATGCTATTTTTGTGCGTTTTCTGGTGTTTTATATCAAATTACAAAGCCACAGTTCTCAGATAATCCTGAACATAAGCTGAGGAACATTGTGATTGAGATACTAAATAGGCTTCCGCATAGCGAAGTCTTGAGACCATTTGTACAGGAGCTCTTGAAGGTGGCAATGCATGTTCTTACGACGGATAATGAAGAAAATGGCTTAATTTGCATACGTATTATCTTTGATTTGCTTCGGAACTTTAGGCCTTCTTTAGAAAATGAAGTTCAACCCTTTTTGGACTTTGTTTGTAAAATTTACCAGAATTTTAGGGTTACTGTAAGTTATTTCTTTGAAAGTGGGGCAATGGCAGTACCTCCACCACCCATGCCCACATCTTCTGTTTCCTCTTTGGGTGAGGCAGATGTGAAGCCAATGGATGTGTCAGATCAAATGAGTTCTTCTAATGGGTATTTTGGTGCTGGTCAGCTTAATCCCAGTACGAGGTCATTTAAGATAGTTACTGAGAGTCCGTTAGTAGTGATGTTCCTGTTTCAATTATATGGCCGGCTGGTTCAGACAAATATTCCCCATTTGTTGCCCTTGATGGTTTCGGCCATATCAGTGGCGGGTCCTGAAAAGGTGCCTCCTCATTTGAAGACCCACTTTATTGAACTGAAGGGTGCGCAAGTTAAGGTAAGATTTTTTTTCTCTTGAAAATACTTCTCACTTGAGCCCTTTAGTTTTTGTGCAAATTGGTACAAGTCATCTCCTTTTTTAGGCTAATTCTGATAATCAAGTTATTTGACAATTGCTCATGATAGTTCTATCAGTTTGTGGATGGAGAAGAGAAGCACATTTAATCTTTCTCTTGATATTTTGCTTTTAGTTTATCCGACATTACCTACTCATGCTCACTTTTGGAGAACTTAGTTTTCTGTCCATTCTGCTGTGCCATGTCTAGTGGGTTTTCTTCTGCCGTTATGCTGTCACAAATCCTGGCAAGGAATAGAAGGCATGGACCATTTTATTCTTTATTATTGTAAAAGATGGAGAGTGTTAACCCCATCAACTGTGGTTTCATGCTACAATTGTCCCCAAGATGGCCATTATTGTAGGATTACTTGTTGGTGATGTGCTTTATTCATAGACAAATTTGAATATAGAGCTACTTTTTCTTTTCCTTAGGAAGAATATAGGAAAAAAGATAAAGCATAAGCTTGCCTAGTAGTCGGCATTACTTATTGAAAACAAGTAATAGTCCTCATTCTTCAGCACCTTTGGTTGGTAAACTCTTGTGTTTTTTCCTGTCTTTTTCTTCCTTTTCTGCTTTACACTAAAACTTATCTTGCATCTCTTGAGCTGGATAAGTTTATGATCATGTCTTGTTGCTTTTCCTGCATTTTTTGACGATTCATCTTTTTCTGCCTAACTGTCCATCTGTGCTTCCTTAGCTGCCTGTAAGTATTTCCTCTCGAGTTAAATATCAGTTGAGTACAGCACACATGTAGATATGAAAGTTAAAAAGCCTAACTTGATTCATTGGACTTATTTGTAACAACTACATCCACGGTGCCTTGGTCCAAACAAGTTGGAATTCTGTTTTGTGTAAATAACTTAAATTCTGTTACAACTTAATGAAGACGAAACATAAATGGAGGGTAAACAAAAATAGTGAAGATAGGAGGTGGGAGAGTGTGAATCAATGAGGAAATAAGTACTTGATCAGTAGAATGACCCTCTAAACCTCTTTTATTCTTGTTAATTTGTGGTGCTAAAGGTAATATCCGGAGTAACTTGTGAAAGTTTTGACCATCGCACTGTAGACACTTTTTCTTCTTTATTTTTGGCAAAAACAATATTTTAGATGTCCAAAGATAGTTTGTGTAAAGGCACATCAAGAAGAGAATATTATTTGGTTAAAATGGGAAGTAGGCCAATTGAGTTTTTATGGTCTAGTGAGGTGTTTGGAAGCCAAAAAAAATAAAAAATAAAAAAAGGAAGAAAATGCATTTTCAGTTTGCTATTTGTTTAGTAATGCACCATTAGAAACTGAGTGAATTTAATAAACTTCCTTACAAATAAAGTGAATAGAATAAACTTCCTAAAAGGGATAGTTATAGTTATATATGAAAATTATTGTTCTTATGAGAAAAATGGTATTTAGTACAGCTGGAACCAAATATTACTGTCCAGGACATATTCACTTTATTATTAGCCTGTTGGTTATTCGACATTTGCATATTTCTTTTTTCACTATTAATTGGGGTCTGCTTGGCTCATATATTCTTTTTTTTATGACAAGGGGAACCCGCAGCCGCTACCCTCTGGGTGTGCACAATTTGTTTCATATATTATTGCCTCAGATAAAGTAGTACAATGGTCACACAAAAGAAACTAACTGACACATAACTAATGTAGTTTGGTTGGTGGTGTTAAATAATATCCGCTGTACTATTCCAAGATAACATTTGCATCAAGTTATGCGAGAATCTGTCTATTATTTTATGCTGAATAAAATGTAAATAAGAATACTTGACTTAGCAATATGGGGAATAAACTATCTGAAAACAAGAATGCTCTTAAAGTAAGTAATCCTGGCATAAGAATCCTTTTGTTTTTATTCATGTGTAAGTAAGAATCCTTTTATTTTTATATTCACCACATAAACAATTAATGCATTATACCACACATTAGTATGTGAACTGGACAACCCTTGGATTTATTCTGCCCCCACCCCCATATTTGTGCAAGGAGTTGGCAACGTGTTGCTCGACTAACTGGTAGTGGTGGTATTGAGATAGCTGTTGAAATTACGTCTATTTCTTTCCATTCTCCTATTTTTGTATTTGATGAAGTTCAAATATGCTACTTCTGATTGAAGATCTTGGATAAAATTGTTGGGGATGCATTATTAATTGATCGTAGAGTGACTTTACCTGAAAAACTGATGGTCTTGAGTGAACTTATGAAGTCATTGTGGCATAAAGTATCACACGGAAAGGAAACTAAAATGTATAACAGAAGTCCATCGACCACTCAACATCACCACCCACCAACCCAAAGAATCTAAAAGAAATTCAAGGGTGGACCGTTCTTGTGATTTCCAATAGTGTGTCCAAGTGTATAACCCTGAAAGAAGTGGCCGAGCAGTTGAAGTGTTGGAGTGACAATTTTTATACCAAGGTTAGACTGCCATAAGAGCTATGCTAGGTGAAGTGTCCTATTTGTCTTAAGCTTTGTGGGTGGAAATATCCCGCATGTGCACTAGGAGGAGGTTGGAGGTACTTGGTGAATCAGTTGAGGTACACACTGGTTGGCATGAAAACCATGGTTATCAACTAAAATTTGTGCAAGCATAAGCAATTATATTTGAGTTATGTCCCAGACTCTGATTAATTATACTTCACCCAAAAAAGTGACGTCCCAGATTTATTAATATTATTTTACCTCCGTTGTTGATAAATTGGAAGATAAGTTTGTTTGTGCTTATTTTGTTGTTTTCTGTTCACCTCTATCTATTTTTTTCCTAGATAACTTACATTTTCCCATTCATTTTGCGGGGGAAGACTAACTGCTTTTGGTGAAATCTGCAGACAGTTTCTTTCTTGACTTACCTGTTGAAGAGTTTTGCTGACTACATTAAGCCGCATGAAGAGAGTATATGCAAAAGCATTGTGAATCTGCTTGTCACATGTTCAGACTCGGTGTCTATCCGAAAGGTGAGCTCGTTGAGATGCTCCTTGCAAACTTGATTTTTCTTTGCTTTTGCATATATTTGAAAACTGAACTTTGTTGTTTAGGAACTGTTGGTGGCCCTCAAACATGTTCTTGGGACAGATTTCAAAAGGGGTTTGTTCCCCCTTATTGACACACTTTTGGAAGAGAGGTAAACTTTCAATCAGATGTTGGCCTGGAAAAACTCATCCTTTCTTGTGACTGCAGAAATTTAGTTTCTTGTATGAGGTTAAAAATTTGTTCAGCATTTTCAGGGATCGTCTGGTAGGGTGTATAAGAATTGTGCTAAACACAGCGTATTAGTAATGTTAACATAACTAATACCAGCATTAATAATGTCGACATTAGTTATGGCGAGATTGCATTGGTTGGTTTGATGTGTTAAAAAAATAACATGCGTTGAATAATTTTTAATAAATTATTTGTTTACAAAAATACCTCCCTCAAATATTGTAGAAAGGATGTGATAAAGGTTTTGAGGGGCAATTATGTCTTTACTCATGCTAATGCATTCATTCAAAACCCTTGCATTGCTAATACTATGGTTTGTCATGTATCGGTTATATATGTAGCTTAATACCAAATTGACTTGCATTAGTTATACGTAGGTGCATCAAACGAAGTATTAGTAATACACAAAGCTAGTGGCTGTATTTTTTTTCCTAATGCGTCCCAATGAAAGCTGTTTGCAAAGTGTTCCCCATTCATCATTACCTGTAAAAGTGTCACTGCATTTGCCTTGTCCCTGGAGTAGTACCACTTTACTGTCATTATGACCCACCTTGCATTTCTGGATATATATTCCTGGTTAGGAAGTTCCTGAACTGCACACAGAATCTAGTTTATGGATTGCGGTGGGGTTTATGGACAATTTTTTGGAACTAGGTGTATTGAAATGTGCTTACAGGACCGTGCCTTTTGCTCACAATTGGAAAGGGTGATAAGAAACGAGATTAGGAGAACAACAACATTAAATAAAATTGGTTGCCATTGGCACTCCTTCAAGAAAACAAATCCACTCAGTCTCTGACAAAGAATGCATACGAGTTCAGTTAGCTTCTTGCCAGTTCTTGCCTTCTTTGTGCATGTTTCTTGCAATTGTGGATCGTACTATTTATCTTGTTTTTTGTCTATGGGAATTTAGGAATGAATTATCATTAGTCAATTGAGTCTTTCTTGGTTAGATAATGCAATTTGATGTTTGAAGTAAACTCTTAAAGGGTCCTTGTTGGAACTGGCCGTGCATGCTTTGAGACATTGAGGCCTTTGGCTTACAGCCTATTGGCAGAGATTGTTCACCATGTGAGGGGGGATCTTTCTTTATCTCAGGTATTGCATGTTTTGACACTTCTGTCCTTTTTCTGCAAGAAGATATATCTGTTCTTATTGCCACCTCAGAGATAATTCGTGGTGACAGAGATAATTCGTGGTGAAATGATTTGTGTTAATGGATAAATGCCGGTGCACCTACTCCCTAGAACCTCAACATAGTGGAATGCTGTATGATTTCAATTCTGTTATAATAATGGCAGTTATTTTCTATGGATAAAAGCCTTACCAAGGAAAGACTTTAATGGATAAATGGTGCTAGTTGAACCCTCAGGGGTTGGCCTGGTGGCAATTGACTTGAGCCTTGGGGTTTGCTCCCTTTGAAGGTATTAAGTTCAAACCCCACTGGGTGCAAACAATTTCTGAGGGCCATCGGATTGGGTAAAACCCGAATTAATCATGGTGATCTTGCGGAAAACTCCTTGCGTGTGCACCCCCGGGATTAGTCAGGGCTCAAAGAGACTTGGACACTCAGTGCAAATAAAAAAAATAAAAAAAATAAAATAAATGGTGCTAGTTGAGTCTCATTCTTAACAAAGAAGCTTAAAATAACGAAGTAAAGGGGTTGAATTGCTGATAGTTGCTTCTTTTGATTAATTAATCTTGACATATTGTGGTTGAACAAATGAACATTAGTAGTTGGATTTTTCTTTATCTTCACGCTTCTCCTTATCTAATATTTATGAAATTTCTTCTGTGATCTATATTTTCTTCCCATCTTTGGACTGATAATGCCATCTGCATATGCTTTTTTTTCTCCTCTGCTGCTACTAATGGGTATATCTTGATTTACTTGTTTGCAGTTATCACGGATAATTTACCTTTTCTCAAGCAACATGCATGATGCTTCTTTGTCGCTCAGCATACACACCACGTGTGCCCGTTTGATGTTAAATCTGGTAAGGACCGTACTCTCTGCTTGAAATCGTTGTGTATATCTACTTTTTCATTATTGCAGCTGTAGTGTAACTAGATGTTTTGGATCTCTAGGTGGTAGTGATCAATGTTCAATTTGACAGATATCCTCATCTTCCTTTGACAGGTGGAACCAATTTTTGAGAAAGGTGTGGACCAGCAATCCATGGATGAAGCAAGGATTTTGTTGGTCTGGGATTACTATTGCATATTTCAAGACTTAATTTGTTTCTTGGGAAAACACATTTTCGCCAGATATTTGTGTACTAGAACTCATGTCATTATATTTGTTTTAGGGTCGTATTTTGGACGCTTTTGTCGGCAAATTCAATACGTTCAAGCGTACAATTCCACAGGTAATAAATTGATTTCAACTTTTAGTTATACGTTCTCTTGGGTTTTTGGGCTTCCTGCAACTCTATTGACTTGTTTTTTGGGGAAAGATCATTAGCTCTATTAACTCTTATGTTTGGATTCAGAACATAAAGCCTGTATTAAACACCATATGATTTATTCCTTATTTGTTTTCTTTACACAAATTAAGCTTTGAACTTTGTTGCAGTCTATTGTTTTTTTTAATCTTGTATAGCTTCAGTGTTGTAAGTTGGAGATTATTGAACTCGCAAATAATACAACTAATTCCAGTTTAGCTCTCCCTTTTTGTTATCCTAATTCTGACCAGTATCAGTTGTTCAATCTAACCATATGATAATCCAATTTTTAATCTGTGTGTTGTGATTCACTTCCGTGTCCAAACAACTCATTAGAAACTTAAAGATATTCAGTGTGCAAATAGAAAAAAAAAATAAATTTAAAAAATAAGTTTTGAAATTGTTGGGTAACAATGTCCAAGAATTTTGTAGTTCTTGGTTTGCTGGGTGATTTGGATTCCAGTCAGCTTTATGATATCTAGATCCAGTTTAATCTCTGTAATGCTGTTGGACCATACTGCCTATTATTTAATTAAAAAAGATGCGCAGACAGCTCATACTGTAGGAGTATTAGGTTACGCTTAATATTGCGGATAGGTATTCATTGCTTAAGTAATTAAATAATCTCTTCATAAAAAAGTAATTAAGTAGTCCTATAAATACTGAATATTCTATGGTACCCATGGGAATATTATGAAATATTCTCTATTCTAGTCTTATGAATTTCATTTATACATGCGTACTGTGCTCAATGACATTCATAGTGACTTCCTGAATACAATGGCATCAAATGTGCTTAGTTGTCGGATATCCCAAGTTTCCCCATTTATAAACCAATCAGCTGGATTCAGATTAATACTTCCTTTGTATATTTGGACTGTAGCTGCTCGAAGAGGGGGAGGATGTGAAAGGCCGATCTACATTGAGGTCAAAACTAGAACTTCCAGTGCAGGTAATTTTTGTGAATATCTTTGCTTTCCTCAATTCAGTGCTTTCCTGAATTGTCGAGCTCTTTTTTGTGCCCTTAATGTAGTTTGAAGCACCAGTGACTTCAAAATTGAGGTTTTCTGTAACTCTTCTAGTTTTAGTGCCTTCTATTTTTTATGTGTATTGATAATTTGCAATTTCAATGGTACGAGTTGAATAAATTGTTTGTGTAATAGTTATAATCACATTATTGTTTGATCTGGTATTCCATTTTTCTGATAAGACATCTTTATGATATGTGAGATTGTTGGGTCCAAGAAAAATAAAATAATCTCTTTCCAACACTAATTATCAAAAATAAGCTTCTTAGTGCCAAAAACTCCTTTATGTGCATGAACTTTATATTCATAATTAAAACTTCTGGCTGTGTAAATAGGCATTACCTTTCTAGTGTGTATTACATCATGAATCTCTTGAACACAGAATGAGAATCTACTGGTATGAAGATTTTACACTAGGTTGATATCGTTACTGGATTGTTTTCTTCCTTGGTTGTTGCTACTTTTTTTGCTTGAAATATCTCTCATAGACTAGAGGTGATGTTTGAATGCCGGAGAGTTTACTTTAGTAGTATTGTTCTGTGAATAAATTTCATTGTTTGTATATGGTCTTCTCTCTTAACCGAGAATTTTAATTTTCTAGGCGGTACTCAATTTGCAAGTCCCTGTGGAGCACTCTAAGGAAGTCAATGATTGCAAGCATCTGATTAAAACTTTGGTTATGGGTAACAATTCACCAACATTACCCTGCACATCATGGACGATAGATGAACCGTCTTGCTATATTCTAATTTTAATTAGTCTGCTCATTTTCTTTGTAACTAGTTACCTCTATGTCTTTCAGGAATGAAAACCATAATATGGAGCATCACCCATGCACATTTGCCTCGATCGCAGGTATATACAATGAATTGTTCCCAGGAGTACCACCTTAATACTTCTACTTTTTCTTATGTGGTCCAGCTGGTTCTAGGTTTCGGCTTCTACTCAGGGGACGCCTCCTCAAGTTGTTGCCTCAGCCTCAAGTAGTTCATCAGTACCTCAACCTTTTAAAGGGATGAGAGAAGATGAGGTATTGTGCTAATGCAGCATTTGATCTTGCCTAGTACCTAATTACACCACTTCAATCTTTGTTTAAGGGATGCTTGTGGCCGAGGAATGTTGTTAATTCACTTTTTGTTTTAACTGTTGGTAGGTTTGGAAAGCTTCTGGTGTGCTTAAAAGTGGTGTTCATTGCTTGGCATTATTCAAGGAGAAAGAGGAAGAGAGAGAAATGATCCACCTTTTTTCCCAGATTTTGGCTATTATGGAACCACGGGATTTAATGGACATGTTCTCCTTGTGCATGCCTGAATTGTTTGAGTGCATGATTTCTAACACACAGTTAGTCCACATCTTTTCGAGCCTATTGCAAGCACCAAAGGTCTTTAGACCATTTGCAGATGTCCTGGTTAACTTTCTTGTAAGCAGCAAACTTGATGTGCTGAAGCATCCAGATTCACCTGCAGCAAAACTGGTTTTGCATCTTTTTCGGTTTTTGTTTGGTGCTGTTGCAAAGGCTCCTTCAGACTGTGAGCGCATTCTGCAACCTCATGTGCATGTTATTATGGAAACATGCATGAAAAATGCAACCGAGGTAGATAAGCCCATTGGTTATTTGCAACTTCTTCGTACAATGTTCCGCGCCCTTGCTGGAGGAAAATTTGAACTTCTATTGCGTGACTTGATTTCTATGCTGCAACTCTGTTTGAGTATGCTATTGGCTTTGCTTGAGGGGCCTAATGGTGAAGATATGAAGGAGCTTCTGCTGGAGCTTTGCTTGACCCTGCCTGCACGATTGAGTTCACTGTTACCTTATCTTCCTCGCTTAATGAAGCCTCTTGTTATGTGCCTCAAAGGAAGTGATGACCTAGTGAGTCTAGGTTTAAGAACACTTGAGTTCTGGATTGATAGTCTTAATCCTGATTTTTTGGAACCAAGCATGGCAAATGTCATGTCTGAGGTGATTTTAGCCTTATGGTCTCATTTGAGGCCTGCACCTTATCCTTGGGGTGGGAAGTCTCTGCAGCTCCTTGGCAAGTTAGGTGGGCGTAATAGGCGTTTTCTCAAAGAACCTCTTGCTCTTGAATGCAAGGAAAATCCTGAGCATGGGCTTCGTGTGATCCTTACATTTGAACCATCCACCCCATTTTTGGTTCCGTTAGATCGTTGTATAAATCTTGCGGTGGCTGCTGTCATGCAAAGAAGCGCTACTGTAGATGCTTTCTACAGAAAACAAGCTCTGAAATTTCTTCGTGTATGCTTGTCATCTCAACTTAATCTCCCAGGTAGCGCCACTGATGATGGATTTACTTCTAGGATGCTATCGACACTGTTAGTATCCCCAGTTGATCAATCATGGAGAAGATCGGAGACATCTGATATAAAGGTTCATGATGTAACTTAGTTGTTTTGGTTTTTTATTCTTAAAATAACCTGTTGATGACTTCTTGGTGGTGATTCCTTTATTTTTTGTTGCTGGCTGCAGCAATATCAGATATTTATTTAATCTAGTAGTTGGCTAAGAGTTAGAAAGATTTCAGGTTATCTTGTTATCTTATTTCCTGTTAGATTCAAATAGTGATGATCGATACTATCATGCTTCTAGGCTGACTTGGGTGTCAAGACAAAGACTCAACTCCTTGCTGAAAGATCTGTTTTCAAAATTCTCCTTATGACCATTATTGCAGCAAGTGCTGAACCAGATCTGCATGATTCCAAAGATGAGTATGTCCTCAATGTCTGTCGACATTTTGCCATCATATTTCACATAGAAAGCTCTGCTTCCCATGCTACTCTTTCAGCTGCTCCAGTTGGTGCTTCTGTGCTTTCGTCTAGCACCATTATTAGTGCAAAGTCAAGATATAGTACTTCTTCCAACCTGAAAGAGTTGGACCCTCTTATATTTTTGGATGCTTTAGTGGATGTCTTGGCAGATGATAACAGACTGCACGCCAAGGCAGCTTTAAATGCACTAAATGTGTTTGCTGAGACACTTCTATTCCTTGCTCGGTCAAAACATTCAGATGTATTGATGTCAAGAGGAGGTCCTGCCACACCTATGATGGTCTCTAGCCCATCAATGAGTCCTGTATATTCTCCACCTCCTAGTGTTCGTGTCCCTGTTTTTGAGCAGCTTCTTCCCCGTCTTCTACACTGTTGCTTTGGATGTACATGGCAATCCCAGATGGGTGGAGTCATGGGGCTTGGTGCTTTGGTTGGGAAAGTCACTGTTGAAACTTTGTGTGCTTTTCAAGTGCGTATTGTGCGTGGACTTGTTTTTGTTCTCAAAAGACTTCCTGTTTATGCCGCTAAAGAGCAGGAGGAGACCAGTCAGGTGCTTACGCAAGTTCTTCGTGTTGTGAATAATGTTGATGAAGCAAATAGTGAAGCGCGGAGGCAAAGCTTCCAAGGAGTAGTTGAATACTTTGCATCGGAATTGTTTAATCCGAGTGTGTCTATTAATGTGAGGAGGATTGTGCAGTCTTGTTTAGCACTTCTGGCAAGCAGGACTGGTAGTGAGGTTTCTGAGTTGCTTGAACCCCTATACCAACCTTTGCTTCAGCCTCTTATATTGCGTCCATTACGGTCAAAGACGGTTGATCAACAGGTAAAGGTTGTTGAGCAACAGGTAAACTTTTGTTGCTAGAGTTACTTTTATGATGTTCTTGCATGTGAACTAATTATCTTGTATCTTCAGGTGGGGACTGTTACTGCTTTGAACTTTTGCTTGGCCTTGAGACCTCCACTTCTAAAGTTGACTCAGGAGCTGATCAATTTTCTGCAAGAAGCTTTGCAAATAGCTGAGGCTGATGAAACAGTATGGGTTATAAAATATATGAATCCCAAGGTTGCAAACTCGTTGAACAAACTGCGCACAGCATGCATTGAATTACTCTGTACTGCTATGGCGTGGGCTGATTTTAAAACCCAAAATCAATCTGAACTGCGGTCAAAAATTATTTCAATGTTCTTCAAGTCTCTGACAAGCAGAACTTCAGAAATTGTAGCTGTTGCAAAGGAAGGGTTGAGACAGGTTGGTTTTAGCTCTCTGACATTAGATTTTTTTGATTCCATTGTCACTTATTGATTTTGTCTATGCTTCCATGCTTAGGGCATATGAGCAGATCTTCTTGGAAATGTGATTAGGTTATAGTCATGTTCCTTTGGACATTTCTTAACTGGTTAGGTTGGGAGAAAAGTAACTTATTTTAGTTTGTGGGATTGTAAGTACAGATTAACAAAAAGGGAATGCAGTTAGGCTTGACAGAGAATCAATTTTTTGTGTGCCAATGTACAACTTTGGGTGTTATATTTAAACGCATTTTCGAGCATGTTTTGACATGAAACTCTCGTCTTCTACTCCCTAAGGCATATTGATGTTTTGGATAATGTACGCATGCTTAGCTGGGTACCTGTTTTTCTGTTGCATGCTATAACTTTCAGTCAATTCTTTGTTGTTGATGTTGTTACTATAACTTTCAGTCGGTTCTTCTTCATTAGTCTTAGTTTCTTCTTACCTTCATGGTGTTTTTTGTATGTAGGTCATACAACAGCAAAGGATGCCTAAAGAACTTCTACAAAGTAGCCTTAGGCCTATATTGGTTAACTTAGCTCACACTAAAAATCTCAACATGCCTCTTCTTCAAGGTTTGGCCCGCTTGCTTGAACTACTGGCCAATTGGTTTAATGTGACTTTAGGTGGCAAGTTACTGGAGCATCTCAGGAAATGGTTGGAACCTGAAAAGCTAGCACAGTGTCAGAAGTCGTGGAAGCCTGGAGAGGAACCAAAAATAGCTGCTGGTAGGATACAGCTTTGCTCCTAATAATCACATGGAATATCTTCTATGCGGATATAGTTCTGTTTTTGACACGTATCTTTCCTTATGGTTGCAGCTATTATCGAACTCTTCCATCTGCTTCCTTCTGCAGCTGGGAAGTTTCTGGATGATCTTGTGACATTGACTATTGATTTGGAAACAGCCCTTCCACCTGGGCAGTTTTATAGTGAGATTAACAGTCCATACAGGCTGCCATTGACCAAGTTCCTGAATAGATATCCAACTGCTGCTGTGGATTACTTTCTTGCTCGGCTATGCCAACCTAAATACTTCAGGCGGTAGGCAGTCTGCTTGTTGAAATTGTGTTCCCTAGGTTGCGGTATGAGCAGTTATGTGCTTTTTTGCTAACACAGTTCTTTGATTGTTTAATACATGTGCAGTTTTATGTACATCATAAGGTCAGATGCTGGGCAGCCTTTAAGAGAAGAACTTGCAAAATCGCCGGAAAAGATAATTGCAAGTGCTTTTCCTGAATTTGTTGTCAAATCTGATGCATCTGCTGTACAAGAATCTTTGGGTCGGACAAGTACTTCCACTGGTGATGAAGGCCTTAGTACTCCTCAAGCTGAGCCTTCTATTCCTTCAGCTTCAACGAATGTGGCACCTAAAGATGCTTATTTCCAGGGTCTTGCCTTAGTGAAAACTTTGGTTAAGTTGATGCCCAACTGGTTACAGAACAATCGTGTTATCTTTGATACTTTGGTACAGATGTGGAAGTCACCAGCAAGAATCTCCCGTCTGCAGAATGAACAGGAATTAAACTTAGTTCAGGCAAGTTATATTCATTTTCGTGCAAACTGGTATTTTTATTTGTATAATTTTTTGTTTCCAAGGTGCTTGTTCCACATGAAAGCTTTATCTCTTTGATTGTTTTATAGTATTGAAACCTGTTCTTCCGTGAATTCTGGTTTTGATAGTTGAGATCCTTGTATGCAAGTTGGACTGTTTTTACCCGTCTTGTGGTCCATCTTTTGTTCCCTCATGCTGTTTTCAATGAATTAATTGTTAGTATCCTAAGTCTATTGGGGAAAGAATGATGATTTACTTTTTGTTGCCATGCCACTTAAACGAGTTTAGAAACAATTGTTGCTTAATGAACACGTAATCACGTTATTTCTGTGGTTCCAAAAGTATTGCTTTTCTTCATTATTTTGCCAAGATGTTCTAGTGATGCTTTTGGTTTGGTGTATTATTCAGGAAGTTGGATTTTTTCTGTATCACCTGAATTTCCTGCTGACTTAAAGAATTAAAAATTTTCAGGTCAAAGAGAGCAAATGGCTTGTCAAATGCTTCCTGAATTATTTGCGACATGATAAAACTGAAATCAATGTTCTGTTTGATATCCTTTCCATCTTCCTCTTTCGTACTCGTATAGATTTCACCTTCTTGAAGGAGTTCTATATCATTGAGGTATGTTTGTTAGGCTGCTATCTGTCTACCAAGTTTTTTCCCCTAGATGGAAGTGTAGTAGTTTTGATAACCCATTGTTATTGCGATTAAGGTTGCTGAGGGCTATCCACCTAATATGAAGAGAACCCTGCTCCTGCATTTTTTGAACCTTTTCCAATCAAGACAACTTGGTCATGATCATGTGGTGGTTGTCATGCAAATGCTTATTCTTCCAATGCTCGCTCATGCATTTCAGAATGGTCAGACTTGGGATGTAGTTGACTCTGCGATAATTAAGACTATTGTTGACAAGCTTCTTGACCCTCCAGAAGAGGTAAATGATTGCATCTGTTTATGTACTTTTGGAGTTCATTTATACGGTTAATCTTTTGCTTATTTTGGGTATATTTCATTTTCTTCCCTGATATATCTTTCTAGGTCTCTGCTGATTATGATGAGCCTTTGAGGATAGAGCTTCTGCAACTTGCTACTCTGCTTCTCAAGTATCTGCAGACAGACCTTGTTCATCACCGGAAGGAACTTATTAAGTTTGGTTGGAATCATCTTAAAAGAGAAGATAGTGCTAGTAAACAGTGGGCATTTGTTAATGTCTGCCATTTCTTGGAGGCTTATCAAGCTCCAGAGAAAATTATTCTTCAGGTACCAGTACTTGTGGTTGTCCATGATACCATCTGCATGCAATGTCACTGCCGCAAAGTTTTATTTATTATATATTTCAATTAATCTGTAAAAGCTCTCTCCTAGATAAATTTCCTTATCTCATCTGAATTTTTGTTGTAGCGCATATAAACTTCTATATATACATATCAGATTCAATTACCTCATTGATATTTAGCTGTATCAATAGACATAGACATAGTATTGCACTGCTTTGATGTACCTTCATCCATGATATATTTTATGCTAACCTTCTGGAGCATATGCTGTAACCTTCTGTTGGATTATTAATTATTGGCTATCTGTGTAGAGAGGTTTTGGGATTTTTTCTGTAATATCTGTTTGTGCTTAAAATGTATGAAACAAGCATTAGTTCTTATGTTTTTTTTCCCGTTTGTTAGATATCTGCTTCTATTCCATTGCCTCCAACCAGTACAATGCTGTTTGTAATTTGGCTAGCTTTGGTTACAGGTTTAGTTTGCGAGTCTTCAAAAAAATATTTTGTTGAAGGTTATATTTTATGCTTTTAAATAGAATAAAAATGTTTGAACTAATGCTGCTAAGTGTTTATTGAATAGGCTAGGTTGTGTTTACATGAGTTTGCGATGCGTGTTACTTTTCTACTTTATCTCATTATGAGGTCGTGGAGGAATTTTTGGTTTTCCTGTTGATGGTAGACACAACTTAAATTCTTCCTGTGAACTATCTGCTATTTTATTGTCTTAGTGCAATCCTATCTCAGAGGGAATTAGCTACTGCAGGTATTTGTTGCTCTCCTTAGGACTTGCCAGCCAGAGAATAAGATGTTGGTTAAACAAGCACTTGATATACTCATGCCAGCACTTCCAAGAAGGTTACCTCTTGGTGATTCCCGTATGCCTATCTGGATTCGTTACACCAAAAAGATTCTCGTTGAGGAGGGTCATTCTATCCCCAATCTCATCCACATATTCCAGCTCATAGTTCGCCATTCAGATCTCTTCTACAGTTGTAGAGCACAGTTTGTACCTCAGATGGTGAACTCTCTGAGTCGCCTGGGATTGCCATATAATACTACGGCTGAAAATAGACGACTTGCAATTGAACTTGCTGGGTTGGTTGTGAATTGGGAACGGCAGAGACAAAGCGAAATGAAAATAATACCTGCTAATGATGGGACTGGTCAAAATGCTGATGGACTGAGTCATGCTTCTGCTGGTACTGTTGATTCCAAGCATCCAACAGATGGATCTTCATTCTCAGAAGACCCTAGTAAGCGTGTGAAGGTTGAACCTGGTCTTCAATCCCTTTGTGTTATGTCACCGGGCGGTGCTTCGTCAATTCCTAATATTGAAACTCCTGGATCTGGCGGGCAACCTGATGAAGAGTTTAAGCCAAATGCAGCTATGGAGGAAATGATTATTAATTTCCTGATCAGAGTATGGTTTTTTCCTGAAATGGTTTGTGAAGCTCTAGGCAGGAGCATACTTCATTCCTTTTTTTTTCCCCCATTTTGCCTGCTGCTTCTATTTAGTGAACATGAAATTGGCTATTATATCCACTTCCTTGAAAGAAGACAATTCGTGAATCTTTGGCTTTTATCTATACTCTTGCTTGTAATTTGCACTTTTTGATGTACAAGTTAAATTTGCCAAATGCTTGTGTGGGTCTTCAAGCCATGTTTACTGATGCTTCCCTTCAAGTCTTTGAAGTAGTTCTGTTCTATCTGGACTTTCTTTATGCACTTGCCTCAAAAGAACTCAGTAGATAATGCAATTTATTGTGTGAAGCTACAGTTTAATGTTCACATTTAATCATTAGTTCTTGTTTTTTGTCTGTGGGTTTTGGGGGTGGATAGTACATCTGAATCTTTTTGAGCATGTGGGAGTCCTGCTTTGTTTTCTTTTCATGATGTTGTGGATATTTGTTTCTTTTTTCAATTTATTTTTCCATTTTATGATATCATTTTAGTGGAAGGTTTTTTTTTTCATGAAGTGAGGTTTCTTCATTCTCTGATGTTGACTTGTCTGAGGTCTGGCATTAGGTAGCGTTAGTGATAGAGCCCAAAGATAAGGAAGCAAGTGCGATGTACAAGCAAGCTTTGGATCTCTTATCACAAGCTTTGGAGGTGTGGCCAAATGCTAATGTCAAATTTAATTATTTGGAGAAGCTGCTCAACAATCTACCACCTTCTCAGTCAAAGGACCCTTCCACAGCACTGGCCCAGGGTTTAGATGTGATGAACAAGGTTCTGGAGAAGCAACCTCATCTGTTCATCCGCAACAATATCAACCATATATCTCAGGTATGTCCCTAGGAAGAACCATTTATGATGACCCAACTTCCAATTGGTGCACCTTAACTCAAACATGCATTTTTTTTAAAGATTCTAGAACCATGCTTCAAGTTCAAAGTGCTCGATGCTGGGAAGTCAATGTGCTCCCTCTTGAAAATGGTTTATGTTGCTTTTCCGCCTGAAGCAGCTAATACACCACAAGATGTGAAGATGTTGTATCAAAAGGTAGAAGAGCTTATACAAAAGCACCTTGCTGCTGTTGCAACTTCTCAGACTTCTGGAGAAGACAATTCAGGTGGCATGGTGAGCTTTGTGCTTTATGTAATCAAAAGCTTGGCAGAGGTGCACAAGAACTTTATTGAGCCTATAAATCTGGTCCGTCTTCTTCAGCGCCTGGCTCGAGATATGGGGTCATCCATTGGTTCCCATGTGCGGCAGGTATTGTAATATTTCCAGATGCTGTATTTGTTATAATTAGTTTCTGCTTATTCATATGTGGGAGTATGAGATATTTTCATTTAGTAATTCCTGAGTGTCTATTGGTACAAGCTAGAGTTCAATTTGTACATTTTTCTTGAGTTTGAGCTTCCCAGTTCTTCTCTAAACTGTAGTAGTGTAGAAGCAGACTTCTTTTGAAGTAGTGTGTTTTGTTGACAAGAAGTCATGGTATACTCTCACTTACAGGGTCAGAGATCAGATCCTGATTCTGCTGTCACTTCTTCTCGTCAAGGTGCTGATGTCGGAGTCGTTATTTCCAACCTGAAATCTGTGTTAGGCCTTATTAACGAAAGAGTCATGGCCATCCCAGATTGTAAACGACCTGTAACCCAAATACTCAACTCCCTGCTTTCTGAGAAGGGTACCGACTCTTCTGTGTTGCTTAGCATACTAGATGTTATAAAGGGATGGATTGAAGATGACATGACAAAATCTGGAGTTTCAATTGCATCTAGTACATTTCTTTCTCCGAAAGATGTTGTTTCTTTCCTCCAGAGGCTTTCACAAGTGGATAAACAGAACTTCACGCCCAGTGCTGCAGAAGAGTGGGACAAAAAGTATATTGGACTTCTCTACGGTCTTTGTGCAGATTCAAACAAGTAAGCAATCTTCATTTTCACTTATACTCATTTATTTTTAAAAATTTGAGAAGGAAGTCGACTTGCTTTAACCATGGCATGAGATGAACAACCTTGTTGATTTCCAGGTATCCTCTTTCTTTGCGTCATGAAGTTTTCCAGAAGGTAGAGAAGCAATATATGCTTGGTATACGGGCGAAAGATCCTGAAATGAGAATGAAGTTTTTTACTCACTATCATGAATCCCTTGGGAGAATGTTGTTCACAAGATTGCAGTATATCATCCAAATTCAGGACTGGGAAGCTTTGAGTGATGTATTTTGGCTGAAACAAGGGCTTGATCTTCTTTTAGCTATTTTGGTTGAGGATAAGTCCATAACACTGGCTCCAAATTCTGCCAAGGTGCCTCCACTTGTAGTGTCTGGTTCTGTTGGTGATTCTACAGGGCCGCAACCAATGGTTTTGGATGTTCCAGAAGGTTCGGAAGAGGCTCCTCTAACCTTTGATAGTTTTGTAGCAAAACATGCACAGTTTTTGAATGAAATGAGCAAACTCCAGGTAATGGCATTTTCTTTTAGTTGACAAACATTTGTATTGATTCTTCCATGAGATAAGCATATACCTTTAAGGCTGTCTATGGTGCAAGTACTCATGATCATAATTACCATCGATCGACGTTTTGTCCTTATTGTTTATTTATTTGTTTGATAACCATTTTTGGTCGAACTTCTGTTAGTCCTTTCTTTTGTAACTGGGTTCTACTATTTTCTACCCTCATTACTTGAAACTCGGTATTACTATTTTCCACTGGGTATGTTGTTTTTGTTTTGTATTTCTTGAAACTCGGCTCTCCTATTGTTGAGCAGAATACCTTTAAGATTGGTTTATGCAGTTTTTAATCATATATACACTTGTTGGACTGGGTCATTTGTTCTAATACGATGACTTCGAATCTTCTTGCATATTTGAAAGTCGTCTTTAGCCATCCTTGTGAGATCTGTATTACAGCAATTTTCGCACATCATGATGTCTGCATTACAGATTTTATCTTAAAGTAATTGTAAATTGAGATTTCGCCTTTGTTTAAGGTTGCTGATCTTATCATTCCACTGAGAGAACTGGCACACACGGATGCAAATGTTGCGTATCACCTCTGGGTTTTGGTATTCCCTATTGTGTGGGTGACTTTGCACAAGGAAGAACAGGTAGCGCTTGCAAAGCCAATGATAACTCTGTTGTCAAAGGATTATCATAAGAAGCAGGCAACCCATCGGCCAAATGTTGTGCAAGCTCTTCTGGAAGGACTTCAGCTTAGTCATCCTCAGCCTAGAATGCCTAGTGAATTGATCAAGTACATTGGAAAAACTTACAATGCATGGCACATTGCGTTAGCACTTCTGGAAAGTCATGTTATGCTCTTCTTGAATGACACAAAATGCTCGGAGTCTCTTGCTGAGCTTTACCGGTTACTCAATGAAGAAGATATGAGGTGTGGATTGTGGAAGAAACGGTCAATTACTGCTGAGACACGGGCCGGACTTTCTCTTGTTCAGCATGGGTATTGGCAGCGGGCTCAAAGTCTCTTCTACCAAGCCATGGTTAAAGCAACCCAGGGCACTTATAATAATACAGTACCAAAAGCTGAAATGTGTCTCTGGGAGGAGCAGTGGCTAGGTTGTGCTAGTCAGCTTAGTCAATGGGATGTATTGGTCGACTTTGGCAAGATGGTTGAAAATTATGAGATATTGCTTGATAGTCTGTGGAAACAGCCTGATTGGACATATTTGAAAGACCATGTTATCCCAAAGGCTCAAGTGGAGGATAGTCCAAAACTTCGTATTATTCAGTCCTATTTTTCCCTTCATGAGAAGAGTACAAATGGCGTCTCAGAGGCCGAAAACACTGTCGGAAAAGGTGTTGATCTTGCTTTGGAACAGTGGTGGCAGTTACCTGAAATGTCCATTCATGCCAAAATTTCCCTTCTACAGCAATTTCAACAACTAGTTGAAGTTCAAGAATCAGCTAGGATAATTGTGGACATCGCCAATGGAAATAAACTCTCTGGAAATTCTGCTGTTGGGGTTCATGGTGGCCTATATGCTGATCTTAAGGACATCCTTGAAACATGGAGGCTAAGGATACCAAATGAATGGGACAGTTCATCTGTTTGGTATGATTTGCTTCAATGGAGGAATGAAATGTATAATGCTGTGATTGATGCTTTTAAGGATTTTGGTAGTACAAATTCACAGTTGCATCACCTTGGATATCGTGACAAGGCTTGGAATGTCAATAAGCTCGCTCATGTTGCTCGTAAGCAGGGTCTTTATGAGGTGTGTGTGTCTGTCTTGGAGAAGATGTATGGACATTCGACCATGGAAGTTCAGGTACTACGTACTCTCCCATTTTGTCTACTTTGGTTCTTTCCTATAGCTCTAAATGCTCATGCCCCTTCTGGACACCCCCGAAAAGAAGAGGGAAAAAACCGAAAACCCAAAAGAAGCAAATCTGAATGGTACGATATGCTGCATCTTTTAAGGTATTTTTCTTTCATATGTTTGCAGGAAGCTTTTGTGAAAATAAGAGAACAAGCAAAGGCTTATTTAGAAATGAAGGGAGAGCTGACTAGTGGCCTTAATTTGATAAACAATACTAATCTGGAGTATTTTTCTGTTAAGCACAAAGCTGAAATTTTCCGCCTCAAGGGGGACTTTCTGTTAAAGCTTAATGACTGTGAAGGGGCTAACCTTGCTTATTCAAATGCCATCAGCCTTTTCAAGAATCTGCCGAAGGGGTGGATTAGTTGGGGAAACTATTGTGACATGGTATTTATTTGCTTATTGCAGGTTCATTTCTTTGGTTCAATTTTTCTTTTCTTTAAGATGCTATTAATTTGGTCTGTGACAGGCGTATAAGGAAACACACGAAGAGATTTGGTTGGAGTACGCTGTTAGCTGCTTCTTACAAGGCATCAAATTTGGCATTCCTAATTCAAGAGGCCACCTCGCGCGGGTTCTATATCTTCTCAGTTTTGATACTCCAAATGAACCTGTTGGGAGGGCATTTGATAAGTACATGGAGCAGGTACCCAACTGGGTTTGGCTTTCTTGGATTCCACAGTTATTACTTTCCTTGCAGAGGACAGAAGCTTCACATTGCAAGCTTGTGCTATTGAAAGTTGCTACTGTCTTTCCGCAGGTAATGCTGTGTGTGTTGGTGTTTTGTGCATTTCATATGCTTAGTGACCTTTAGATCTGATGCCATCTTGCATGTAATTGAAGGCATTGTATTACTGGTTGCGAACATATTTGCTTGAGCGCCGGGATGTTGCAAGTAAGTCTGAATATGGAAGAATGGCAATGGCACAGCAAAGAATGCAGCAAAATGTTTCTGCCGCCAATGCAGCTGCACCTACGGGCCTTGCTGATGGGAATGCTAGAATTGCTGGCCCGAGTGGGGGATCATCGGCTGCTGACAATCATATTCCCCAGGGAGCTCAGTCTGGTGGAGGTGTTGGGTCACATGATGGCAGTAGTTCTCAAATTCAGGAATCTGAAAGGCCAGACAGTAGTATGCCCTCTGGGAATGACCAGTCCTTACACCAGAGTTCATCAGGCAGTGATGGCGGTCAAGCTGCTCTACGTCGTAATAGTGCTCTGAGTTTAGTTGCATCTGCTGCCAGTGCTTTTGATGCAGCCAAAGACATAATGGAAACTTTACGCAGCAAACACTCTAATTTAGCGAGTGAACTTGAGGTGGGTGGCTTGTATTGTTTATTTTTTCACAAATAAATATCTGGTTAGGTGAGACACTTCCGTTTTTCACTTGATATGATTGTTAAACATTAATACTGCAGGAAGGAGTGTATGTTGTGTCATTATCAGACACGGAAAAGGATTGGATATTGCATTTTATCAGAACCTTTTAACTTGTGCACCTTTTCACTTATATCATATGAAAGAAAACAAATTTTGGTTTTTCTTCTTGTAAAGGTTATGAATGACGGCACACTTTGTGTGTTTTGGATTAGATGGAGAGGATGAAAATTTAAAAAGGAAGCATTTAGAGGGCCTCAGGGTTGAGGCTTATCTTTTCTCTGTACTGTCTTTTTAGTGAAAACAGAAATTACAAAACTTGTATAGATGATTGCTTGATTATTGGGTGGCTTAATAAGTACTTGTATTATAGAAAGACCTTACCAACTTGGTTAGTATTAAGATATATTTTGATTCGTCGGAAGGGATAGCCTTACATTATGAAAAATCTGTTTCTGCATTTATGCATAGATAGAGTTGCTAATTGGCTTCTGATAAAATTTTTCAGATCTTGCTCACTGAGATTGGATCCAGATTTGTCACTTTGCCAGAGGAGAGACTATTGGCAGTTGTTAATGCTCTACTTCACCGTTGTTACAAGTACCCGACCGCAACTACAGCCGAAGTTCCTCAGTCTCTGAAGAAGGAGCTTTCTGGTGTGTGTAGAGCATGTTTCTCAGCAGACGCAGTGAACAAACATGTCGACTTTGTAAGAGAATACAAGCAGGACTTTGAACGTGATCTCGATCCTGACAGTGCTGCAACATTTCCAGCCACTCTTTCTGAACTTACTGAAAGACTGAAGCATTGGAAAAATGTCCTTCAAAGCAATGTGGAGGACCGGTTTCCAGCTGTCCTTAAGCTGGAAGATGAAAGTAGGGTGTTAAGAGATTTTCATGTTGTTGATGTGGAAATTCCAGGACAATATTTTGTTGATCAGGTAAGTATTTTTAGTTTATCCTTCACAAATGTAAGTAGAATGTTAGACAAAGTGTTGCAGTAAAAACCCATGGCCAAACTGGGACATGAATTTCCTGGTGCTGAATGTATTCACAAGGCTTTGGTTATTTAAATGACAAAATGGACTTGTCGTGATGATTAATGGGACTTGTTTCTTGGTTTTCCTTGTTCTGTTTCTTGCTTTGGCAAATATGGTAGTACTTTTCCCTGATCCATGGTCTTCCCTTCAGGAAATTTCTCCAGATCATACTGTGAAGTTAGACAGGGTGGCAGCAGATATTCCAATAGTGCGGAGGCATGGTAGCAGCTTCCGCCGATTGACGCTGATTGGATCTGATGGTTCTCAGCGCCATTTTATAGTTCAGACATCTTTAACACCAAATGCCAGAAGTGATGAGCGGATCCTACAGCTTTTCCGTGTGATGAATCGGATGTTTGATAAGCACAAGGAGTCACGACGGCGGCACATCTGCATCCACACCCCTATTATTATACCCGTGTGGTCACAGGTAATTACTAACCCTCTTCACCTCATAAATTAGTGTTAAATTTTCTGCACTTTGCCATGTTACAAGGCAGTCATGTTCTATTTATTGGGTAGTATAATTACTGTAGTGATGCAACTTTGCGTTCTTCACAGTAACTGCTTTTATATCTAATTGTGTGTGTTATTTGATTATCACAACTTCTCAGCATTAAGCTCTTTTTTTTCGGAATAACTGTGAATTCATGACATAGGTTCGCATGGTAGAGGATGATTTGATGTACAGCACTTTCCTCGAGGTTTATGAGAACCATTGTGCAAGAAATGACCGAGAAGCGGACTTACCCATCACATTCTTTAAGGAGCAACTCAACCAAGCAATATCTGGACAGATTTCACCAGATGCTGTTGTTGATCTCCGTCTTCAAGCATATAATGAGATTACAAAAAGTTTTGTCACAGAAAGCATATTCTCACAGTATATGTACAAAACACTCTCGAGTGTCAATCACATATGGGCTTTCAAAAAACAGTTTGCTATCCAGTTGGCCCTCTCTAGTTTTATGTCGTTTATGCTCCAAATTGGTGGAAGGTCTCCAAACAAGATATTATTTGCTAAAAACACGGGGAAAATTTTCCAGACTGATTTCCATCCTGCGTATGATGCAAATGGAATGATTGAATTTAACGAACCGGTGCCCTTCCGTTTGACTAGAAATTTGCAGGCATTTTTCTCTCATTTTGGAGTAGAAGGCTTAGTTGTTTCTGCCATGTGTGCAGCTGCTCAGGCTGTGGTCTCTCCTAAAGTAAGATTTACCTCTGCGCACCTCTTGTTTTCTACTTTGATTCCTGAATGCTGCTGACTTCAATCAAATTCTTACCTTCAGCAAAGCCAGCTCTTATGGTATCATCTGGCAATGTTTTTCCGAGATGAGCTATTATCTTGGTCTTGGAGAAGACCTCTTGGTATGCCTCTGGCCCCTGTTGTAGGGGCAGGTAGTCTGAACCCTGTGGACTTCAAACAAAAAGTCACTACAAATGTTGAGAATGTCATTGGGCGGATCACTGGAATAGCCCCTCAATACATCTCAGAAGAGGTATCCACTTATTTTCTTTTTGGTGCTATTTATGTTGCTTCTGAGTTCCTCACCTAGTAATGGTGCTACCATTTTCCTGTTTCAGTTAAAGTCGTGGGATTAGCTATCTCCTGTGTATGTTATGATTATATGTCCCTACATATGTGTGTGTCTCTGAAATCATATGCTTAGATGAGTCTAGCTTCAGTTAATATCTAAATGCCTGCATTGTGACTGGTTTTTGGCTTGTTTCTACTTGTACAGGAGGAGAATGGCATGGATCCGCCACAATCTGTGCAGAGGGGTGTAGCAGAATTGGTTGAAGCTGCCCTTACTCCAAGGAACTTGTGCATGATGGATCCGACATGGCATCCTTGGTTCTGATTTATGTTTTTCTAATTTAAATTTTAGTATTATGCCAACTTTTAGGTGTCTAATAGGTAATCAAACATTAAATAATGACTATAGATAGTACTGTAAATATTATTGCTATAGTTGCTTCAGGTATATAAAACATCCCTTTTAATTTGCTGCCGGTTCTTTCTAGTTTACTCATCGAAGTTGGTGGATGTATTTTGTGATCGTTCTAGTTGAAGCAGCAGCAGACTCAGTAACAAGGAAGGTCACGATTGAATTTAGAACTAGAGTTATCGCTAAGCTGAAAACAATAAGGATGTGCATGAGTAATAATTAAATTAATCGAAGTCTGACTTGATTTTTAAAAGAAGATAACTGTGAATTTGTATGAAATGGTTTCGTGGTATTCAAAGCCTTTGGTGAACTACAGAAGTCGACTTTCGATGGATGTTGAACTTACGAGTTTGGTCGAACAGCGTTTTGATGTTGATGGATGTGGAGCCTATGAGTTCCGTCGTGTTCTTTCTTCCACGAGTTTGCTGCTTGCTTAGGTGTCGGTAGTCTCTATTTCCAATAGAGGCATGAAACAATTGAATCTGAACTTGACTTCTTTCTCCTAATCCTTTATTTTTTGCTACTACCATCTCTTTTGAATACCTCACAAGCAGCAGCTAGTTCTGGGCTTCATTTGGAAGTCTTGCAAATAATCTCATTACCTTTCTGAGCAAGATCACATCCTTCATTACTAGTTTTTACACATGCTTCTAGAGCTACTCGATGAGCTACGACACCCCAAGATGTCCTAAAGTTCCTCCACCAAACTCACAGATCTCAGTATATTCAGCTTGATTGCTTTTATCAATCCAACTTTTACTTTCTTCCAATTCATTTTTTGCAAGTCAACTTTTACTGGAAAGAGGATTTTGAAAATTGTTAATTGGAGACGAACTTTCCCATTGTCCAGATTAGATATGAACGACAAGAATACAACAGTAACTAACTTTCAAACATTTGAAAGAGATGATTTTAGAAATATATCAATTTGACAGCCAGCTTTCAAAAGGTCCAATTTAGATACGAACCAAAAGAATACAATATAGCAAAAGTAGCAATAGAGAACTAAAAGAACAAAAATGAGCAAGTATATAACACCACAGAGCAGGTGTCTATCAAGAACCAAAACATCAATAGAAATTTCTTCCTTCTACTGTTCTTCAGGGAAACGAAGATGCTTCCCTTTCGGAGTTGGCAATCCCTTCAAGTGCAAAACACCAGGTGATGATGATGCAGCCTCAACATTGCACTCTTCAGCACTTACAAGCTCATCATTACTGTTGTACACAAAGCGTGTGTGCTTCCCCCCAAATTTCGCCATCACTTTGTGGTTTTCTTCATTCACATTGATCTTGCTAATTGCGTCACACAGATCGTCAACTACGCTTCCATCTTCTTCTTCAATTTCATCATAGTTATCATCATATTCATCTTCAACTTCTTCAATCCCCCTTTCTTCCTCATCTTCCTCTTCAGCTTTAGTACTTGCATTGTCGTCGTCTGAAGGTGTTGTTTTCTCTTTGCTTTCAATCTCACCACCTTGGTAAGCCAGCACTGATGAACACACTGAAGATGATTCAGAGCTTTGTGTTTTTTCAGAAAAATCCAGTAGCAGCGATCTTGTTAAGCAACTTTTTTCAGATTCGAGATTCTCCTGTTTTTCCCCTTCAAACATCAAATTGATTTTCTGTAACATAAAATCAAATAATTCAAATCTCCATTTTCTAAAGAATGAATCTTTTCTTAAGACTAGTCATACAGATAATTGAATTTGTACCTGAGAAATGACAAACTTGTCTTCAACAGGGGATGCAGTGACAGCAGGCAACTCATTAACAGACAAATCCATAAGAGGTGTGTTTGCAGGAGTTGGGGCAAGAAGACCCATGGGAGAGTTGAAAATTCCTTTGAGATGAAGGAAAGGCCTATTTTCAAGAGAAATTTTCGAGAGCACGGCTTCTTCTTCAACCTTTTGCAACAAAGTCTTAACTTGGCCCCTCAATAAAGCCTCACCAGATCCAGGAGTAGTCAAGTATTTTCCTTTACCATTAGTCCTTTTCTTGGACATTTCTGAAGATGGGGTCTCCAAATTCCCCGTAGCAAGACCAACAATGGGGGAATCATTCGTTATATCAATCAATGCCGATTGTTTCCCAGTTCTTGTTCTTGATTTTGCCACTGTTTTATTCTCAGATTCTTCAATTTTCTCTGAACAAGAAAAGAAACAACTTTTCAGAAATCAAATAAATTTAAAGAAACAAAGATGAAAAGAAGACGTACTAGTTGACAAAGGGATCTTGTTAGCACTGTTGGCAGCAGCCAAGGCTTGTGATCTAGTCACCCTTCTTGTTGATGATGGAGTCTCCATTGAAGAAGAATAAGGAAAATTACAGTAAAGTTTGATTTTTGGGCCACCTCTTATCAAGAAATGTAGAGAGAAATTAATTTTGTACTACAATGAGATGGAATTTGGGGAAAGAGAGAACGACTTTTATAACTGTGGAAATAGTTTTTCACGCTAGGCAAAACATAAAGTGACCGTTGGAACATTCTATAAGCAGGCAGCAGCGTGTTAGCAAACTAGCCGTTAAGATTTGAAACAGGCAACTTGGGCTTCTTTAGTGCGTTTCAAGCCCACCTGAGTCGGACTAGGCCTTGGTGGATCAGCCCAAAGCTTTCAACGGCCCAAATGATTACCCGTTGTTTTTATATAAAGCAACAAATTACTTGATGTAGCTTATTCTGTTCTGTTATTTAGTGATATTGAATAATTATTATAAAACATAGTGAGATTATGTAATTCTATAGCAGATATAAATTCATACGCATATATTTGTGTGTCCACACTCCACTTGTGAAATTTCATTGCGTATGTTGCTATTGTATATTTGTATATCGAAAAATCTTTGGCACTACTATCCAACCCAACCTCACATGTTTGTCGTCATCGGAGTTCATTTGCATTTTTCAAGTTTTGGAAACTCGATGCCGCTGAAACGAGCTACACTTTGTATATTCTTCTCATACAGTTTGAGAATGCATTTAGGGGTCGTTTGATGTGAGGGATAAGCAAAGTTAATATCCGAATAATTTTTTAGTGGTCCTCAATCTCTTATTTGGTTGCAAAGGTTGGGATAACTTATCCCGGGATTAACAATTAATACTGGGATAAGTTATTCCCTTGAGGATGAAATAATAATCCCAGATAACTTAAGTGGATTAAAATTCAAAAATATCTCCTTTAAACTTTTTTTTATACATTATTTTTATATTCAGGCATATTAATAAAATTTTTAATAATATTTATAATAATATTCACAACCTTAATTAATTATTATTTTTATAGTAACATATTTTTTAATAAAAAATTATATATATACAATTTCTATTTATGAATGTATTATAAGTTAAATTTATTTGTCTAATACTTATGTGTATTTATATTTTGATTCTCTTAAAATGTTCACTCCACTAGTAAATTATATATTTTAAATTAAATAGTTTATTACTCACTTAAAAATTATATTCTATATATCAATTAAAATGTAGATAATTTTAAAATTTAATAATAATTTTTTACTTTAATAAAGTTAAATAAAAATTTTATTTTTAAGCTAAATAAGCTGAAAATTTTATTTAAAGCTAAATAAGATGGACATTTTGTTTTAATGTTAAATAAGATGAAAGTTTAATTTTAAAAACACAGGACATAATCATGAAAATGTATACACAAAATTATTTACATTAAATAAGATAAAAATTTTATTGTAAGAATGAATAACTAAAGCTCGCAAAAAAATATTTTTAAAAAAATAATTAAATAAGGTGGCGGATATTTTTGTAAACAAACATCTTTTTCTTAAAAATTATGCAATGAATAGTACTTTGAATATGACAAACCAAACAAACAATAAAAATTACTCCAATCATAACCTATCTCAATATAAATTATACTATTATAACTAATCCCATCATAATTTTCATCCAAATCAAATGACCCTTATTGAATACAGTTAGCTACATACAGTTGATGTCTTCATATACATCTAGCTAAGGTTAAGGTTGGATCACACATAGGTCAATTTTGAAAACATATTATATAATTGGTCTCACTCTCACATACATATATTATAACCTAATATTGTATTTGCAAGGTTTTAGTGAGGATTAAATTTTGTAATAGTGCACGGATCTAATGAATTTTTTGGGATGTTTTGAATGGAAAATGTCCCTACATCTTTCTTTTTTACCCCTTATATGACTAAAATAACCATTTTAAGGTTGACAGTGAAATACTTATCATCCGACCAATTCCTTTTTGTCACTGATTGTTTGAATAAATTGTACAATTCTTATGGTAGATGATTTATGTTTTGACTCACTAGTGACTACATGACACATATTGATGAAAAAATGGACCTTTGGATTAGGAGATGGATTAGTCATGGTTGTCTTTTACGTAAGTCCCACTGACCCATATTTAAGCCTTGACCCGACTTGATCAAACAAGGAAGATTGTGAGGCAGTGGAGCTAGTCAAGTACATTTTCCAGTTGGTTCATGCATGGAGTATGGATTAGGACTAGCTAGCACTTTCATAGTTTCGCTTCCTGGTGGGATCACATCTCATTTAAATAGTAAAAGGTTTAATTTTTTGGTACACTTCAAATATGAATACATTTTCCACGTTACTAAAAAGAATCAATTTTTTACTACCGGTAAGAATACTTTACTTGTGTGTACTCTATGTGTCCTATATTATTACTTCTACGTTTTTTTAAAATAAAAAATTATAAATTACTTATTAACTTATAAAATTAATTTTAAAAGAATATTTTGCTCCTCCCCAGACTTCACTTGTGGGATTACACTGAATATGTTGTTGTTGTTGTATTTTGCCCCGGAAACTAATTCTTTCGAAATGTAGACCATATATATCCTACATAGATTTTTGATTATTTACTATTCTTTTTCTTATAAAATTGATTGATATTATTTTCCATTTAGTTGTTATGTTATATCTATTATTTTACTTGGATCTTCTGAAAATAACATATTTATTTTCATAAAATAGTGATAAAATCTGTATATACTCTACTCTCAGACTTTACTTTGTGAGGTTTCACTGATATATTCTTATTGTTATTATATGTATACTGTAAAATTAAAAAAAAAATCCCATTGTTAAAAAATTTTTTTCATGTACACATAGTAAAAATTTTTTTCATTTATACTCATTTTTTTAAGTGACATGTAAAACAGAAAGTAGATGAAGCAATTCTCTCTCTCTCCCCCTTTTTTTAAAAAAAAAAAACGCACCGGCATTACAAAGCAAGCAGCCAGCTGTGAGTGAGTAGGATTTGATGATATGTGGGTCAATGCATAGGATGCATTGATTGGAGTGAGCACAACTTGGGTACTGGCCCTCACCTAACTCGCATAAGATCAAGCTAATCACTTTGACTTACGAAGATTCTCTCTTTCAACGAAAATTATTAAAATTATTACTCCCATCATTTTAAATTAATTAAAATTTTATATTTATCTTTTTATTTATTAAAATTTTATATTTTTTAAGAGATAAATTACATTATATATTTATGACTCGACAAAAGATAATATTAAAAAATATAATTTAAATTTTATTTTTTATTATTTTTCTTAATATGTCACACATTCAATTAAAATAAGATAAAAAAAATAGTTATAGAATATAATTATCTCTCAAAGAGACTCAAATGACAAATATATTCTAAAACTCTAATGTTCCAGCACTAATAGACTACTAGTTTGAGTTTTTGTTCATATATAAAGCAAAAATTTAACACCCTTATTAGTCTCCAAATCAAATAGCCTATATGTTTTCGACTAGTCTTTAAGTAAAGAACTAAAGATCGACAAAATTAAACAATACTGAATATTTTATCTGAACATTAAAAAATTAAACAAAAAATAAGAAAAGAGGACTCATAATATGTCCAAAAGTGATGTACTTTGCTTGAGTGCTTTGTCCAGCAAGGACTCGTCAACTTTACTTCATTCCAAATTCTTGAAGAAAAGCGTGTCTTTTAAACTTTATTAGTTTATTCTTAGCCATCTTTTAAGGATCAAATAAACAATTCCTTGTCAATTCATTTGATATTATTTAATTTGATATAATTATTTTAAAAAAATTAAAATTAAATTTATTATTTAAAATAAATTTTAAATATTTATGTGATTATACATTATTTTACTGAAAATTTTTAAAATTATTTCTTTTTAGTTATTGAAAGACTATTATTTTTGGGAAATAAGAAATACTTATGATTTTTTGAAGCTTTTGGTGGTTGCAAATTACTGATTCTTTATTTTCTTATTTTTACGTATCGACTTATACAGAATATATATATAAAAAAAGAATTGTATTTATCGATTTTGAAAAATTCTGGGAGAATTAATTATATATTTCAACTTTGCCAATATCATTGAAGTAGTAACTATTTCTCAACTAATTTGATTACTAGTATTGAATCTTAAAAAACTTTATAATTAATAAAAATAATTCAGTAAATTAACTCAAGGAGTACACTTTTGAGCTGATACAACATAATATTCAGTGAAATCTTATAGGTGAAATCTAAAAAAAATATACACATACCTTACAACTAGCTTTGTTTTGTTTAAAAGTGAGTAACTAAGGAAAGTTTGATCATGAAAATTATCCATTTTACTATTTAAAATTGTATTATTGTACATTAAGAACAACTAGCTTTGTTTTGTATTACTAAAATTTTTTTAACCTCTCCACACAAAGAGAAAAAAATTAAAGATACATATTTATCTATTTTCATCAACATTTTTGGTCCTCGTCAGTAACGATTGTTTACAAGACAAATGGAGATAATGCCTCTTGGAATCATAGTCCATAGACAGTAATATCTATAGTAAAAGATGCCCCACATAATTTAGTGTACAGTAAAATGGAGGACCAATCAATTTAATAGTACCCGTATTAATATTGCATTGAAAACTCTGACCTTCAAATTTTACAGAAGAGTGAAATTGAATTAAATTTCAAAAAAATCAACAGCTGGCATACGCAACATAATATAATAGAATTCAATAACAGGTACATTTAAATTTGCATAACAACAAAATGGGATGAAATTTAAGGACATTTGCGGGTGGTGTTATGAGTAGTAAGGGTGAAATAGCAAGGGCATGCTTCGTAATTTCCAGAAGTCCCTGGTGGCACGCAGTGGCAGGTGTGGCAGCAGCTTCCACATGCTCTCTTGCAGAGATTTGGCCGAGACGATTTGCTGCACCTCGTTTTACAAGATGCCGTACAATCTGTAACAAAGACGAATTTAGAATTTAAAATAGAGTGAAATATTTACAATGTGAGAGTACCTATTGGCTTTGGAGATTGAGGGCTTGGTGCTGCTGGTTTGTTGTTAATTCCCTGCGCCAACATTTCAAAATCAAACGTTTATTTCAAGATGAAAGAGATTAGTTAATTACTTGTACTGATTAACATGATTGAAATGCTGTTTTAAGGTACCTCTTGGAGGGCGTAAGTGAAATGGACAAGCACAAGTGATGCAATGAGCAAAGCTGCAAATGCTTTTAGGAATGCCATTCTTTTAGAAATAGAAAAAGGAAAAACTGGGAACTCTGAAACTTGAACTGGCTTTCACTATGGATGTGAAGTTGAAAACAGAGAGATGCGGTATTTATAGCACGAGAAAAGAACCTCTTACATCAGTGGGTCACAAAGCAAGTGCCTAATTAAAGTACTATTTCTAGTTTCCACTACTACTTATTTTATTTCGCATAAAAAGAAATATCATTTTTCAGGGTAAAACCTTCCCTAACAAAACTAATTTTATTTTAAGAAGTACTCCCTAGATTATAAACAATTACTAGTTGCCAACTACTAGTTGGCCTTAAGGTAAAAATTTGTGCACCGATAAAATATTTACTATTCACTCTTTATCTTATTTTACGTGACATATTTTTTTGACTTATGATAAAAATATTATAAATTTTAATTAAAAATATTTAATTTTAAATTTTTTTTTATTTTTAATGAAATGATTCTCGGACTTACAAATATATAAGAATGATTTTAAACTATAAATTTTAAAAATCTTCCCCTTTTAAAACATTATTCTCCCTCTGTCTCAAATTAATTAAATTTTTAAAGTTTTTTCAAAGTTCAAAATAGTTGAATTGTTCAAAGTTCAAGATGAATATTTGAAACTTTTTCCATATTTGTCCTTTTTTTATTAAAATTTTATATTTTCTAAAAGACAAATTACATTATATATTTATGATTTCATAAAGGATAATTGTGAAAAGTATGATTAAAATTTTATATTTGAATGTTTCTTTTAATATGTGTACATTGATTATAAATTCAATTAAAATACAGTGAATAAAATATTTAATAAAAAAAGTACATATAAAATGAAACGGAGAAAATATATAATTATGCAATTGCAAAGAACTCATTTTCATGTTTCCACGTAATCAACTTGTCTCAGTAATGACGATGACAAGAAATGGGAAGTAGCTTAGAAAGTCGCACTGCCAGCCTAGCTTCACACCACTATTCTTGAGAAAAGAGTTTACTGCAAAATAAAGCATATTTTAAATTAGTTTCTTATTTAAAAAATAATTATTTATAGATGATTGTTTACGAGAAAAAGTTCAACAACTAAAAATAATGCGAGTTTCCTGTTATAAGAGTAGTAATATTTTGCATATGTGTGTATACGTTAAATCCCAGTGATATACAATCTTAAGGTGTGTTTGGCATGATGAAAAATATTTTTTAAGTGGTCATCTTATTTATTTTTTGGTGTTTCAATAATAATAATAAATTATTATTCCAATAATATTTATATATGATCTATGCAATTATAACATTAAAGCATTTGACCCAACCACAATTTCAGATCCTGATTTTTGACTGTGACAAAGGATAAATAATTCGATTAGACTCTCAATCCTGAGCCAACACCCGACTTATAATCCTCAGAAGTAATAATCTAATCTCAACCTGAGACATGACTCTTGACTCTGATCCAAGCCTCTACTCCTGATTTTGATTTAGAATCCGAGTTGGATCAGGAATCGAGACGAAGTCATAGTTGGAAACCTCGGATTCAGATGGTAATGAGGATCAAAATGAATTTTAAAAAGACTTTTTATATTTAATGAAAGAAAATTATTTTTTTAAAATTTTTTTAAAATATAAATCTGTTTAAAAAATAATTTTAAAATAACTAAATATAAAAAACTTTAAAATATTTTTGATCTACCAAACACACCATGAGAATAGCACGATTTGCTACAGCAAATATTGATTACAAGCACATAATTTATTAGAGATTCTCCCAAGTTGCTTTAAATAATTATTTATATTAAAGATCTGGAAACAAATAATGATGTTTACAACATTTCTACCCAAATTGAATACCTATTTTTCTATTTGTCGGTTTCAACCAAAAATTTATATTCTACTTCTAAAATTAATTTCAACAAATGAAAATCTAAACTTCTAAAATTAATTTCAACAAATGAAAATCTAAATTTATGATAAAAAAAGTCTCAAAATAATTAATGTTAATGAAATTTGACAGAAGTGATTTGATGTAATATAAAATCAAATAAGACTAATAATATATATAATTTCATCAAACTTCTAAAATTAATTTATTTTAAAAATCTTTTTTCAAAAGTGTGTTTTAAAAATAATACTTTTGATGATAACAAAAATATGTTAGAATAATCAATTTGAAAAATACTTATGAGCAACAATTATTTTTTGAGGAGAACGTGTTTTTCAAAAAAATTACTTTAGTGGAGAATAGTTTTTTTCTTTTCAAGATATTTTTTGTTCTCCTAAAAGCAGTCAAATGTCTCGACTCTCGACGTTAAAAATATTATTTTATTTTATTTTAATTTAATACACTAATTAAAAAAATTGATATTATGAATTATCATTTACCCAAATTAATTGATAAGCTTTAGCCTTTAGGACGACCTCTTTGACACTTTCACAGTTGAAGTCAAAGTAATGCACTCTAGTCATATATAGATAAGATTTTAGTCACGATAGAGAAGTACAAATACAGTAAGTGATTGTTTAGTTGAAAATAAATTATTTTAAGATAATTAATTTTTAAATAATTATTTTGAGATAAATTATTATGGTATAATTTATTATATTTTAAGATAAATATTATGAAATAAATAATTAAAAAATTATTTAATATTTTAAATTAAATATAATATAAAATAATTTTATAATTTATCTTAGGATTATTATACTATTTTCGTAGAAATTTAATTGTCATAATTTTTATTTTTAGAGTGAAATTATATAGATTTTGACTAATATTTTAAAAGATATTTTTTATCATATTGATTAATTAATTAGTTTAAATTTAATTAATATTAAAAATTAATCAAATTAATTTTTTAAAAAATATATGACAGATAAAATAAAATGGAGTGAATATCCTATACAACACCAAATGACTCCTAAAACTCTGTTCACTATAAGGACATTGATTATGACTTTTTGCGTCAAAAGTTGATCGGGATTGGAGATTTTTTTTTCATACTATTAAGTCATATATAAAATAATCAATAATAATTGTGCACTTAAAAAAAAAAGAGAATACTTGTACCTTTAATATAAAAATATGTTAAAACAAACTGTGTAAAAATTCTTCACATTAAAAGACTAGGAGAAATCTATTTTTTTAATTCCATTATTAAAAAATGATAAGTACAGATATCTCAATAATGGTGCGCAGCTGGAGTGCTTAGGCAGCAGCTCTCTTTAGTTCAAAAGGTCATATTACTCATATGTGCTGGATTATTCATGTTTTAGGAAAAGTGCTTTTCTAAATTTATTGCTAATCCTTGTTATCTTTACTTGGATAAAGACAAATTATTTATCTATCAAAAGATCGCTCAACTATAGTTTTCTTGAAAGGTCTTTGATCCATCATAATTTTATCAATCTCAAATGAAGTCAAAAATTTATTATTTTTTGATTTTAGAGTATAATAAAATAAAATAAAATAATTTTTTAAATTATTTATACTTTTTTCAGTTGTGAAATAACAGTTATTCAATGCAACTTTCGACGCTTATCATAGATCATTCGGAAACAGTCGCGCTATATTTTTAAACATAGGAATCAGGTTGTGTACATCCGACCCCCTCTTATCCCGCAATAGACTCCTGCCTTTGAGATATTGGGGTAATATTATTGTTGTTGTCGTCTTTGATCCATCTTAACTCTTTTTTTTTATGTTATTTGATTATTTAAGCATTTAAAAAAAATATATTTTTTTATTATATGTATAATTTTATATTTCAATTTTACCCAAAAATTGTATATTTTTTGTATTCATAATTTAT
>JAOTQJ010000049.1:20680352-20712673 GCA_025642045.1 Solanum sejunctum | reverse complement strand
GGCTGCGTACATTCGACCCCCCTCACCCCGCAATGAGCGGGAGCCTTTTGAGGCACTGGGGTATGTTGTTGTTGTTGCTGCATAATTTCAAGTTTGAATGTTTTACTTGCAAAGACAATGGAAATTAAATTTGAACTTTTCCAAGAGGCTAGGTCAATGTGGGTAAGTGAACATTTCAAATTTAATGTAGCAACCAAGTTTTTATAATGGTTGAAAATTGTGAATTTAATTTGATGGATAAATGTGTAAATTGAGTGAGTTCAAAGATTAAGGACTATGAAAAAGTGGTTGTTAAACCACTTCAATCATCTATAGTTACATTTCATCTCCTTTTATCTACCTCTATATTGAGCATTGAAAATTTTTGTTTTCTTTAATAGAATTTTCTCACCATATATACAGAGTTGTGTCTTTCTTTAATAAATAAAAGATCCTAGTTTAACTAATTAACATACTTTAGTTAGGAAAACTTTGCATATCACCGACTCCCAATTCCTCTAAATTATTTTTTTTTAAAAAAATAAGTTATTAGAGGTGAATTTGTACATTATACTTTTATAATTATGAATTCTATAATTTAATAGTGATATTTTATGATATGATTGTCAACATTTTTATTTCTTTTTTTAATTCCTCTGCTGGACGGCGAGGTTTTATCCTACTATGTACTCTGTAAAATGCTTATTATGATGTTAAACTTTATTTTGTTGTTGTCCCTAGAAAAATCATCTTAAGTTGGTGGCTAAAGCTGCCCTATTAATTACCCTCCTCCGAAAAATTGACCCTTTCATTCTTCTAACGTTAATTTAAAAATAATAATAAAATATGCCTCTGATAATTGTGTCATTGTATGAGGGCTCTTAGCCAGTTCAATGCGTTCATTGGCGCCTGACCCTAAGATATTTACTGTGTTGGTTCAATTTACTTTAAAAAAAATAAGATTTCAAAAAATAGTAATGACTTCAGTTGTTTTAAGCTATATAAAGTGATAATTAGTAAAAATAATGCATACATTAACTAATTAGTTTATAGTAGTACTTTGTTTAATAGTACATTTTTATGCTATGTCTAATTAATGCAAACACTAGCTATATACTCTATTGTGTATTAAGATACGTATTACAAATGTTATGGATTTCTAAATATCAGTAATGCAATGATTTTAATGCATGCATTAGCATAATTAAAGACTCAATTATTCCTTAAATTTTTTTTCACCATAATTATAAAAGGTATATTTGCAAATAATATTTTTAATGCAATGCATGCTATTTTTAATATATTAAATCAAATATTATATAAAAATATTATATATATACAATTAATATAAGCATTACTAATACAAAAATTATTAATACAATTTTATTTAATATTATTTATATACACTCTATCAAATAAATTCCCCAAAAATGAATATTCTAAATCACCTAAATGAAAATCAGAATTATTGATCAAAGTGATCAGGTCAATAATACTTCGGGATGTCTTGGGAAAAAAAGTATCATAAAGTGTTGTAGCACCATTGTGAAAGGATGCATGCGAAAAATGCTTTTCTAATTTCTACCAAATTGATTAGGCTTTTGTCATTTTAATGGTTGTCAATTCATTATTTTGGAATGAGGACAAATTAATGCTTTATACGTATTGGTATTTTTGGAGCACAATTCTTACTAAGTTACCCTAAATTTTATATTAATATCACACAATTTATCATATGCCTCTACTCATTCAATTTTAATAATTTAAATATCTATTTAAAAACATTCAAAATTATACGACTTAGAAATTCCATAAGAAAACACCAAAAAGTTTTTGTTTTGTTCCATGGGTAACGTAATCCCATTAAAAAAGAGAGAAGAAAAATAAAATGTGAGAGAATCATTTTATTATTAGATAGAGAAAATCAAAAGAAATAAAGGGAGTAAATTTTCAGTTTTCTCCCTCCATTTCTTCCAAACTGTTAATAGGAGGGCTTATGGTTTTCTTCTTTTTGACCATTACCATGCCCCATAACCTTCCTTCTTCTTCTTTTCTTCCTCCTCTTTCCTCTAATATTTAATTTCCCCAAATTCTCCTTTCTTTTCTTTTCTCCATATATATAATCCATAATCTTGATTATTTGAGGTTTGTTCCAAACATCTGAAAAAAGTTTGAGGATTTTATTCATTTGCCAAAATGGGCAATATCTGTTTTTCTAGCTCAAAAGTTAGTGGTTCTAACAGCAACACCCCCTCCACCACCACCACCACCACCGCCACCGTGAATGGCCGCCGCAACCGAAGGAAATCAGCCAATCCGCCTTCTACTACAACAGATACATCAAGAAAACAAGAGGGGTCTCATTGCAATCGACAGAAAGCTAAGGAAAGCCACAAAAATGTTAAGCACAATAGCAGGAGGCAAAGTGGGGTTATTCCTTGTGGGAAAAGAACAAATTTTGGATATGATAAAGATTTTGATAAGAAGTTTACGATGGGGAAGTTGTTGGGTCATGGCCAATTTGGATACACATATGTTGCCACAGACAAATCTAATGGAAATCGCGCGGCTGTCAAGAGAATTGAGAAGAAAAAGGTTCTCTTTTTTCCTGTCCCCTGTTATATCAAATTCTTATGGAGTTATGTATTGCATCAAATTGGGAATATTGCAATGTTTCTGTTCAATCCTAATTATAGGTTCAAGTATTTCTTGTGAATCATTTTTAAATTTCTTCATTGACTTTGGTTGACTCATGCTTTTTGGAATTATTTATGGATTCTAACAGAGATTCTCAAAATGATTTATGCTCCTAGAGCAGAATATCCATAAACTATTTGGTTCCTCCAGCTTTGTCTATGATAATCTCTTCACTCCAGTTAAGATGTGAATTGTGATCACTTCTGGAATAATGGGACTATACTCCTGCAAATATGAATACTTGCAAATGTTTTAGTACTATTGCCTGATCAATTTATCACAACTATATCATAACTCTTAGTGAATCGTTGCAGATGGTTGCTCCAATTGCCGTTGAGGATGTAAAGCGAGAAGTGAAGATATTGAAGGCCTTAGCCGGTCATGAGAATGTGGTTGAATTCTATAATGCATTTGAGGATGATAACTATGTTTACATAGTAATGGAGTAAGTTTTGTTATTAACAGCTTTCCTAGTTCTTTCATTGCAATTGATTATGCTATCTGATGGTTAGTTAATAGATTACAAATTTCTTTCTCTCTAGGTTATGTGAGGGCGGAGAACTCTTGGACCGCATTTTGGCCAAGTAAGCAGTAATAACCAGGCATAGTTGATCAGTCATGAGCTATGGTGCCTTCTCTATTATTTATTTCTTGTTAAGAAGAATACTTATATAAGTTTACCGATAATTTCCTGTGATCAGAAAGGAAAGCCGTTACACGGAGAAAGATGCAGCGATAGTTGTGCGTCAGATGCTAAAAGTTGCCGCTCAATGTCATTTACATGGTTTGGTGCATCGTGATATGAAACCTGAGGTCTGCAAGAAGTTATGTATTTCCTTTGGCTTACTAATGCTGCTTGATGTTACCTGCCTTAAACTCATTTCTTTCTTGTAGAATTTTCTCTTTAAATCTCCAAAGGAAGACTCACCATTGAAGGCCACAGATTTTGGTCTTTCAGACTTCATAAGACCAGGTGATTGGATGTCCACAAATCTATCCAATGACATTTTAATTTAAGCTCATTTTTCTTATTTGAAAAAGAAAAACTCTTTTTGCCTAAGGCGTCAAAGATGTTTGTGGTTCTTCCTCAGATAGCAAAAACTTATAACTGAAAATTAACAAATGCAGGGAAGAAATTCCAAGATATAGTTGGAAGTGCTTATTACGTAGCCCCAGAGGTATTAAAGCGTAAATCTGGACCTGAATCAGATGTGTGGAGCATTGGTGTAATTACCTTCATTTTGCTTTGTGGCCGTCGGCCCTTCTGGGATAAAACAGAGGATGGCATATTCAAGGAGGTATTTATTCTAATAGCTTGGCAACATTCTTATAGCTCGGCAACATTTTAAATTGTATTTTTTCTTGGAAAACCTTTGGAAATGCACTATGATCTTTAAGCTCTACTAGGAAATAAACTTTGTATTTGGTCAAAGTGGCATATTTACCATTGTCGACTTTGCATAATATGTTTCACTTTTACTTTCCATTCTTTGGAATATTGTAATTCTCTATCTTGATTAGCCAATTTTACGTTTGAAATTTCATTTTTCCATTCAAAATATGGTACTGGCCAATGGCCATGAATCTCCTGTATATTTTTGGTTTATTATTTTTATTTTTTGATATACTTAGTCTGCCTTCCATAGTCAGTACTAAAATTTTTTGAATCTGAAATTTGCTTTTTCTTATTTGAGTCCATTGAAGCTACTGCTATCTTTGAATAATGGTTATCTTGGTTGGTGTTTCTTTAAAGAAATTCTTATTCAAACAGTTATTTTATTCCTTTGAGAGGCGTAACTTGTTCTTTGTCATGTTTGGTAAACTCTTTGTGCTTGAGATGATTTAGTATTGCTTCTAACTCCGTTTCTACTATACTAAGGTCCTACGAAACAAGCCTGATTTTCGTCGCAAGCCATGGCCAACTATAAGCAACAGTGCTAAAGATTTTGTTAAGAAATTATTGGTGAAAGATCCTCGTGCAAGACTTACTGCTGCCCAGGCCCTATGTAAGTGATAGAATTCTGATTTAGTACAACTTTTTTAAGTGATGTTTAAGTTTTAATATCATCAGAGAAGTAACTCAATATTCATACACTGAATTTTGTCAATTTTGAGTCACCTAATTCACTAGCAATGTTCTGTGTTGGATGTTCATTTGATCACTCTATTGAACAGTCTAGCATAGAGTGGTTGACTTGACTGTTCAATGCTATTATGAAGACTACCAAGATACCTGATGAATGGAGGAGTACAATGGTTCCATTGTACAAGAATAAGGGAGATATTCAAAAATGTAACAATTACAGGGCTATTAAGTTGTTAAGCCACACTATAAAGGTCTGGGAGAGAGTAGTGGAGATGAGGGTGCAAAGAGTAGTATCTATCTCGGAGAATCAGTTTGGATTCATACTGGGGCGGTCGACTACTGAAGCAATTCATCTTGTTCGGAGGTTAGTGGAGAAATATAGGGAAAGAAAGAGGATCTTCATATGGTGTTCATTGATCTCGAGAAGGCATATGACAAAGTCCCAAGGGATGTCTTATGGAGGTGCCTAGAGGTGAAAGGTATCCCAATGGCATATATTAGGGCAATTAAGGACATGTACGACGGAATCAAAACTCGGGTAAGAACGGTAGGAGGAGACTCAGAGTATTTTCCTGTTGAGATGGGACTTTATCAAGGATCTGTGTTGAGCTCTCTCTTGTTTGCCTTGGTGATGGATGAGCTGACACAATCTATCCAGGAGAAGGTACCATGGTGTATGCTATTTGCAGATGACATAGTACTGATTGATGAGACTCGGACTAAAGTTAATGATAGGTTGGAGGCCTGGAGACACGTCTTGGTGTCCAAAGAATTCAAATTGAGCAGGACCAAAGTTGAATACTTGGAGTACAAATTCAGTGTTGAGAGGGATGAAACAAACTTTGATGTGAGGCTTGCTACTCAACCTATCACCAAGAGGGAAAACATTAAGTATTTGGGTCCATCATCCAGAATAGCGATATCGACGATGATGTCACACATCGTATTGGGACAACATGGACTAAATGGAAACTTGCATCTGGAGTATTGTGTGATAAGAAGATACCACCTAAACTCAAAGGTAAGTTTTACAGATTGGTGGTTAGATCATCTTTGCTGTGTGGGGTGGAGTGTTGGCCAATCAAAAATGCACATGTCCAGAAGATGCATATCATAGAGATGAAGATGTTGAGATGGATGTGTGGTCACATCAGGAGTGACAAGATTAGGAATGATACCATTTGGGAGAAGCTAGAGGTGGCTTCGGTGGCTGATAAGATGAGAGAAGCGAGACTGCGATGGTTTGGACATGTGCAGAGAAGGAGTACCGGTGTTCTTGTTAGGAGGTGCGAGCGGTTAGTTTTAGGAGCTACACGGAGGGGTAGAGGTAGACCGAAGAAGTAATGGGGGGAGGTGATCAAACATAATATGGCGAAACTTGATCTCACTGAGGACATGACCCTAGATAGAAAGAAATGGAGGACGCGAATTAGAGTAGTAGACTAATTGGTTGGTAGGGTTGGGTGGTTATCTAGTCATGGGATATAGTAAGGTAGAGGAGTAGTAGTGTTTTATAACATGTGTTGTCATTGTTTATTGTTTATGTGTTAATTGTATCATATTTACGTATTGTCATGTACTTTTGGTTATTAGTTGGTTTTTGCTATTCCCTTTCTTTTACTTTTTGTCATATCTAGTTTATTATGCTTATGGGTTTTTGAGACGAGAGTTCCCAGGAAACAACCTCTCTACTTCTATGAGATAGTGGTAAGGTCTGCGTACATTCTACCCTCCCCAGATCCCACTTGTGGGATTCCACTGGGTATGTTGTTGTTGTTGTTATTGTAGCTTCCGTGTTTTAGATGACTTATTGAAACTTTCATATACCCATTTCTATAATTTTTTACGCAATTAGATGTTAGGTGGTGTTCTCATCACCTTTAAACTGTTGATACAATGAATTATGTTTTTCAAACTGATTATACAAACATTTCAGCACATCCATGGGTCCGTGAAGGAGGTGATGCATCTGAGATTCCACTAGACATTTCTGTCTTATCCAACATGCGACAGTTTGTCAAATACAGTCGATTAAAACAATTTGCTTTACGGGTAACTTCTTAGTTTTCTTATTTACTTAGACTTTTCTGGTGCTAAGTCAAAATAAAATGTAGAGAACATTAACATCATGCAATTTCATTATCTGGTAGGCATTGGCTAGCACACTTGATGAGGAGGAGCTGGCAGATGTCCGGGATCAGTTTTCTGCAATCGATGTTGATAAAAATGGTGTCATTAGCCTTGAAGAAATGAGACAGGTATTTCCCATTCTTCATGGTCTAGTTAGTTTCTGTATGTTTCTGGCTAACATGAGAAGCAATTATAATCCTGTCTTTGCAACAAAGCATTCTGTAATATATGTTATTTTTGTCTACTGTGTTATGGCTTATGACATCCAATTCTAACGCAGGCCCTTGCCAAGGATCTTCCATGGAAGATGAAAGAATCACGGGTTCTTGAGATTCTTCAAGCGGTAAGCTTATAATTTAGGAATGAAGTATATTACTTTAATATGACATGTAAGATGAAGTTATTGTGCTATGAAATACCTTCTATGGCTTCAAACTGGAACGTGCTTGCAACCAATATAGTCCCTACTCCCCCGAATGGGAATAGAGAAAGAAAAGGACAAATGCATCAAAAAGCCATCCAGTTCGGCTCATGAATCCATGTGATGATACGAGGATTTACTGAACAATTGTCGATGCTCATTTTCTGCATTTCCTACAGGTCTTTATCCTACAGTTCAAAATCCTGAAGCATTTGTTCATTGTTGGCAGATCGATAGTAACACAGATGGGCTTGTTGATTTCCCAGAGTTCGTTGCAGCGACTCTACATGTCCATCAGTTAGAGGAGCATAATTTGACAAAATGGCAGCAGAGATCGTTGGCTGCTTTTGAGAAATTTGACCTTGATAGAGATGGTTTTATAACTCCAGAAGAACTTAGATTGGTTAGTATATTTGTCATATTTTCTGCTTCAACTGACAATACTATTCATCCTGTCCTGTTCCCTAACCCTGCAAAGATAAAACCAAAAAACGAGTATAATAGAAATACTAAGAGCTGAAACTGTGGATTGCTAGCCCCGAAATTCTTACAATACTCATCTGGCTTATACTCACATGCAGCATACCGGCTTAAAAGGCTCAATAGATCCACTGCTAGAAGAAGCAGACATAGACAAAGATGGAAAGATAAGCTTGTCAGAATTCCGCAGGCTTCTAAGAACTGCAAGTATAAGCTCACGAATGGTGAATAGTCCAACCATCAGAGGCTCTCGGAAAAGCTAGTTGAGATGTGAAAGTTATCCCTGAGAAAATTTTGTTGGAAAATCATGTCCATCTACGTATTCCCATGTGTTGCATTTCTGTATATAGAAGTCTCTAACATGAATGGTGTCTTAGAGACATTTGGCCTTGTGGAACCCTCTGCCGCACAGTTCTGCAGAGCTGTTTTCTTCTAGACATGAAGGCAAATGGCATGAAGTTGCTCTCTTCTAGACAACCAGCGGCAATTAATGTATGTTATCTGGTCATTCAAGTGTACATTCTTTATGAGTTTTCTGGGGTTCCCTTTGAGTATGTAATACTACTTCAGTATAGATATCATCAATGCGAAAATATACCTGTATCACTAGGACTAATTGGTCAGTTGTTGCATCACACCTTTGTATAAGTTTGTGAATGACTTTCAATCAGCGTCAGAAAAATTATCTTATCGAGAAATCGAGGTTTATATAACTTTGAGAGATGGAAGAAAATCAATATATAGAGCACGAACATCGCTTAGAGTGGAAGTAGCACTTAGTGCCGGTTTTAGATGTTGAAATTTCAAGTTATTACTAGCAGCAGTAGCACTTAAAAAATGCCGGAGTAAAAAGCTTGGCCCATGCAGGTCTCGAACCTGCGACCTTCGCGTTATTAGCACGACGCTCTAACCAACTGAGCTAATGGGCCAATTGCTTGTTTTTAGTCAATAGTACAATACTAATCAGAGAGAGTAACTTTACACAAATCTCATAGTGTTAAAAGTTACTCCCTCTATTCCATATTAACTGAATCTATGAAGTAATGCATATATATTAAGAAAAATATTCAAAGACAAATTTTGCACTATACTTTTTACTATTGTTCTTTGTAAAATTATAAATATATAGTGTGATTTATTTCCTAAAAAAATATAAAAGTTCAATTAATGCAAGGGCGAATATGAAAAAAGTTTCAAACATTCATCTTAAACTTTGAAAAATTTAACTATTTTGAACCTTGAAAAAGAAAAATATAAAAGTTCAATTAATGCAAGGGCAAATATGAAAAAAATTTCAAACATTCATCTTGAACTTTAAAAAATTCAACTATTTTGAACCTTGAAAAAACCTCAAAAATTCAATTAATTTGAGACAGAAGGAGTAATTACTTGATATTCCTATTATTTTTTAAAATTGCAAAAATCTCTTAAAATTTAAAGATTTTAGATACATCACTCAACATTTCAATTTATCGCGTCCAAATTTTGGAGAAATCACTCAACATCTTGATGCATTGCCTCTAATATAAAATACATTGAGTGTTTAGATACATCATGTCTCGATACATTACCTTTGTTGATATAAGACACACTTGTACCGATACATCACTTAATGTTTCAATAAATTACCTTCGTTGATATGAGACACACCTATCTCTATACATTGCATAAGAGTGATATCTCCAAAAATAGTAGATAGTAGAATTTTTTACAATTTTTTCAAATAATAAAAAAGAATTCATAAAATATAATAAAATAAATCATGTATTTAAATATTTTTCCCCAAAAGATCACTAATGAAATCATATGCACCATATCCTGGCCTCCAGTAGAAATGACCTTTTGTTTTCATAAAAGGATCACACGGCAACTATTTCCAAAATATTTAATTCAATAAATTATTGTTCTGATCAACATTACTTGTTCGTCGAGGCACGCCCAAACTATATATATATACTAACTTATGGAACACTTGATCTCAAAGTGATTTATTATGATACAGATAGTGAAGATATTAAGCTAATGACGCACTTCTGTGATATATATTGAAAGATTCAACTTTATATACACACAAACATCCTTCAGCAATTATTTTAAATATGATATTATTCACAAGCATCCTTCAGAAATTATTGGAAAATAACATGATATCATTTTTAAAAAGTTACGCTTTTTTTGAACGGAGAATACTTCAATAAGAAGTTAAATAAAATATTGAAAGAAATATAGTATAATACTATAGATATGGGGCCATATGGGGCCAAATTAGAGAACAAGTCTAGAGAAATACTTGTCGTATTTTCTTTTTTTCTATACCTCTTAAAAAGAACATTACGTAAAGAGTATTTGGTTAAATTACCTTTAATTTTTAAAATAATAAATGTTTAAAGTTAATTTAAAGGAAAAAAAATAATTGTATTCAATTAAGGTCTTTGTCATGAAGTGACTCTTGGGGTTTCCTAATGAATATTATTAGATATTAAATAAATTTGGTTATGGGCCGGTGATTTATTATTTGCTTTCACCATAACTCAGACCATATATGCAATTGGCAATAATTAGTCTTTTAAAATATTACAAAATGGTCTATTTTCACTGTAAGTTGCTTCACCAATTTGGCCTATATGTGACTTTTTATTTTTGTGCCCATGGATTCTAGAACCTTTTTCCCTTGAACTGATTTGACATGTTTCTGGAAACATTGAATATTTATTTATTCTTTCTTGTCCTTAATATGTGGTTTATGTTTCGTTTTATTAATTATTCAAATTGTAATAATCACGTAAGTGAAGAAAAGTCTTGGGCTCGTGAATCAGCGGACACTAGACGGGTGACGAATATCTAATTGTCCATCATGATTTTGGAATATTAAAGTCATCATGTTAAATAAATTTCTAAGTCTCTGGGCGTTTTGGGCATACATATGATCGATGTTATCACTTCGTACAAATATATCATTTGTTTGGGTTCACAGATGCAAATATTGGTGTCCCACTTAGGGCGGAGCTACCCTCAAACGATGCCTTTTTGTCAAAAAATTCTATTGTATAGGCAAGTTAAATTTAGATTTTATACTTAATATATATTAAAGTTAACAACTCTATTTTGACACAAATAATTCAATGGTTCAGGAGTCGTAAAATCTTTCCTTAGTGATTCCCCAACGGTTCCACTCACACAAAACTCCAAAATTAATTTTTAATCTTCATCATTATATAAGACTTTATTAAAAACATCATCATTAACATCAATATACTTCAGTGCCTCAAAAGGCTCCCGCTCATTGCGGGGTGAGGGAGGATCGGATGTACACAATCTAACCCCTATATTTAAAAACATAAAACGGTTGTTTTCAGATGACCCATAAGGAGCGTCGAAAGTTGCATTGACTTTGGCTCCATCCGAGATTGATGGAAATACTTTATTAAAAACAACTTATCGAAAGTAAAAGTAAGACTTCATATAGATAACTAAGTATATCGATATATATTTTCATTTATTTAATATGATTAGTACTGACGATATTACATTTTGTATCATGTCGGGGAAGAAAAAAGAGAAGTCACAAACAACTTCATTTTCAAGTGGGTGATATTTATCTCAAAAGAAGTAATACGTCAAAGGAGGTTAGGATCTATAATTTGAGGCCATTTGGGTAAGATTTGAGCTAGTTTTGAACTGAGTTTTTCATTGAAGTTTGAAATCAAAGTTGAATTGTATATAATTTTATAGTTATATAAATTTTAAGTTTATATTTTGTTGTAGCTCTATTAAATTTGTATGAATATTGTATGGAAGTTCTGAATGAGAGAAGATTGTGCGATTTTGTTCTATGAAAATTGTTTTTAAGATGTCTGATGTTGTAGTTCTTTTGAAGAATACAATTTTTATAGAAGCATATATGTTATTAGATTTTGTATACGTTTTCGATAATAAAAAAGGAATACAATTTTTCTTCTAGAAACCAAAAATATATATGTAGGCACATATATTTCACGTTGAAGTTGATGAATAACATTAGGAAGTTCAAATTGTGTTTGAGTATATACATATGTCACGGACTGAGAGTTTGGCGCGCAGCGCTATGTTCGTGCAGCGTTTGGAGGCATCCCATACTACTTCAGACTAGCCTGATCAAATAGCGTACCGACTGATTTTGTCCTACCATGGGCTCATCAAGGAAGTGACAATAGCTCCCAATCAGTTGTGCCCTTAGTATGCTCTGGCTTCCTTCATAATTCTGTCCTTGACAAGCGACAAGCTCCCCAAATTTAATTGAATCGGCATGTCTAAGTAGGCCAAGCCAATGCAACTAGAGCAAAACAATACCTTATTGCTATTGACGCTCCTATTCAAGCAATTTGACATATGTATGCTCTTGCGTGGTCCATCACGGTCATGAAACTCTCCATCCAAGTTGATTGGCAGTTTGCACCAAGTCTTTTAAATATTATAAAATGGTCTATTTTCATGGGAAGTTACATCATCTAATTAATTATGTAATAGCGCAGCATTGTATGACTTTTTATTCTTCTTTTTTGGTGCTTGCATGTGTTGTCCATATCTAGAACCAATTTTCCTTTGAGCTGATTTTGACAGGGTTTTTTTTTGGAAACAAATGGTGACAACTGACAAATACATGCATAAACAATTGATAGTTCAAAATTTGCTCCTTATTTCTTAATTTTTTTGGTTTCTATCTTGTTTATTTTTTCAAAGTTGTTTATAATTAATTATTAGTTATATAGTTGATTCGCTCTTGTTAATCTTTGTTATGAATTAGCAGACATTAGACAACATTAAGATTAGTCCATGTCCACTCTTATCATTAAATTATATATTCTTAAACGGTGTACCTTTTGGGATATGACTTAGTATTTACTTTAGAGATTATAAATCTTCTTAAGTGATGAATTATTGGCTAATCACACTGGAGCTGCAATAAGTCAATAGCGATACGATCACGTGTCGAGAAGCTAATTAGGATTTGAGCTATATATAGAAATAGCGAGAAAGAATTTATACTACTAATCAAATTTATTTTATAATAGCACGTTAATAATTATCTTTTATCAAATTATAAAGAATTCCAGATATTATCTTTTGAGGAGGAAGGAACCATGCAATCTTGTGATCTATGTATCCAATGGTTACTTGTTAAAGCTTTTAGGGATCTAAATGGATTAAACTTAAATAGGTGGAAACATGACTACAATCTTGAGTGAAATAACATGTTAAAAAATATGGCACGTGCTCTTCTAGGTTCTTTAAATTTTGTGAGTATATATATATATATATATAATAAAATGTGAGTTAAAACACTTAACGACTTTGAACTAATTCACTACTATTAACATCCTTCTCCATCTAAGTCTCTCAGGTGATTTGATGATTCTTTTTATTCTTAAATTTTCAATAAAAAAGCTTAATTAATAAAATCATGAATACTATCAAAAAATATGATGCATTGATATAATGAATGAGATTGCTTCTTCTTTAATAAAAGACATCGAATTCAAAGAAACTTTGGTGTGGAAAAGTTCTAGATAGTAAACGCTTAATTTAATTCCTATGTTGATCTCAAAAAAATCATGAAGAACTTCTACTTAGTTTATCTTTGTTTCTTATGTGATAATCTTTCAAATAAAAGATGATAACTATTTGTTCACTTTTATTTGAACACACTTAGATTTGATATATTCATTAAGAAAATAATGATGGACGTGATTATTTTTTCGTACTATCTCTATTAATTGATATATAGTACTAAATTCGAAAAAAATAACTTCAAAAAACAAATATTAATTAAAAACAAAATATAAAAATAATTACTTTTATATACTTAAAATAATTATTTTTTTTTAAAAAATAATACGTGAATAAAAAGTTAACTGATAAAAATATTAACAACGGAGTAATCGATGTGATTGGCGGTGTAAATGATAATATACATTGTTGTTGTCTTGTGGTCAGCTAAAGAGTATGGGCCCCCTTCTGGTTTCAACGGTTTACAACCATTATTGGTTTTCTTTATTCACCGATATTTATTTGTTTTGATATTTTTTTCTCGGTTGGATCTGGTTTGACATTTCGATAAAAGCACTCACACTCACACTCACGAGCAACATTAACAAGGAACAGTTCACGACCAATAAAGATTATAGTGGATAAATAAGTATTTTTTTATTGTTAATAAAAGATTTTGAGTTCGAGTTTTATTGAATGTGAAGTCATTTTTATTAGAAAGTATTTTGTTTTTTGATATTTGATTTTTAACATAAATTTAAATTTAATTAAATTTTAATATAATCGAAAGGAAAAAAGAGTAAAGGTTCATGCAAGACGGAGAATCTCTGAGAGGCCCTTTCATTGTGTAAGATAAAATTGAAATAAATAATTAATATTTATTAATTATAACATTTAAGCCACTCATTTAACCCCAAAGTGAAACTATTGTAAGGAAAAAAAATTCATTAGTGCAATGAATACTGACAAACTAACTGAAACCTCACTGAATTGATGAATAGGATAATAAGAATTGCTGACTCACCAAATACATAGAACGGATAAGACTTCCTTCTATAACTTCTTTGGCCTCATAATTACATATTGGCCCCTCAAATATTGAAACTACTTCTCTTTCTGGTCCCTCAACTCTTCTCTTTTTGGTCCCCCAACTCTTCACTATTTCAGTTACTGTTTTTAACTTTTTGCCCACTGTTAAAACCTCATTCCACTCTTCTATATAACTCCATGCTCCTCCTTTCTTTGACTCATTACACTCCACAAAAATAAAAGGAAACTAAACATGCCTATGTTATCCACTTCCACTCATTCCTTTCTTCAAATCCCCCCGCCGCCGGTGAATATATTTTCCTCAGGCGACAATCATGTTTCATCACCGTCTTCGGTCAGATTCCGGCAGTCCGGTTACTTCACGACTGCCGCCACGGCGACCTGTGCTTCCGTCGACACCGAATCTACCACGTCATCGGCTTCAAGGTACTCGACGCTGCCTTCTAACCTTGTCCATGATTCTCCGGCGTCTTTCTACGAGATTCTCGGGATTCCGACGGGCGCTACGATCCAGGAGATCAAGGTAGCTTATCGGCGATTAGCTCGAGTTTGTCATCCTGATGTGGCGGCAATTGATCAGAAAGGCTCGTCGGTGGACGATTTTAAGAAGATTCATTCTGCATATTCCACTCTATCGGATCCGGACAAACGTGCCGATTACGATCGTCGCCTTTTCCGGAGGCGCCGGAGCGTCAATTTGTACTCCGGCGGTTGTTCTCCTTCAGCAATGTCGGGATTCACCGGCTATACTCCACGGAACTGGGAGACAGATCAGTGCTGGTAGCTCTTTCCGTTATCGGATTTAGAATTCGAAGCCTGTTGTAGATTTTGTGAGGCACAGTGGGAAAGAGAGATTAAAAAACAAAAAAGGAAAATTAGTTAGATTTTCTCTGTTAATTTGTTTGTGGTTAGAGTTTCCACGTAGTATATGCTGATTATTATTATTATATAACTGAACACTAACATGAATTTCAATTCTCATAATTCCGTTACTCTACAAATATCTCTGTCCTATGCATGTGCTCCTCTTCTCTTGTTTGATTTTTAATTGTTTCCTTTTCTGATTATTTATACTTTAAAAAAATAAATAAAGAGTGGCCAAGAACCCTTTACTTAAACCAATGGTTCAAAGCAGAGATCGAATTGGATCCCTATCTCACTGTCGATTCGATTTGAACTCTCTTATTTAAAAGGTTCATTGGACATTCTCTAATTTAGTCATTGATAATACTCCGTTCAACATGCAATATTTATTTATTTTATAAAATTTAATAAAAAAAATAATTTTATTATTAATTGTAATTATTTTTTATTGTTTTTTTTAAGAAATCATATTTATTATATTTAAAGAATAATTTAATAAAATTATATTATTATTTACTACTCTCTGTTCTGCATTACGTATAAGTGCTAGTTTATCATAGTTATTTATTGTCATGTGTTATGCATTGTTAGTCGTATATGTTGTTTTTTCATGATTATGTTCATGTTTATTTTCACTGTTATTTGACATATCTAACCTTTCTACTAATGGGTTTTGAGTTGAGGGTTTTAGGAAACAGCCTCTCTACTTCTCTGAAGTAGCGGTAAGGTCTGCGTACAATCTTCCCTCTTCAGACTCCACCTGTGGGATATTACTGGGTATGTTGTTGTATTATTTACTACTTTTAATTCTTCTGCTAAATGCTAAATTAATAGAGATCAACGAAGAAAGTAATAATAAAATAAATAAATAATCCATATACTAAAAATACATTTGCAATGAGTAAACAAAATTTGCATTAGAATATTGATCTCTTCTTCAAGAGTAAGCTGGGCATATCTAACCAAAGATATTGGTACTATCAAGCGCCTAATCAAGTGATTATAATTAATTCAAAATCATAGTTTATGAATTTTAATATAATATTTTAGTAGGATAAGTCCACTTGAGTTTAATGTACATGCACCTCGATGTAAACTATGCATAACACAAAACTGCAGCTGCCACTAAGTTTTGTCTCCTGTAATATATGAAGTTTGTGCTTTGGAAAATTAAAGTCTTCTATTTTAATATGGACATGTTGGATGTAACGGATGGCACTAAAAGCTGTTCCTACTGGAGGATGCAGTCATTGTCTCTTTTAAGTAGCTGTTTCCCGTCCAATTATAAATTTAATATAAAAAATAATGAAATAATTTATTAAATAATATAATAAAAGATAAAAATATATGGAGTGAGTAATAACTAAAATATAAAAGCTATTATTAAAAAATATGATGTATTGGACGGAATATTGTTTTCTTGATTAGAATATTCAATTTTGAATTTTGAAGATAAAAAGCGATATTAATATAAAGCCACATCTTTGAATGAACTTTATTTCACTAAATCACAAAATATTGAGAATTAAAAAAATGGAGGGTAAGTGTCTGACTTTTAAACACACTTTAGATGGACCAGAATGAGCTTCATTACCTCCACGTGTGACATATTTTTATTTAGCTGATCGATATTTTTTGCGATCAATTCTTATATTTAAAAATATTTTGATTTTAAAAGTTGTGATTTGACCTTAAGAAAATAATTTAATGTTACAGAAATTGTTAACGACTTATTTAAGATGAGAATTTTTATCAAAACATCTTTTCTTCTAAACTTTGCGTATTAATAAAACAAACACATAAATTGGGTAAGATAAACTAGGTGGGGTAGCTTTATGTTTGTCCCTTTGCATGATCTTTTTAATGTTTGGCAAATGTGAAGAGCCATAGTTAGGTACTTACTGTTGTGATTAATTAGATTAGCTTTGTTTAGGACTAATTTTTAAAGTAGAAGCAATGCCTTAATCAGAAATTTCTATCCATAATGGTTGATTAATAATAAATGATACTATTTATCTCACATGCTTAATTAATGGCCCAATTTCATATCAAGTAATTCAATCGTGTGAATTTGATAAATACAAAAATCAAACAATTGGAAGTAAATGACGTGATAAGTTTGTTTTATCTCACGTAGACTTTGACTCTTTTACCCTCAGAAAGAACTCCCTTTGACCCATATTAGATGGATATCTTAGTAAAAATATTCATCTCCTATTAACTCATAACTTACTAAGATAAAATTAATTACTCTTTTTTTTTTATTTTATTCCTATAATTAATATTGGCTTTGTAAATTATTGAGACACAAAGTTCTACATTGATGGTTAATGAGATGGGTGGATTGCAGACTTAGACAATCCTCCTCCCTGCTAGCTTTTGGGATATGAGTTAGGCCTAATACCTTTTTAAACATCGTATTGGGCCCCCGAAAATTAAAATTGTCCATGCACCAGATAAGGGAGGAAGATTGCTCAAATCTTATAAAAAGTCCATCTATCTCATTAACCACCAATATAAAACTTTTTTCATTCTTCAACATAAATTTTATAATACATTATCCAAGTCAGTCCATGAAATTTTTATTTTACAAATATCACCATTTAAACCAATGAACATGGTAACATATTAACATGTATTATCTATCCTTCACAATCAGAGAATTATAAAAGGACATAACAGGCTTGCCAGAGAATCTAGCTGTGACTGCCTCATTTAATATAAGAAAAATAATTGTAGGAATATATATATTTGGCAGTTCCTCATTCAATCTCCATTTCAAATTATTCAAGTAATTTTCACTTGAAATGAAATTTAAAGAAATATAAAAATGACTATCACATAATCCTGATTCAACCTCCATTTCAGATTATGCATCTAATTTTGATTTAACTTGAAATTTTAAAAATATAAAAATATTTTAATTTTTTTATAATATAATATTAAAGATAAGCAGAATATACTTGAGCATCATTGTTAAACTATGTAAACTTTGATTAATATTTTAAAATATATTTTTTTATTATATTAATATAAAAAAAAGTTATAATCAATAATACTTTAGTCGTAGTTTTTAAATATTTAAACTTTTTAATTTAAAATAACAAATTAATTAGTCAAATATAATTTTAAAAATTAATAAAATTGCTTTTTAAAAAATATGACATCTAAAATTAGGACGAGGAGAGTAATCGCTAAACCTGAAACCTGCTTACTAGTTGATTACATTATCCATATTGGTCCATGAATTAAATTAAGTTTGAAAAGAATTAAGAGAATCTCAAATCAATGAAAGGTAACATGGGCTGTCTGACGATTAATATAATAATTTGATTACCTGCACCAGAAATACCATGAACCAGTAGGACCATTATTTATCTAATAATTAATTTGTCCAGAAAAAAGAAACGCAAATTTGATAAAATTCTTAAACAAAGAGTGAATCGGAATACTTTAGTCTTACGTATTATTGTTGTTGTTATGTTGTTAATAACAAAAATAATATGATAAAAGTATATTCACATCCTATATTATTGTTCATAACCATAATTCAATACGTTCGCATACATGCATATACTTGCATTATTTAACACTGATCATGAGTTTGTATTCTCATAACATTAAATTATCTAATTATAATTTGTTGATTTGATTATATAGTTTAACTAAAGTTGTTAATACGAGCTGACCCATCCGATTTGAATTATTTTATATAGACTTTGAAACTTGACAGGTCAGACCGAACAGATCTATATTTTTGTGGGTCAGAGACCAGCTAGCTCAGCCCATAAGTATATGGGCTATGGGCCTTGCCACGTCAGCGCACATTTTTATTAGTATTTTTTATTATAAAATTTTAAATTAAATTATAATTTAAAAATATCAAAATAAATAACAATAGAAAAATATTACATGCTATTAGTGTTACTATTACATATTTAAAAGCATAATTTGTATCTAAATTTTAATATTAAAAAAATTTAAATAAATTTTGAGTTTGGATTCTTATTATTTTTAAACTCTATTTTATTTTTATTTTTAATTATTTTTTAATTCACTCATGTGTCGGTCTAACCCATATTGTAAAAGCCCCACAAATCAGCATGTTTATTCTGGACGGGTTAAAAAGCTCATTTTTAAAGGAAAAACTAAGTTTGTACCCCGTTAAAGCAAACTATTTACATTCATATACCCCTTAACATTTCGTACTCCCAAACTATTAAAATTTTATCCCCCTAATATTAAAATTTGTACGCTGACATCAACAACTGTTTGTATGATATACTAATAGTATATACATATACCAATAAAAAAGAGTAAATTGGTAGAAAGATAAATAGTTTGGGTAATGTATCTATTAAAGGTAAGTAGTTTATATTTATCTATTAAGGATAAATAGTTTCAACATTAAATCTATTTTGTGTATTTTTTTCCTTTTTAAATAGATTCTAAAAATTTTAACTCAATTCTGCTAATCACGAATTGAGTCAGATCGACTCAACGGACCTGACTTATATTGACGACTCTAAATTTAACTAATGAATGCAAACAAATATTTACTATCAAAATAATAGTGCGTTAAGTGATGTCCGGTCCCCCTAAATATCTAGTAACAAAGATGCACTCCTTCAACACAAAAAGATGTTCATAATTAAAGGAATTGGCTGGAGCCACTTGTGTCGAACAACTATATAAATTAATTATTCTCCTTTTGTAGTTCCATGCAAGTTGCAAGATAGCACTACAAATTTTCTAGAAGCTTGAACTCTTAAAAAAAAAAAAATTTTGAAACTAAAGGAGAAAAGAAGTGTTAAATATACGGATGTACCTGATATATGGCTAGTCGTAAGCCTTGAGAGTTTGGCCATAAGTCACATAAATCTAAAAAATTTATGCACTAAGCTAAAATGGATCACATCTGGGTCATGATTCGATCAAACATTTTTACTAAATTTAATTATTTTATAATTTTTTAGTATTTAATAGTAATAAAAATTTATGACAACTATACACAAGTGTTAATTGTGGGAAAGATCGTTTTGAAAAAAAATAATTTAAACTTAATTAATTTAATAAAAATATTTTTTTTAGAAAAATGGGAGTTGTTACTTAATTTTTAAAATAAATTAAGAAAATTTTAAAAAAAATTTAAGACGGTAACAGAAAAAGTTTTAAAAGTTAAAAAGAAATTGGGTAAGAGTTCTAATTTCAACAATTTTGTGCTGATTTTGGTAATGATTGGGGTGATTTAAATTTATTATTTATTTATATTTGCACAATCATTTGTATTTTTTCATTATTTTATATTTGTAATTGAATCGTTTATATTTTTATACAATTGATAAAAGTATAGTTATAGATTTGATACATCAGAATACAACTACAATGATTATTCCTAACTAAATAAAAATACAATGACTATTGTCAAATAGGTGGATACAAATATGATGTAGCTAAATATAAATACATTGATTATTATTAATGTTACTAATCATATGTATAATTAAATAAAAATATAATACAATCATTATATCATCTCAATACAAATATAATGATTTTGTATTAAATTTAAATGGATACAACATAATTAAAGAAGAATAAAGTAAATTAGATAGATATGAGTTTTTGTATTTGAATTTCTTGACTCTTCAATTTTGTGTTTGATTTTGTAACAATCACTTAAGATTCCAATTTAAAATAGGAAGATTTTTAGGGAGTGATTTTATTATTTTAACTAATTTACCATAACAAAAAAATTCTATTCCTTGTTTCAAGCAATTACTAGTTTGTATCTGTAAAGATACAATGTATTTACAAATCAAAGTGTGATTATGAACTGTAATTAATGAAACTCTAACTAAGAGACCCTATTTAAGGCCTAGTGTTTCCTTTTTCATAAAATATTCCTCTTAATAAATGTGTTAAATAACATATTTGGGCCCAAACATTTACCTCTTCACTAAGCCCATGTACCAATCCCTTTTTTGTTTGTTTGTTTCGTGGGATAACTATATCATTTAGAAAAATTATTGAAATAATTACGCGGATAACAGAATATTATACATACATTGTATATACATATTTATACATTATTTATATAATATTGAGACACATTTAAACTTTGCTTATACAATATTGAGGAATTTTTTAAATCTAAAATATGGAGAAAAAACAACAAATAATTAAAAAAGAATTTAAACCGAGGAAGCAAAAATAGACTACTGATCTTGGATTAATTTTGTTGGATCTATGACCTTGAGCTATATGAGCTATTTTTTTTGTGATAAATTTTTTTAATTTTTGTTATATTCCTTTCAACCCATTTTTGTTCCATTTATACTTTGTAATGTAAAGTAACCCAATGCGTCCCACCCCAGAAAAGAAGAAAGAAGCCCTCTTATCTTTATAGGATGTCGAATCTTCTGTTAAATATATACTCATCTTAATTTATGTGATAATTTTTGAATTTTAAAATTTAAATAATTTTATTTTTATTTTTCATGTATCTTTTAAATATTTTGAACTATGTATCTTTACACATGAGCCAATAAATTATAAGTTGCTACTTAAAACTCAAATATTATTTATTTTTAAATTCACCAACTTAGGCAATTAATGTTAAATATATCCACATTGAAGTTATCAGATAAAATTTAAAAACTAAATGTTGACATATTTTTAGCTTCTTTAATGTATCATCAAATATGTCTATCTACATATCAAAAATAATCATTTCAAATTTAATGACTTAATTTGACCATCACTTTTGCTCCTGTGTATCACATTTTTAGCGTAGGTTCACAATGCATTATTTGATTTATATTACATAATTATTTAAGTACACCCACATAAGCATCCATTAAAGCCTGTTAATTCCGAGGTAAGTTGGAAGAAATTGGTTCAGGTATATTAGTCTTTTAGTATTTCTCTTTGAATTTTTCTTTACTAAACCGGTCACCTACTTCAATATATTTTTCAATTTTTTTGGGGGGTGGAGGGCTGGGAAATTACAAGGGAAAATTATCCAAATGTATATTTATTATACCATATTCTCTAAAAATTTCTACCATATGAAATTTTTTATAAAAGTTTCTACTCTCTCCTATGTCTGATTATAGTGAAAAATCACCGTACGTGATGTATTGGAACGTCGGACACATACTTCATACTTTATGTGATGTATCAAGACGTATGTGATGTATCTGTATTTCACCAAATGTAAGAGATTTTTGTAATTTGAAAAAGAATATGAATAGAATGCAATTGACTTTTAAGAGTAGACATATTTATCATTTTAATTTAATGAATCCAACTATTATGATTTTTACCTTTATATGTATATATACACGCACGCACGCACACTTCATATGAAAATTATGAGTCCCTGAAAGCTACATCAACTAATGTAGGTGAAGCCTAGGTGAAGGAAAGGCGAAACGAAAGACGGAAATCAAATTTGGCACTTGTGTGTTCAGTACTAAAGGTAAGTATTTTTGAAAAAACATTTTTAATCGTAAACATTTCTAATGGTGTTTTATCGCCAAAAATTTATTTTTGAAAAAAAACATTCAATGAACCCAAACGAAATTATTAGTCAATTCTCTGATTTGTATTTACTTTTTTTTTTTTAACTAAAAAAATTTGGATCTTATTTTTTTAATTTTATTTTTGTTAATGTAGTGAAAAATCGCGATGGAAGGGAAAGAAATGGTAATTTTGACAATGTTGTTGATGGTATGGTGGATTAGAGGAAATTGTTTGACATTCAATGTAACAGTTGCACAAGATGGTTCAGGCAACTACAAAACAATCAGTGAAGCATTAAACGCAGCTCCAACGATGAGTGCAAAACATTACTTTATACTTGTCAAACAAGGAATTTACAATGAAAACGTCACAGTTCCAAAGGATAAAACAAACATAGCTCTTGTAGGTGCTGGTACAAGAAAGACAATAATTACAGCAAGTAAAAGCAGTGGAGGATACCCAACGCCTAACACAGCTACATTAGGTGAGTATATAATCATTTTTGGCAAATTAAATTTATTGCAAAGATTTGATAATTTATAAAAGAAAATTGTCAATGATCTACCTGCTTTTAGTTTTTGGCCTTTTTGTTTTTTGGTTACATTTTATAGCTAAATTAAAAGTCTTCTTTAAAAATAAGTCAATCCTCGAATCCACTATTATTTTCTCTTTTATTTGTCTTGCGAAACCTTTTAGATTAGAGTCTAAATACTGCCTCATCCAAAAAGAATAACTTTTTTCCTTTTTTGATAATATTTTAATTTTAACTTTTCATGTAATATATTTAAGATCACAAAATTAAAGGACATTTTGACATAACTTCAATTTACAACCATAAAATCAGAAAGTATTCTTTATTTTATTAAACTTCTTATCAAGTCAAATTATATTACTCTTTTTCAAATGATAGAAGTATTTTTTTTCCCAATGTTTAACATTATAAAATTTGATTGAACAGAAGTATACGGCAGTGGGTTTATTGGAATGTTTATGACCATCAAAAATACAGCTGGACCGTCAAGTGGTCAAGCTGCTGCAGTGACGACTGCTCCTTATAGAGGGCATGCTTCATTTTATCGTTGCCGTTTTGTGGGTTACCAGGATACAATTTTTTCCCTCGACTTCGCATTTTTCAGAGAATGCAAAATTTTTGGTACGATCGATTTTATCACTAGTTGTGGACGAACCTTTTTTCAAAATTCGATTATTAAAGCAAGATCCCCAGAACATGGACAAGGAGTCAGAATAATTGCCCCAGGTGCAGACAACATTACTACAAATCCAGGGATTATTCTACAGAATTGTAGCATATTGTGTGTGAAAAATTTTAATCGGTCAGTGCAAAGTTTCTTAGGCTGGCCTTGGAAAGATGAAGGGAAGGGAGTAATTATGTCAAGTTACATTGATGGTTTTATTGACCCGCAAGGATGGTGTCCAAACCCGGAAGTGAAGAACATATATTTGGCTGAGTACAATAATTATGGTCCAGGGTCCAATACCGATAAGAGAGTAAAATTTGCCAAAATCATCGATAAAACAGAAGCCAACAACTTCACTGTTCGCAACTTTCTGCAAGGTGGTAAATGGATCCCAAATATAATCCCACGCGATCTTGATCTTGATTGATAGTGTTGAGGATTCTGTTTGGAAATACATGCATGTTTAGACATGTTTCCTTTTCATTCTTCCAAAAATATATATCATTTCAACTATATTGTATGATGAACCAATAGTTGCCAAATTTTTGGGGAATATCTATGACCAAACTATCCATATCATAGTTCAAGAAATTTTGTTAATTTGTACTACCGAATGACACGCAATCAACAAATTCATTATGGACCAAATATCAAATGTAATTGATAAATTGAACATACAACATTTTCAATTTGTTAATAAAATTGTAAATGAACCGCCTCTAGTCCATGTGGACTAAATTAAATTAAGAAAGAGGCGAGGAATATAGGGAGAGAGATGCTAAAAAAAATATAGAAGCCCTCTCTCATTCTATTCCCAACACTAATTCGCGGGCCTTCTAGAATTTTGAATCATGGTTAAAATTTATTTTGTATCTAACATTTCACTAACTTAATAAATATATTGAGATCAATTCAAATTCATATTAATAAATTAATAATATATAAATGTCATACTTAATTTATTAGTAATAATTAATACAAAGGAAGAGGCACAACAGTTTGAATGAAAAGTTGCGTCTCTTTAAAATTATAAAAGGATTCTCGTTTAGAGAAATAACGTATCTTTGAACAAAAAAAATTTATAATATTTCTTTTTTCTTTCTCCTTCTATAATTCTTCAAAGGTTCCTTTGAGGATTCTTGTGGTTATAGACCGTGAATGCTTTGGTATAGTTTGTATTTTATAAATATATGATTGTACTATTAGACAAGTAAAACGAATTCAATAATCCAATAAATTAAGTGTTTGATAATATTTTTCAACATATAAACCTATAAATTATACTCTTCCTCCATTTTTACTTGTCATCGTTGTTTGATTTGGCACACCTAATGAGAAAATAATTATTGATATAGGTATTTTACCATACTATCCATATTAACTAATGTTTAGTATTATGTCTTGGAAATAATTTGGAGACAAGTAAAAATAAAAATCTACTTTAGGAATAATTGATGACAAGTAAATATGAGTAGAAGGAATAAGTTAGATTGGTGTCTACAAACTAAATGAAGTTTTTATTTTTGAATTTGCCTACTTAATTAGTGTTAAGTGCACAGCAGAATACACTCACACAATTGTCTCACACAAGAAGAAGAGAAAAAAGAATTTTAAACTTAGCACTTTATTTACTTTTCTTGCTTAAAAAAATAATTACAAGATGCAACTATTTATAGGCTAAAAAAAACTTTTCACTTCCAAAGAGATAAACATAAAACTTGAATAGTCATAAAACAAAGAGACTATTGATTAGATATATGTATCTTGGACTAGGTTCATCCTACTTTATTTAATTTTTTTGAGTCTTTCAATCTTCTTCAATGAATTTGATTTAATTTTCAACACTCCCCCTTAGACCAAATTCTCTTCCATCAATCATGCCATGTAAACTCTTGAGCTTCCGAAAAACATCGATCTTCAAAGGCTTTGTGAAAACATCAACGATTTGATCTCCTGTCATCATATATGATACTTCGACTTCCTTCTTCTTCACTTGTTCTCGGATAAAATGGTATCGAACATTAATATGCTTGCTTCATTTATGAAAAACTGGATTTTTCTCCAATGCCATAGCAGAAACATTATCGACAAAAACCTTTGTTGCTTCTCTTTGCTCCACATGAATATCTTTGAGCAATCTTCTAAGCCATATTGCATGACAAACACATAACAATGCAGCTACATATTCAATTTCACACGTCGACAGTGTAACACTATGTTGCTTCTTTGACAACCATGTGAAAGCAATGTCACACAAGAAAATATATAGCCTGAAGTGCTTTTTCGATCATCGATATCTCCCCCATAATCACTATCCGCATAAGCTTTAAGTCAAAAATCTTCAGTTAGATAATAATGCAAGCCATGAGTAATAGTAGCTTTGATGTAGCGAAGTATCCTTTTTGCATCTTTGAGATGAGTCAACTTCGGTTTCTCCATCACAACTCGGACACTATGCATGATGTCCGATCTCGTGCACGTTAAATACCTCAAACTCCCAATCAAGCTTCGATAGTAAGTTGGATCGACATCTCACCATCATCGAACTTTGGTAATCTTACTCCAAGCTCCATTGGAGTATTGATCGATGCACAATTCTTCATGCCAAATTTTTCGAGAACATTTTCAGCATATCTTCTTTGGAAAATAAAAATTTCTTCTGCGCTTTGCTTTACTTCAATGCCAAGGAAATAATTCATGACGCTATTATCCGTCATCTCAAATTCTTTCACCATCGATGCTTTGAAAGTATCAAGTAATTCTCGACTATTCCCTGTTAAAACAAGATCATCAACGTACAAACAAGCCAATAAGATGTTACCTCTCTCTTGCTTCACATATAGTGCATGCTCATATAGACATTGAGCCATTTTCCTTGAAATAGGCATCTATTCTGGAATTCCATGCTCTTGGTGCTTGCTTAAGCCCATAGAGAGCTTTCTTCAATTTCAACACTTTGTCTTCACGTCCTTTGACAAGAAATCCAGGAGGTTGTTCGACATAAATTTCTTCATCAAGAAATCTATTCAAGATATGCCAATTTGACATCCATTTGATAAAGTTACCAATGATATTGAGCATCAACAAAAATGATTAATCGAATAGCTTTCATATGAACTACCGGAGCGAAAACTTCATCATAGTCAATACCTGGTTTTTGCTTGTAACCTTTGGCAACAAGTCTTGCCTTGTATCTTGTCACCTCTCCTTTCTCGTTTTTCTTTACATTGTAGATCCATTTAACGCCAATAACTTTCTTATCTTTTTGAAGAGTAGAAAGCTCCCATGTTTGATTCTTCTTAATAACGTCAATTTCTTCAATCATGGCTATTCTCCACTTTTCTTCTTTCGATGCTTCTTCAAACGTAAGTGGCTCACAATCTGGAAAGAGACACACAAGATGCAACTCCTCGGTAGCTTCATAAATTTCAGACAATCTCCTCCTTCTTGGAGCTTGCGGTTTATCGACTTCATGTGAAGATGAACTTGGAGATAAAATTAGAGGAGAAGATGTCGATTCCACTTAATCGACATCACCACGAACATTTTCTTCTTCCTTTGAAGCATCTTGTCATATGCCATCTTCATCGAATTTGACATCTCTACTAATATGCACTTTCAAAGAGTCAGGATCAAACAATCGATATGCTTTCGATGAAGTGTCATACTCGATAAAGATGAGCCTTTTGCTCTTGTCTTCCAACTTCGAACGATTTTGATCTGGGACATGAGAATAAGCAACAGACCCAAATACTCTCTAGTGTGCGATGCTTGGTCTTCTTCCAGTCCATGCTTCATGAGGAGTTACAATATAAAGTTCATAAGTGGGGCATCGATTTTGAAGATAGACGACACATGCGATAGCTTCAACCTATAGCTCCTTGAGCAAGTTTTTACTTTTCAACATGCTTCGAACCATGTCGAGAATGATTCTATTTTTCCATTTAGCAACACCATTTTGTTGAGGCGAATACAGTGCCGTCAAGAATCTTCAAATTCGGTGACTCTCACAGAATCTGTTGAATTCAATTGATGTGAATTCTCCACCACGATCGCTTCGCAATGCCTTAATGTAAAAATCACTCTCCTTTTCAATAAGTAATTTGAATTGCTTAAATTTCTCAAACACTTCTGATTTTTTCTTCAAAAAATACACCCAACTATGTCAAGTAAAATCATCAATAAATGTAATAAAGTATCGATGATTACTATATGACTGAGGTATAAATAGTCCACACACATCGAAATGAATCAACTCTAGTGGCTTCTTCGCTCGATAAGTTATTTCCTTGGGAAAACTACTTCTTGGATGCTTGCTAATGACACATCCTTCGCATAATCTATCGATGTGATCGATATGTGGTAATCCATGAACCATCTTCTTAAGAGAGAGCAAATTGAGTCCACCGAAGTTAAGATGGTCAAACCTCAAATGCCAGAGCCATGAAGGATCATTGACACACGCCTTGCGACATCGAGACATCTCATTCTTTATGTTGAGCATAAACATTTGATTCTTTGACATCTTTACATTTGCAATCACTCTATGATTTTGATCTCTTAGTACAAGACTGAGATCCTCCATATGGACAAAATATCCTTTCTCCAGAAGTTGTCCCAAACTCAAAATATTACTTGTCATTTTTGGAATATAATACACATTAGTAATAAATTTAGGTGTACCATTTTTCAATCAAATCAGAATCGTACCTTTGCCTTCAACAAGTATCTTGGAGTTATCACCCAATGAGACTTTGACTTTGATAGTCTCGTCCAATTCAATGAACATTTCTTTTCTCCCGCACATGTGATTACTTGCGCCGGTATCCAAGTACCACAATTCATTGTTTTCTCCACCATCCTCTTTAAAGGCCAATAGAAGAGCTTGGTCGGTATCATTTACCAAATTTGACTTCTCTTCAACATTTTTGCTTTCTTTATGTCAACAATCAGAAGCATAACGGCCAAGTTTATGGCAATTATAACACTGAACTTTAGATTTGTCATACCGTGTACTTGGCGAATTTCTTTCTCGACCACGAACACTTCTTTGATTCTGGGATTGATCATCATTTTGATGATAGTTTCCTCTGCTTCATCCACGTCCTCTTCCTTGAAATCGACCTCGTCCTAGATCTCAATCATGAGTCGATGGTCGATTTTGCACATGGTTTCTCTTTTGCTCCTTCTCATCTTGAATGGTCAGCTTTGCTTGAAGTTCTTGCTCCAGCGTCTTCTCCTCCTTCCTCTTCTTACGATCCACCAGGGAACCAACAAGCTCGTCGACGGTGAGCATTGCTAGATCCTTTGATTCTTCTATTGCACATAAAACATTCTCAAAATTATCTGTTAACGACCTCAGAATCTTCTCCACAACTCGTGCATCGGACAACTTTTCTCCGTCTTGATTTAATCAATTCACCATGGTTTGAACACGCATAATGTATTCGGACACTCCTTCGGACTCCTTCATCTTCATGCCTTCCAGCTCACCATGAAGAGTTTGGAGACGAACTTGTTTAACTCTATCAGCTCCTTTCTACTCAGTCTCCAAGATGTCCCATGTTTCTTTTTGAAGTTTCCATACCGACAATCTTCTTAAAGCCAGACTCATCAACAGCTCGGAACAACATGTACAAAGCTGTCTTATCTTTTGATCGCCTCTCTTTCAACGCCTTAGTTTGAGCTGCCACAAGTATCCTGTGGTAGTTTCTGGTTCTATGAAACCTTCTTGAACTACTTCCCTACAATCCATTGAACCGAGAAGAGCTTTCATTTTGATGCTCCAATTCTCGTAATTCACCTTCGTCAATCGGGGCAGCGACATATTATTAGTTACACTCGCCATAGTCTCTGATGCCAAATGTTAAGTGCGCAACGGAATATACTCACACAATTGTCTCACACAAGAAGGAGAGGAAAAGGAATTTTGAACTTAGCACTTTATTTACTTTTCTTGCTTTAGAAAAAAAAAACAATTACAAGATGCACCTATTTTATAGGCTAAAAAAAACTTTTCACTTCCAAAGAGATAAACATAAAACTTGAATAGTAATAAAACAAAGAGACTTTTGATTAGATACATGTATCTTGGACTAGGTTCATCCTCCTTTATTTAATTATTTTGAATCTTTCAATCTTCTTCAATGAATTTGATTTAATTTTCAACACAACAAACCTCGACATAGCTCTTGGCAGGAATTGCATCCTGCTTACTATGTAAAATGGAGGTAGACGGTAAGTGGCAAAGCTATGCTAGTATACCACTGATTCTGGACGTTGTTGATTCGTTCGTTTGTTAACCAATCTTTAGTGTGTTTTGCGGGAGAAGGAGCAGTGGTATTGGAGTTTTTCATTCCAAAAAAAAAAAAATTTAACTTATGGGACGATACGGCAAAACAACTACAAGAATGCAAAAGTTTGGGACAAAATGGGCCAAGTGAAATAGAGAAGCAGTGGGACATTGCAAGATTTTCAAACAGTTACGCTGTTGAAGGGCGTAATGTGAGTGAGCAAATTTAAATTATGAATGAACAGTGTGTGTAACTTAGAAATCTTTTAAAGGAGGATAGCACTTCAACTAAAACATAAACCAGGCAAAACAGAGGTTTTGCTGGAAATTTATGATCACTATTTTAATGTTTTATAGAGGAGAAATAGTTATGGTGCATCTGTTCGGTATTAGGTGAATGTTTGCATGTTGGGGGTTGCGACTATTTGGAGAAGAAAGTTGTGAAGGCCATGTGTTAGCATCTGTTCGGTATTTAGCACTCAGTTGTAGGGTTGGGATATGTTTTTTATGAGTTATAATTAAACAGTAATAGTAAAATATTTATATGTTATCTGACAACTCCATTATATAAAATTTTAGTCCTTAAAAAATTATTATGTATCGTAGCACTAGAATGCATATCTTGCACCAAACACATTTTGCAAACATATTTAGCGCATAGTGTTCTTTAAAAGCTAATTGATAAAGGAATTCTTATTAGAGGATATTGAGAAAGAAATTGAAGGAGCAATTATGTAACTTGCACATGAATAATGCATCGTAAATTAAACTAAAGTTAAAAGTGAACTTGCATAAAATTATTTTGTGTGTTAAGATTATCAATAATTTTATCTAAGTCAATATCATTTTTTTCGAGCATAATATCCATTATATTTTTAGTCCATATTGTTCATTTATATATCAACTTTAAGATGGAGTTAGGGATGATATGACATTGGATAATTTATCTTCTACTAATTAAACGTTGTAAGTAGTTTAGCGATGCAAAATTCTCACCTGATGCAAGGATAAGAGGAATTAATAATTGTAACATCTTGAAGCAATCCAATAATTTGAATATTGTATAATATGAGAAAAGAATTAATGATTCTTGATTGGCAATCCAATACTAATTGTTTTTTTCAAAAAAAATCCACTATTCAATTAAACCTGTAAATTATCTTTGCCCAAATATCAGTCATGACTTATAAAAAATAATCTTTGGAGAATGAGCAGTTTTTATAGCAAATCCTATACAAAAGATACAGTAATTTTAAATTTCAATGGCTTATATACATAGTTCGTCGCTAGCTCGTGCTAAATAAGGAATTAAACCAGTAAATTATTTTTAATTTGCCTAAAATCAGTCATGAACTATATAAGAACAATAATCCTATCGGGGATGAGCAGTTGTTATATAATTTGGAATTTAAATATTTCTAAGCATGTCAACCTTATATTCACGTTTTCAATTTTTTGTTGAATGAAATTCGAATTCAAGTAGAAAAGTGATTTTTTGATATAATAACTACTTGTTGTGTGATCAACTGAAAAATCAAATTATAAAGTGTATTGTAATAAAAAAAAATACATGCCAATCATTGAAATCAAAAAATCCTAATCATCATATACTTGAAATTATTCATGAAAAAATCATCATTTTCATGTAATTGACATGAATTCATATTGGGATTTAAATGAAAAAAAATTGTTAAACAAATATATCTATACATTTTGTCTCGGTTACTAAATTTCTATCTTGATTATAATTCTCCTAAAAAAATTTGCACCCTCAAATATTGCAGAGAAGAAAGTGTGTTTGTAGGCCATCTTTAGGGCACACAAAACACAATAGTATCATGAATCCTTGGTGCACACAAAACACAACAATATTATGATAATGTGACTAAAAAATATAATACATTCTATTAAAAACACATGCTAAAACGACTCCAAACATCAACATCATCATCAACATACGCCAGTGCCTCAAAAGGCTCCCGCTTATTACGAGGTGAGGGGGGGTCGAATGTACGCAGCCTAACCCTTATGTTTAAAAACATAAAGCGGCTGTTTCCAGATGACCCATGA
>JAOTQJ010000049.1:20661039-20678797 GCA_025642045.1 Solanum sejunctum | reverse complement strand
TTCCAAAGAGATAAATATAAAACTTGAATAGTCATAAAACAAAGAGACTCTTGATTAGATACATGTATCTTGGACTACGTTCATCCTACTTTATTTAATTTTTTTTGAATCTTTCAATCTTCTTCAATGAATTTGGTTTAATTTTCAGTTAGATACTAATGTTAAATATATTCACTTTAAAGTTACCAAACAAAATTTAAGAACTAAATCTGAAGCAAAGTTGATATCTTAGTTGCTTCATTAATTTATTATCTAATCTGCCTTGAAACATTGCATCTAAATGTAAAAAAAATCATTTGTGATTTAGTGACTTAATTTGACTATCACTTGTGCCCCTATATAATGAAGACGAAGGCCTGTGTGCAATTTCATATTTTCACCGATGTTTCATCAGTTTTCTAAAATCACATTTGTAGTTGTAGGTTCACAATTTATTATTTAATTTCACATTAAATAATTATTTGAATACACCCACATAAGCATCCATCAAAGCTTGTTTATTTCCTGGTAAATTGATGTAATTGTTTCAGTACTCTAGTATTATTTTTTGTATTTTTCTTTTTAACTAAACCAGTTATCTACTTTAATGTTTTTTTCCAATTTTTTGGGGTTGGTTGGAAAATTATAGTATGATGTAGATTTAATGAATTCAATAATTGAGATTTTAAGCTTGATTTTAATAAGTTTTGTACTAAGGAAAAAATATTTTTTAGGTAGAAAACAATTCTGATGGTGTTTTATTGGTAGATTTATTTTTTTTTCAATGAACCCAAACACATCCTAAAGTAGCACTCAATTCTCAAGTTTGTATTTTTCTTTAAAAGATGTAGGATCTTACTTTTTTTTGTGTGTGTTAACGTAGGGAAAAATGGAGATGAGAGGAAAAGAAATGGTAATCTTGACAATTATGTTGATGCTGTGGTGCAATGCTGGGAAATGTTTTACGTTGGATTCAACAGTTGCAAAAGATGGTTCAGGCAAATACAAAACAATCACTGAAGCGATAAATGCAGCTCCAAAAATGAGTTCAAAACTATATTTTATACATGTGAAACGAGGAATTTACAATGAAAACGTCACCATTCCAAGTAATAAAACAAATATAACCCTTATTGGTGATGGTATGAGAGACACAATAATTACAGCAAGTAAAAGCAGTAAAAGATTCCCAACGCCTAACACAGCCACATTAGGTACATATCTAATCTCTGTCTTCCTTATTTAGTAATTGACATTGTTCTTTGTTTAGATGCTTAGCGTTATTACATTTGACTGAACAGAAGTATATGGCAGTGGTTTCATTGCAAAGTATATGACAATCAGAAATACCGCTGGAGCCATAGGTGGTCAAGCGGCCGCATTAACCACTGCTCCTTTTCAAGGGTTCGCTTCATTCTATCGATGCAGATTTGAGGGCTACCAAGACACAATTTTTGCCTTGGACACAGCATTTTTCAAAGAATGCAACATTTTTGGCACGATCGATTTTATCACTAGTAGTGGACAAGCTATTTTTCAAGATTGTCTTGTTAAAGCAAGACAGCCAATAATACATGGACAAAGCGTCAGAATACTTGCTGTAGGTGCAGACAACATTACGTCGAATCCAGGGGTAGTTCTTCAGAATTGTAGTATAAAACCTGTATCAAATTTTGATAAGAAAAAGGTGCAAAGTTTCTTAGGCTGGCCCTGGAAAAATGGAGGAAAGGGAGTAATTATGACAAGTTATATTAGTGGTTTCATTGACCCGCTAGGCTGGTCTGCAAATCCACAAGGAACGGACGTATATTTGGCAGAGTATAATAATTATGGTCCAGGGTCCAATACTCAAAAGAGAATAAAATTGTCCAAAGTCCTGAGTAAGAAAGAAGCGTTCCAGTTCACTGTGCGCAACTTTCTGCATGGTGATAAATGGATCCCAGAAATAATCCCCTACTATCTAGATCTTTGATGTTGGTGCTGAGTATTATTCATGAGTGTTTAGACATGTTTATTTTTTTATTCTTCAAAGAATATAAGTCATTTGTAGTATATTGATTAGACAAAATGCGTGCTATAAGGTCAAGAAAGCATATCTTGTCATTTGTCTTCCTATATGTTGCTACTAAGAATTATTAGACCAAAATGTTGATGCTTTATTGTTGCCTTTATTTATATCCTTGTAAATCTTTGAGTTTTTTCATTCTTCCCCTTGTTCGATTATAGGTGAAAAATGGGAGTGCTTATGCTATAAAATGAGATTAACAGAGGCTTTTGGAATTTTGCTTGAATAACTCTCAGAATGATTTAACTAGGAATTGACATGAACATTGTACATTAGTGGACCTAAATTAACATCAAAAGTTAGATCATCGAAAATTATTTAAAAATGTTTAAGGAGATAACTACTTATTCCCTCAACTAATATAGGATAATGTAACATTGTCTTACACAACCAATGCAGGATTGAACATTTGGAATGTAAATAACACACTTTTGCTGTCCATTTTTATTTATCCATTATACTATTTAGATGTCCAATTCAGTTTATGAAATCAAAAGATACTTTTACGCTGAATTTCTAATTTACCCTTATTATTAATTTTATATTTTTCGAGATATTATATTTATTATATTCAAAAAGTGATTGAGTAAAATTACATCTTATCATTTGCTACTTCTTAATTCTTATGTTATGTCAATAAAGGACAAGTAAAGATCATCGGAGAAAATAATATGTCCAGAACCCAAGTTCAACCTACATTGAGTAAATCAATAATAAGGTGGCTTTAATACCATAACCAAAAAAGATATGACCTTGAACTTAACTCAACCTCAAACGTAAGACCATGAGCTGAGGACCACCCAAATTACAATATAACGAGACAACAGTCTAGCTATGTTCATTGACTCTTTGCAATCTATAATGTTCGACTTTTTGTGCTTGTTGTCCTTGTTCTTCTAATAATGTGATCATGAAAAAGAAGAAAAAAAAATACAGCTGAACTTTGATTAAGAATTGGTGGGTAATGTTCGAGGAATACAAATGTTCTTTATCCAAACAAAGGGTTTATAGTTTTTCAAGTATGAATCTATTTTTTTCTTCTTCTTTTTTTCCATGGCAGAATTTAATTTTTATGTACCCTGTATCAACTGTGTTCAAAAGATTACCTTTCCAATATGCCATTGCTTGTGTTGTTTCTTGGAAAGATCAGAAGCAGAATGATGTCAAAAATGTACTAAATTCTCCCAATAATGAATTATAATACGTATTTGGTAAATATATTTAATGGACACAATTTTTCCGTGAGCATATTAGACTAGTTTTTCGTCCCACAAAATTTCAAATACTCCAATAATATATGGTTATTAATTTGCTATTAATAACACATGTCTACAATCTTTTCAAGCAATAAACTATTTTTAGAAGAAAACCTAGAATCTGATTTTTTATTTTTCCCAGAGTCCAAAGAAGATTTCGAGTTTAGAGATGTGAAAAGAACAGACAAAAGTAATTAACACGTCATCTCACTTTCTCAATATCCTTCCTTCTTTGTTGCTTAGCCTTATATGAACATGTCTTTTGTTTGATTTATCTTTCCAGAATGGACCATATCAAATTTTTTTAAAATTGTGATATCCTTTCACTTAACTGAAAGTGCATTTATCATTCACCTTTATATTGTTTTTTTAATGAAAAAATAATGTAATTAGGCAAACATATGATATATATTTACATTATACAATTATAATTTATGATTATAGGATTTATTGCTATTTTCTCTCCCCTCTCTTCCTCTCTCTCACCTCTTGTCTCTCACCTCTCTCTCTCTCTGTAATTTTTTGTTAGATATACAATTACATATGTGTATCAGCTGCATATATATAATTATTTTGACAGATATACATAATCAATTCGACAGATATACATATACAATTCGCCCCTTTCTAGTTTCTGCCCTCTCTCGTTCACCTCTCTCTTCTCAATCTCGCTTGCCAAATATACAAATACATATGTATATTAGTTACACATGTACAATTATTTGACAGATATACACATATAATTTGACAAATATACATATACAATTCGTCTCTCTCCTCTCTCTCCCCTTCCTTCAAGTTCACATAGCCGACATTATGCCGTGTAATTATGTAAAATATAGCAATTTGACCATATTAAATTTTAAGCCTAGACTATTTATAAATTTTTTTTTAATCTGTTGTATTTGCCACGAGAAATTAAAAGAATCTTAGATGTCAGGTTATCTATGCATTTCTCCTTCGTTTTGATTTTTTTTGAAATAGATTAAAAAAAATATCACATAAACTGAAACAAGAACATATTAGCAGTAATACTTAACTTATTTTTGGCAGTGTCTTCCTACACCATCCATTCTCCATATCAAGCAATACGTATTTGAAATTATTGGGAAGAAATGGAGTCCCTAGCACGTACAATTATTGGATTTCGTATCCCCAAATGTTCCATCAATCTCCATCTAACCAATACTTCTTGTTTGAGAAAAAAATATTCGATATCGTTCATCATCATAGCTAGGTAGGGAAAAGAAAAAATAGTTAGAATAGATCTATATTTGTGTGAAGTTAGATGTATGCACATTGTTAACAAATCTATAAGAGCCTATCTATGTTTAGAGTACGACTTTCCATATAAAGGACTGCACTTTTATTATTATCTTATTGTGAGATATAACTGGGTATGTTGTTGTTGTTGACTTTTATTATTATTTTGACGCTATTTCCTCTTACTATTCCATTAGTTAGTGACTTAGGAGCCGTTTCCGATGGAGGAAGCTCTTCTCCATTTCCTTTCTCTCTAAGTTTTTTCAAATTTTTACTTGGATGTAACACATATGTAATAGTTAAAATTTAATCATGATTAGTGTAGTAGATTTTACATACAGTTGACCATTTAACTTCGTTTGTTAAAGTTTATATACATATATAAATTCGGTACTTCGTGACTGCCACTTCCAATATATGGTTTGCCAACTAAGTAATAATTAAGATTCACCAACTTATTAAATAATTACATTGTACAAATAATATACAAATACTTTTCTCCCTTTATAGATTTTAGTAATAAATACCTGCTTCATTTTTTCCTTGTGTTGGGGCCAACTAATTATCAAGTTCCATAATTTCCATTTGTTAGTTTCGATCTGTACCAGAAACAGACAAAAAAAATTATTATCATTCCCCTCCAGTTTAACTAATAAAGCAAAAAATCCAAAAAAAAGACAACTCAAACAAATTCAGTTTTTCATTCTTTTAACATGTAGAATTTTTTTTGATATATATTTTGGACAAACTTATTAAATAAAGTAACAATAATATATTCAGTGAAGATTTCACAAGTGGGTGTATGTAGACTTTATCATTATCTCATATAAATAGAGAGATTGTTTTCAAAAGATCCTCATCTACTTATTAAATAAAGTAAATTAATTAAATTATCAAGAGTTTGAATCAGTAAATTGACATCAAGTGATTGTGAAAACGTAATTAAATGGATGCAACATGTAGCTTCTTGGCCCTTGGGTGTGATTAATCAGTTCTAGTATAAATCTACTCTCTTCTAATTTAATAAAATTAATAGGAAAAGTAGATAAAAATTGCCATCAATCCTTTAATTGTATGCCATACTTGTCCCCGCAACTTGCCAAGAAAGATTATGATAACTGCAAATGTAAAATAAAAATTGAAAGTCAATACTTGACGGAGTACCTAAAATGATCATTGTGTTTCATTGCTATTAAAAAGAATAGGAATCTTTCGTGGGTTGATTTCATTAATATTTTACTGGATCAACGTCATTAAATTAATTTTAGTAACAATATATATATATATACACACTTAATTTTATTTAGATATTATCAAAGTCATCTAATTTCCCTAAATTCTCTAGAAGGAAACATAAAAGATATTGCATATGATAGTTAGACGTGTCTTTTGGTTTAAAAAGATTGTTTAATGACGTGTTGTCGTATTTACATTAAGTTTGAATGATTTTTTAATTGTATAAATTAGTTTAGCGATTTTCTATGATACTTAATTAAATTAAGTGAGCGGTTTTATAATTTCAAAAAACAAATTATCAATCCTTATACAATAAAATAAGTTGATCAGTAATTACTCTTTTCTATCTAAGTATTGAGGAGGTAATTAGACAGGATATGATGCAGTTTCGTATCACTAATGACATAACCTTAGAAATGAATAGAGGTCCCGTATTAAGGTAGAAGACTAGTAGACTAGGATGGATAGAATATTGTCTTGTCTTGTGATATAGTAAGATTGCAGAATTAATTATATCATTATATATTGTGTTATTGTTATTAGACATTATTTATTTTGCTACTTGTATTGTATTATGAGTTTTCAATTGCTTTTTACTATAATTATTTTTGTATTTGATATTTTTTGCTTTTGAAGCTAATATATTTGAATGAAAAATCTTTCAGAAACAATCTCTTTATTTCTAGAGAGTTTTAACCTCAGCTTAAAAATGAGTGTATAACAAACTTCTAGAACCAATAAAAGGAGAGAGAAATATCACTTTCTCTTTAAGTGAATTTTATACTTCTCACTCTATTCAGTTTTATTTATTCAATTCGCATTTCTCTATATTTAAAATAGTATTTTTATTTTTTATTATCTATTTATGCATATATAGTCTTTTTTCCTATTTGAAATGAAAAACTGAAAATAGTCATGAATATTAATAATACTTCCTTCATCTCATTTTAATAGAGTTTGTGAGGTAATACATACCTATTAAGAAAAATATTTAAAGATAAAATTAAAATTATACTCTTTGTGAAGTCATAATATATAGTGTAATTTATCTCCTAGTTTTAAATAAAAGGGTAAATATGTAAAAAGTTTCAAACATTTATCTCGAACGTTGAACAATTCAACTATTTTGAATCTTGAAAAAAGTCTCAAAAATTTAATTAATTTGAGACGAATGAAGTAATAAAAAGGAATATATTTTTTTGATTTTCCATCCGGTGTTCGGAGCCCGTGGAGCCCCGACTAAATTCGGATCATGCACTGTAAGACTCATTTGGGGGTGACACTTCCAACAAGATTTTTTTCATTCCCAAGACTTAAATCCAAAACTTCTGATTAAGGATAAAATAATTCTACAAGTGCAATACAATCTATGTTTGTGTAATAAAATGGAATATAATTGAGAGGGAAAGTTTGAGTGGGAATATAGCATAATTTGTGGGATAGCAGCCACTAGTCATAAAATTGTGTGATGGCGTCGCGGCATTGATGGCGCTTAGGTAATTAAATGAAACCTACAAGCAACTAACAATTCCCATTCAAATTTTACCATCACACTTGCCTACATGATTTCCTATATATTCCATGACTTTCTAACTAATGCAATCACAACTTGTTATAATATTCAGCATTACAATAATCATCATTTCATTAAGTGAGGCAAACACGTTTTAATTGTTCATATTTATAAAGTCAAAACTTATGCCCGTGGTTGAACATTTGCGATCTTATCCCTTCTTGCGAGAATGGACAGTTTAAAGATTGTGACTAAGGTAAGAAAGACGAGACAAATCTACAAAATTGAGTCAATTGAATTTTTTTTAAAAAATAACTTATTAAATTTAAGACAAATTATTCATATGTAAATAAGTTTTTAATATAAATATAAATTTTTCTGGCTAAAATAATTGAAGAAGGCTAAAAGGTAATAGTCATGAATATTACTTAATTATTTAAGTTAAAAAAACTAAATATAAAGATTTGAAAAGTATTTTCAACCAGTCGAAGGTGTCTGCGTCCAAATTTACAGAGACAAGATATTCCAAATTCACAAAATACACAATATTGCAACTTGACCAAAGATCAATAGTGGCTCATTAATGAACTTTATAAACAAAGAGTTTATTCTATTAGTTTTTTTCATTTATATTGACTTATTAAAATAGGCTTTATAAAAAAGTTATATTTTACAAAACTAACTTTATTAATTATGTTTTGTTAGTATTTACTCACTCCATTTCATATTAGTTGATCATCTTCCTTTATACACATATATTTAAGAAATCATAAATAAGAACACAATTTTACTAGAATTCATCTCTTAAAAAAACTTTTTGGGAACCTCACAAATATGAACACTTTAAAAGAAAAATTAATTTACAAGGATAATATAGAAAAAATATAATTAATATTATTAAGATAGACAACTAATATAAGATAATTATTATTAAAAATATGATCAATTAATAGGGACGGAGGGAGTAGTTAGCGGAGGAAGTGATACGTCCTATCCCCAAAGAGGTATCCATCCGTTTAATCTGCCATTGGAGGAGGCAAGTAAGAGATCAGTCCTTAAAAGCCACAATAACAAAGCCCACATACCTTTTCATCTTCATTTCCCTCCTAATCTACATCATTTTTTTTTTACAATGACAGAATTAATATTTTTATCTTTTAAAAATATGAGTGAATGTAATTTTTATATTAAGAGTGTTTAAAATTAATATATATTAAAATATTTATATTTAATTTATATATTTAAAAAAATTGATAAAAAATATTTATTTAATTACTTTTTAGATGAATATAATTTTGCCCCAATTTTTGGATCTCTAACAAATGGATCATTTCCTATAGTAGGTAATTAAAGTGAACTAACAACCCTTCTGTTCATATATTAATATTTGTTATTATGTTATTGGGCAGCGTTACGACAGTTCCAAATGTCAATTTTTTTAAATCCTTTACATATGCCATTGTTTGGATGGTTGATTTATTGCCGTATATTGTAACAGTACAAATTTATTCGCGTCAAATATTTATATTATATGTAAAAATTGAGACAGCTAATTACAACGCAGCATCCGTAGTCCAACATTATAAAAGTAAGTCGAAAAGGAAATAGAATATATTACTACAATAAAATACGGCGTTTGACCTCGTAAAAATCGTAAGACTGTCCGAGTCAGTCACCCAACCCCAACTCTTCCATTGCCAAACCTTTCAAGACAATTTCAGCTTTTCAAAATTCAATTTTAACAAATTCATTTCAACACCAAATTCCAGTTCTCTGTTCTTCTCCTGCATCTTCGTTCCTTTTTCTCATTCCAACAAAACCCAATTTTGTAACTTTTCCTGTCAGTGGTTTTTTGGATTGATTTTTCTCAAGATTTTGAGTTGGGAGTTACTCAAAGACTGATTTTTTAGGACTTCTGATCTACGATTTTGTTCTAGTTCAGAGTTTTTTTTTGAATTTGTGGGGTTTTATGGCGGACCTAGTGAAGCAGATCTTGACGAAGCCGATCCAGTTGGCAGACCAGGTGATAAAGGCGGCCGATGAGGCTAGTTCGTTCAAGCAAGAATGTACTGATCTCAGGTCCAAAACGGAGAAACTTGTGGCTCTTCTCCGTCAGGCTGCACGCGCTGGCAACGATCTCTATGAACGGCCCACGCGTCGGATCATTGACGACACAGAACAAGTCCTTGAAAAAGCTTTGGCTCTTGTGTTGAAGTGCAGAGCCCATGGACTTGTTAAGCGAGTTTTTACCATCATCCCTGCTGCTCAATTCCGTAAAATGTCTTCCCAGTTGGAAAACTCCATTGGTGACGTGTCTTGGCTTCTCCGTGTATCAGCTTCAGCTGATGAACGAGGCGATGACTGTTTGGGTCTTCCTCCTATTGCTGCTAATGAGCCCATTTTATGCCTAATTTGGGAGCAGATCGCCATTTTGTACACGGGAAATGTTGACGACAGGTCAGACGCGGCTAATTCGCTTGTTTCTTTAGCCAGAGACAATGACCGGTACGGGAAATTGATTATTGAAGAAGGCGGAGTTGGGCCGTTGCTGAAATTGTTGAAGGAAGGGAAAGCGGAGGGTCAGGAGAATGCTGCTAGGGCAATTGGTCTTCTTGGTCGTGACCCAGAAAGCGTCGAACACATGATACATGCTGGGGTTTGCTCAGTGTTTGCGAAAATCCTCAAAGAAGGTCCTATGAAAGTTCAAGCAGTGGTAGCTTGGGCAGTATCTGAGCTTGCTGCTCATTATCCCAAATGTCAAGATCTTTTTCACCAACATAATACAATTCGATTGCTGGTTAGTCATCTTGCTTTCGAGACGGTTCAAGAGCATAGCAAGTACGCCATTGTCAGCAAAGCAACATCGATGCACCATGCGGTTGTCTTGGCTAGTAATACGAATGGTAACACTGCAGATACTGTGAACAAGGTGATTGAGGATGAAGAGAAATGTCATCTTCCACATCCCCTGGGGAGTAAGAAGCCTAATCACATGCACCATGTCGTTGCTACGGCAATGAAGTTTCAAATGAAGCAGCCTCAGCAGAATCCTGTCAATGGTTTAAACCAGGCCAAGGTTAATGGAAATAACAGTCAGAAGCAAAATCAAGTGCACCACCACAGTCAGCATAGTCTTTCTTCATCTGGGCTGAGTAATAAAGGGAGAGAATTAGAGGACCCTGCTACCAAGGCTTATATGAAGGCAATGGCTGCAAGAGCATTATGGAAACTTGCCAAGGGAAATTCGGCAATTTGTCGTAGCATCACTGAATCAAGAGCATTGCTCTGCTTTGCAGTACTGTTAGAGAAAGGACCTGAGGATGTTCAGTATGATTCTGCTATGGCAATAATGGAGATAACATCCGTAGCAGAAGTAGATGCGGAGTTGAGAAGGTCAGCCTTCAAGCCTAATTCCCCTGCCTGCAAAGCTGTTGTTGATCAATTGCTAAGAATCATTGAACAAGCTGATTCAGATCTGCTTGTTCCATGTATTAAAGCTATCGGGAGTTTGGCTAGGACTTTTCGAGCCACAGAGACAAGGATGATTACTCCATTAGTAAAACTGCTCGATGAGCGAGAAGCAGAGGTTTCTAAGGAAGCTGCCATTGCCCTCACAAAATTTGCTTGTTCAGATAATTACCTTCACCTTGATCATTCCAAGGCAATCATTAGCGCTGGAGGGGCAAAACATCTTATCCAACTTGTTTACTTGGGTGAACAAATAGTTCAAAGTCCTGCATTGCTTTTGCTATGCTACATTGCATTGCACGTCCCTGATAGCGAAGAGCTTGCTCAAGCTGAGGTGCTTACAGTTCTTGAATGGGCCTCAAAACAGTCATACTTGATTCAAGATGAAGATGTGGAGTCTTTACTGCAGGAAGCTAAAAGCAGGCTAGAGCTCTATCAGTCCAGAGGATCAAGGGGGTTCCATTAAATTTATTTGCAGAACTTAATGTGCAGGATTTGTAAGTTGTTAGATGAAAATTTCCATTTCTATTTACAGTGTTCTCTCAGTTTACTATGGTCTTGGGGAGTGTACATAAGATAGGTCTTTTTGTCTGCCATAATGATATAGTGGAACACCCTGTTCACCCCCATACAAAAATCAAATGACTGTTGGTCCATTGTCATGTTGTTCATTTCTACAAGGTGTATTATTGGATCTAGGACACAGAATACCTTATTTTTTGGTTATATTGATATTCGTTTTCTCATATCTCATGTTTTTAGTTCGTGATGCTTAAGGGCATTTCTCATCTTGCAAGCAAAACTTTGCTTCTCGCTTCACCTTGGAAAGACCATATGACAACATAACCCTTTATCTCCCTTTGTGTGTAGCTATTGCGCCTCACAAGTAGAGTAATATTTGCGTACATTCTACCCTTATGGGATTACACTCGCTATGTTGATAATATGTCAATTTTTTAACATACTCCTTTATCTACGAATTATTTGATTCGGAAAATTGTACAAATCTAATTATTTGGTAATTTCAGCCGCGTTTTCTTAAATTCCGTGTTGCAAATGTGAGCAGATGACCTTTCGTTTTCCTTTAGAAAAGGCTGATTTGGTTGAAGCCCACCTTCTTTTGCTGAGGTGATTTGACTCGGCCAAAAGAGCCCTGAATTTGACAAAATGAAGACTCAAGATTGGACTAGTGTAGAAAACTGATTCCAACCTAGAAACACCATTCTTGACCATGAAATTCCAATAAAGATAACCCAGCATTCTTGCCAAGGAGCTCTTTCTGTTCTTTTTAGATCCCAAAGAATAGGGAGGCGGCGGAACTATATATGAGGTTAATCCATTCATTTATGTATAAATATAATGTTTTCAATCCCCTAACACAACACGATTTGCTGTTGATAGTGGTGGTCTTGAGTTTCGTTGGCGACTATTCTTTTTACTTTATCGATCATCTTGTCAAAAGTCCCGGCTTTGCCCCAGTGAGCAATCCAAAGACCCCAGGCTGGATGCTGGACGTTTTCAATCTGTCTTGTTAATATACAGGTTGTTTTAGGTTGGGAACTGCATACTTTATAAAAAGAGAAGTAAAGCCAGCTTTCACAAATTCAGTTTGCAACTGAAAATTAGGGGTCCAACATTTTCTTCCCAATAGTTTATCACATTAATTAAAAAACGGTCTATACTTTTGTCTTAATTAGTGGATGATCTATTTTAATAAAGCTTGATTAGAGAGAACATAATGAGGAATCCACATCTCATCCATCAACTTGAGACACTTTATAAAGTTGTAAAATCTGGGGCAGTATAAATAGACACTGATTCCATTTACTTGCTGCTGATTAGAATATCACATTCATAACCGCGAAAAAATGACATGGAAACATAAAATGCCTCTCATCCTAAACTAGTTAAACACTTGTTGGAGTGTTGAAATGTGAAGAAGACACCACAAAGCAATTTTGAAGGTGAGACCAAAACACAAATTTGATCTTTTTGTAAACACATAGTAAAAGATTTTGAATGCTAAATGTTTGATGGTTGAGGACTTCAGAATATTCAATAATAAGAGAATAAAAAAAAATAAATATAGAAATAATAATGTGGGTTCATATAAATAGTCAAGCTATAAATGAGGCAACAAAATAAATAGGCACATAAGAGAGGATACGACAATTACCAAAATACTATATTATTTCTCAATTATTACAACGATTCACACATTAAATAAGATAAAAAGTTATATTTTCTATCCAAAATTTTCTTTTTCAAATTTTAAAATACAAGATTATATATATATGCAGCTCATGGAAAAGTGTGAATTAGGGCATTTGATGGATGATGTAACAAAAAGTCATGATAACTTGTCAGAGCAAAGTCTTTGGACGTTTTTAGTTGATGGGCCAAAATGATGGCCTCGTCAAGTTGTGGGCTAAAAGAACAAGCTCATCATCAAATTATGAGAGATTGAATGATCCCAGAGGTAGTTGTAAGGTCTCGTACATTTTATCTTTTTTCAAATTTTACTTATGAAATTATCACTGGATATATTGTTATTGTTGTGAATGAACTTAGAGATGGGGTTTTTTGTATCAGAAAAATGTAATCGAGATTTCGAGTTTGGATAGAAAATGTTTAAAACAAAATTTTCAAAATGTAAATTCTTAAATTATTTTTCATCCCAAGTTGCTTGTGCAGGGAATTTTAAAGCCTTGTGCTTAAATTTGCCCATCTGGGAAGTAGTGTAGTGGATTTCTCCATTATTGAATTCATGAACTGATTCAGCATGCTTGTTAACGTAAATATGAGCTAAAGTTTATTTGATATAATCTTAAATTTTTTCAAATGAAAAACAGTTTATTCAGCAATTCCATTTTAAGTTCTAAATAAAGAACTTTCTTTTTCTTTGCCTCGATATGTAAATGGTAGAAGAATAACAGGATTCTACTAATACGAAGAATTTCAACTTACTTCCATTTACTTAAAACAAGTGGCATTTAGGAGTACATTTTACCATAACTTTGTCTTCTATTATCTTAACATCAACCATGTTTGTTAGTTGTTCGTTGTTACTAATAACCATTTGAAGTTGTATTTGGACATGTAACTAACTTAATTATGTACGAAAAGTCACAATGTGTGCACATAAGTTAATTGTTAGATGAAAGAATAAATATCAAGGAGGTGTTTGTTGTCCACAAAATAGTTAGAAAGTGAGTGCCAAATGAGCAAAGGCTGTAGAATCATACACTTCTCTTATCCTCACATCCTTTCCCCTTCCAATCTCCTCCACCCAATTCTTAATCCACTACCCAATCTCTACTAAAAACATCCCATTCCCCCCTCACTCCTTATTTTTCCTCCTTCACCCTTCCCTCATTATCATCAATTCCATTTCTCTGTAAACATGGCTGCTGCAGTAACTGCTGCAGTTTCTCTTCCTTCATCCAACTCCGCCTCTTTTCCAACTAGAGCCTCCATCATCTCCTCAGATAAAACAAACTTCAATAAGGTACAAATTAATTTTACTCTTAGTGTTGATATATTGTAAATCTGACTACGGATTAATTTGTGATGACAGGTGCCTTTGTACTACAGAAATGTGTCAGGTGGTAACAGGTTAGTTTCTATCAGGGCTCAAGTGACCACAGAGGCTCCTGCTAAAGTTGAGAAGATTTCGAAGAAACAGGAAGAAGGTGTGGTTGTCAACAAATTTAGGCCAAAGGAACCTTACGTCGGTAGATGTCTACTCAACACTAAGATCACCGGTGATGATGCACCTGGTGAAACTTGGCACATGGTCTTTAGTACTGAGGGTATGGACTTAATCTAACAAATTTTTGCATCGTTTTTTTTGTTCCTAGTATGAATTATTGAGTTTATTGATTTGATCAGGAGAGGTCCCATATAGAGAAGGCCAATCCATTGGTGTGATTGCTGATGGTCTTGATGCCAATGGGAAGCCTCACAAGCTTAGATTGTACTCCATTGCTAGCAGTGCCCTTGGTGACTTCGGTGACTCCAAAACCGTGAGTTTCTTCTTACTATTTATTCGAAAATTTTCAAAGATTACCATTAACTCTAAAACACAGACCGATAAGCATGTGCCTTGAGTGTGATTAATATTGGCCAATTATCATTTCTTCCAATAACTATAGCTGATACATTATACAAATTCCAAAAATTCTCACAGTTGTTTTGGGGCCTGCAAGTTTGCCCACAAATATAACTATATGAATTTGAGATTAGACAATGATAGGGTTATACATTTGACTAGTTTGATATTTCTAATTTTATGATGAACGGAGCATCTGAATGTAAGGTTTTATATAGGTTTCCCTATGTGTCAAAAGGCTCGTGTACACCAACGACAAAGGGGAGGAAGTTAAAGGAGTTTGCTCAAACTTCTTATGTAAGAATCAACGACTCCCTAATTTCATAGACGATGTTAAGGTTTATCTGTTTTAGTTTAGTTTGACTGTGCCTAATGTATAGTAGGAGTACTAGACTATGCTTGGCTTGTACTTAGTAAATTCAAATGTTATATTATTCAGGTGACTTGAAGCCTGGAGCAGAGGTCCAGATTACTGGACCTGTTGGCAAGGAAATGCTCATGCCAAAAGATCCAAATGCCACTGTTATAATGGTGAATTTTATTTGCAGCTACATGATTGTCATCTAAGATAATTTTCGCTGCTTTTCAATTTGACTATGCATTTTTTCTAATTTGCATTTGTCTCTCAGCTTGCCACTGGAACTGGAATTGCTCCTTTCCGTTCATTCTTGTGGAAAATGTTCTTTGAGAAACATGAGGATTACAAGGTACACAAAATAAACGTTTGTGTGACTGTTTCTCTTCATTCTTAATATGATTGGCTTCAGCACTTGCTATGGAAAATGAGAAGAACTAAAAGAAAAAAATTGCTTGGTTACTGTCAAAAGCCCTTTTCTTGTCTGAACTAAAGCTCAAGAAACTTACAGGCGAAGATGATGTGTGTCTATTTAAGATTTCTATCTAATGTGGTCAAGTTACACATAAATGTAAGAGTTTCAGATGGACAAAATGGTAAACTATTATGATGTCTCAGTCAAGGATGAATGGTTATTAAACATTTCAAATATCCTACATTAGTTTATTCAAAGGTTGTGGGATTACATTGGGTATGTAGTTGTTGCTGTTGCAGTGGTTTAGGTTTATTCAAAGGTCCGCCAGTATATCATTGTAGGCATATGCAGCATTTTCATACCTCTGATCATTAATCTGAATGACTTGATTTGGTGTTATGTAGTTCAACGGTTTGGCATGGCTTTTCTTGGGTGTTCCCACCAGCAGCTCACTACTTTACAAGGAGGTGATTTTCAAGCATATGATCATTACTGTTCACTGCTGAATCAAAGTATTTCTAGTAAAGTTGATCAATAGTTTGAACTTGGGACTATTCATGTTTCTATGTTGTAGGAATTCGAGAAAATGCAGGAGAAGGCTCCGGATAACTTCAGATTGGACTTTGCTGTGAGCAGAGAGCAAACAAATGAAAAGGGGGAAAAGATGTACATTCAAACCAGAATGGCTCAATATGCTGAAGAACTGTGGAGTTTGCTCAAGAAAGACAACACCTTCATCTACATGTGTGGTCTCAAGGGCATGGAGCAGGGAATTGATGACATTATGACTTCACTTGCTGAAAGAGATGGTAACATATGTCCAAATTATGTCGTCATTTTTTAAATATAATCCTCATACTTAACTCGTTCACTAATATAACCAACCCCAACTTGCTTGGGATTAAATCAATCCGAGGCTTACATTTATTGTACTCTTGAAGGTATTGTCTGGGCGGACTACAAGAAGCAGTTGAAGAAGTCAGAGCAATGGAATGTTGAAGTCTACTAAATAATTTTACTTTTCTTTGTACAAATATGAGCCAACTTTATGCTTCTCTCCCTTGCATCCATGTAGATAGGTAAAATTTTCCTTTGAAATTTTAATTTCATTTTTTTGGATTTGCCTTTTTGATCTTTCATCTGTATCTCTTAATGAATCAGTGTATTGGCATTTGTCCCTCTAAAAAGCTGAATTTTGAGGGCCTAGATCAATAACATATAGCTGAATCAAACTTCTGTTAAAGTCTCTTTATCGCAAATCAATCTGCTTTTTTCAATTACTACAATACCCTTGCGTTCCTATTTTTCTACTTCATAAATTTATTAATTATATTTCTTATAAAAGATATTTATGTTTACACATAAAAAATCAGAAATAATACACCAAAACCTTTATAATGTGGTTTTTCTTTTATTCAAATAGTAAAGAACTATGAAGCTAATCGACATTATTTATAACATTATCTATCCTTTTTACGGCACAATTTTTGAGTAGTTCCTCCTATGTGTTTTCCTTGTAATTTTATTTTTCTAATTTTATCAACATTTTCAATATAGATTCACCTTTTTTTTTAAAAAAAAAAAAAGAAGATAAAGATTCACTGTTTCTCTTGTTGTCCACTTTTTTCTTTAACAGAGAAAGGCACGACACTTGATTATCAACATCTATAGATCAAAATGAAATTTGAACATCCTTTCAGTCATACTTCACAAAATAAACAAATTTTATGAATACAAATAATTTAAACTTTTATGAGTGACTATATGATTTTCTAATTTGTATCCCCTTTACATGCTCATAATGTTGAAACATTATCTTTCTATGTCTATACTATAATAAAGGGCTTTAAAAATATAGTTTGAACTTTTTATTCTATTAAAAGATTCTACTTTAAATTATTTTTTCACTGCTTTTTTAATTTATAATTTTATTATTTATTTATTTAATTTCTAGATTCACTTTTGATTAGGATTTCTTTATATTTAAAATTCACTTGAGGACGATTTTATATAAATAATTGTCTAGGCTATGAAGAAAAAAAAGAAAAAAATATTATTATTTTTCTAATATTTAAGACTTTAAAAGTAATTAAAATT
>JAOTQJ010000049.1:20637989-20652105 GCA_025642045.1 Solanum sejunctum | reverse complement strand
GCAAAAAATAAATTTTAAATATTTTAGTATGATTTAATTAATTTTATATTATTAAAAAATATATTATATTTATTGAAATAACAATATATAATATTAAAGATAAATAGTTGAACGAGAGGGAGAAAGAGAGAGAAAAGAAAAAAAATAGAAAGAAAAATTGGGTGCCAAGAAAAAAAAAAGAGAAAGAGAAGGAGAAGGAGAAAGAAAAGTAGAAGAATAAAGAGAAGGATGTTATTGCAATTTCTTGGTAAAATATGCTATAAATCGTAATTAAAAAAATACCATAAAAAATGATAATATTTGACATATAATATATTATTTATGTAAATATTTCTTAATAAAAAGCATATAGAGTACGAAAACTATGTTTACAAACTTGTAAAAGTTATAATTAGTTAATTACAAACTAAAAAAATTAAAGTGGATAACTAATCACTTAATATAAAGATTAAAATATTTTAAGTATTGTTATAGTGTCCTATTACTATTTAATTACTAATATTTAATATTTACGAAGGGGTAAAATAGTAAATTATTATAATTTTATTAGATTATCGATTTATCCAATAACCCAATAATAAAATTGATAACGAACTGATAACCCAATAATCTTTTTTTTTCAAAACCAGTAAAAACCAAATAACCTAATAACCGAATAATAATAAATCAATAACATTTTTATCAGTATGATTTATTGATCGGTTCAATTTTTGCACACCCCTAGCCAACATAGTTCGCTTTGGTTTAGAGAGTGTTTAATAAGCATTCGAAAGAGTCCCTAATCACATTTTCTCCCATTTGCATACTCGAAAGGGCAAAGTGACTAAAAACTTCTAAAAATTGAGTGTGAAACTAGCCATATGTGAAAATAATAATAAACTGCCCCCTTATAATTTGATCTTTTCAAAATATGGCGACATCAATTAATTGGATATAGAACGATTTCGTGTTAGCTATTATTGCCTAGTTGAAGAAACATTTTAACAGCAATATTAGTGATAATAACCATTCACCAAAGGCATATTTTTATAAAGATATTGTTCGAATTTAATTTAAAAAAATAACACCATAGGCACTGTTTGACTTTAAAGGCAAATTCTCCACCAACGTGCAGATAAAAAATTTTCACGTACAAACCACTAAGGTGAAAAATATCATGTGCAGAAAGTCTCGTCTTTTTGACAATCGGCCACTGGCTGAAGTTCTTACTGGAAATAGAAATGAAAAAGACGACAACAACAACATACCCCAATGCCTCAAAAGACTCCCGTTCATTGCGGAGTGAGAAGCAGAAATGAAAAAGAGATTTGTAGAAATTATTGCTTTTCCACGTCAGAGAATGGTGACTCTGAGACATGTAATCCCAAATGTCCATTTGCTTTCACATTTAACTGGCAAAATTGGACCCATTTACTTACCAATGAAGTGAGGGAGAAAACTACAGCATAAAGTTCCCGATTTGTCTCCATTTATCATCTCTTCCGATCAAAGTAGCACTAATTAAACAAATTTTTGAAGACGAGAATCTTTCGAAAATAGTCTCAGAGAAAGATAGTAGTAAGATATGCGTACATTTAACTCTCTTCAGATTCCACTTGTGGAATTCCACCGACTAGAGTGTTAGTTGGGCTAGCTCGATATTTCACCTCAGTGAAATCTGACTGGAAGTAGGAATACGTGTTGATCACAGCTGAAAATGACGCAACTAAACTAATGCTATATGAGTGAACTCTTTTTATCCCGAAATTAGACTTTAAATTTGCAACTTTTATGATTATTCTTCAAAAAAGGAAAATCTGCCTTGACAGACTCCACCAATATGCAGTAAAAAGTCTCTTTTTCTTATCACTGCAAGACTACTTATGAACAAATCCACATAAGGCACTTCACCTATAAAGGGAAAATAGCACGTGCAAAAAAAAGTCAATCCATATAGCATCCACTAATAACTGAAATTCTTCTTTGAGAGTTTCACCTTTCTCTCAACTCTATAATAAAACATTCCCAACTGTAATATGAAGGGATAAATAGAAAGCAAGATAGAAAAGCTACACCTTTTCTACCAACAAATACAATGCCAGATTATAAAATCAAGTAGATACATATATTGTTGTAGTTAAAGCATTAAAGTTGTTCATCATACCTTTCCCCTTCTTCCATCAGCAGCCAATATCACACTGTGTTGTACTCCTTTTAAAGCCAATGATTATCTGATCAGAGTAAGAAAAGTAATGAGACAATAATATCCCTGAACTCAACTATAAGCAGTTGGGCCAGTCTCATGTCTTAAGCTCTAAAGTTAACTATAGCAACAAAGTAGATTGTTTTTGCACAATTAATAAAGTCAAGCAAATGAAAATTCACTTATGCATGTGCATTAAGACATAAGCTCCCTTCTAAACAATAAGTTCTTTTTCAACATACTTTTTGGGACCAGGAGAAGTGTCCTGTTATTGCAAGAGAAAACTCCCTAATTCAAGGAAGAAAGAAGCACAGATGCTCTGTGGAGAGATTGAGTTCCATGATGATAGATAAAATTAAAGTAAGAGCAATGATAGCAAAATTATGGTTGCACGGATATCCCTCATTTTCCGTCAAATTTTTATGCTTATATTCATTCAAACATTGTTAACATGAAGAGAGTATGCAATACAAGAAAATGCATATTAACACACCTGTGAAAAGATGTGCAAGAGCATGATTATAGGATAGAAAAACAAAAGGTGTTTAAAGCAGAAAAACAAAGCAAACAGAGTCTCTATATAAGCTTAGATTTTACTTAACCTGGCAGTATCCATCTTGTAATGATTACATACAAATGTAGAAGCTTTACCAAGCCAAATTGCAAAGTTTCTGTTTCTGTTTCTAGCCCACAGGACACTGATGAGAACATCCATGTGAAAGAAATTTTCAAAGACTTCCTCAAAGGATCATCTTAAACTAATTATGGATAGAACGCTGAGAAAATGCCTAGTCTATTTAGAAAACCTCATGTAGAAACAGTGAAAATTGGCCGAAAGTGGTGAAACTTGAGACAACAGGATGTGGAAGGTTTGTTTTCTAAGTAAGAGAATATTACATACTATAAAAGATGCCCTCTGTATGACATCACATGAACATAGTTGCAATTCGGGGAGAAGACTCTGCAGTGGGAAATTACAAGGTGAGGAAAAGACCATTTCATTGTCAACTAAGCGTTGAAGAGTTTGCTAGAACAGATCAATCTGATATCCAATTCAGTAAGATGTGAAATAAACATTATATGACAACAGGTGCTAAAGAAAAGGGATGGAATCTGCAAAACTGTACAATTTAAGTCAGATTGGAACCACTATATCGACTATGTACAAAAGGAGCATCGACAAGCAACTAAAAAATGCCAAGTACAACATATCCATGAGCAAGGATAGGACTAACCACCCATTCAATTTGCTTGCACCTCTTAACAAATCAAGCACCAAGTTCCATGGAGCAGGTATCACTGTGGATGATTTGGAATTTGATCGCACAGAAACACATCCCACATAGTATACATGTATATTTAGATGAGAAACCGCAAACTCTACAAAATGACAGCGGGGATCAATTGGAGTTTGGAGGTCCTACCACTGCTCTTGAAGAGGTTGGTACATATGGATTGGTAGGAAGGAATCTATGTGTGCCTTTTCCCATTTATAACATAGAGAGAGGGTAGTAAAACAATTTCACTGAATTTTGAGATAGATAGCATGTTATGAATATAACTAAGATGGAGGAGCCATGTGAGAAGATGCCAAATCACATTTGGGACCTCGGGGAAGATAGTATTACGGTAGGAGGCTTTCCTTTGTTATAGAAATCCACAAACAAGATTCTTGAACTTCCAAACCAAAGAAATGCAATATGAGAAGGAGCTTTTTACGTTACGCTTCAATAGAATGAATTCGGTAAGTGTACATATTGATGAGAGAAATAATCAATTAGGGCTATGCTTATGAAGTTCTCTTTATTTCCTTGTTTACATTAATTCTGGAACCCCTCCCTTCTTCCTTTTCATTTCTTCTTCTTCCCTTGGAAGATTTGTTATTAGTTTGGAGTGATTATAATGATGAAACTTTATATTTGTATGTATAATTCCAATTATCCATATCAATACAATATGGGTTCATTACATAGCATCTAGAAGCCAGGAAGATTCTGCACTCATGCAATAGCTCCAGGAAGGTTTTGGGAGCTCTTTTACTCTCAAGTGCCTTAGCTTGGTGTGTTCTCGTTATTTGCATTTTGATGTTTCTTCTGATATACACTAATAGAAGGTGAATAAATCTAAAGCTAAATTCATAAGAGATGATATAAAAGTTAAATTTATAATAAAGCAAATTGAAGTAAATTGCTGAACCTTATATGAGGACAAGTAGCTAGCTAAGTGAAGCACTCATTTCAAATTGCAGACTGAAAGAAAGAATATACAAGTACCGAATGTTCAAAACTTCATACCACATAATCGTCCTAATTGAATAAACTAAAAGCTATTAATACACAGCTTTCGGCTAAGTGTTTGCAAGATCAATCTCCTATCTACATTACTACATATTCCTGAATCCTGATAAATATGTACAGTACGGAGGAAAATGAAAAATCGGTTTCGTTTAAGCGAGAATAGCCTACATATATATAGTGCTTTAGAAGATCTAAATGGATGACTGCAGACATTAGAGATCATCGCTATGTTAGCAAACCTGCGTCCTATTATCAGGGGAAGAGCTTCATCCACTGTCGCCGCGTCTTTGAATCTGACATATCTTCATTTATTTCAACGAATTACTATCCAAGTTCGAAATTAGTTCGGAGGTTCTTCACTCTACCAATGAAAGTTACTCGGTGGATGTTGCAGAGAATTCGCCGGCGAAAATGGGGATGAGGATAGTGGTGCGATAGACTTCACTTTCAGGAAGACGCCAATCCGGTTTGGACGCCCAGAATTGTTCAAAACTACGTATGGACCTACGCAAAAGTGCACATATGCCCCTAGATTTGTTTCCTCATGCATATATGCGTAGAGTTTTCTCCTAAAAAACTTTCTAACTTTAAATAGTCTTCTCCATTTCAATTTATTTATCTCATTGACACAAAACTTACAAAAATAAATATTTTTTATTTTTAAATTCAAAATATTTAAAATATATTTTAATCTTGTGATTATAAATATATAGTATGAAAAATTAGGATTAGAATATTTGGGTGAGACCTTTTTCATCGTGGTATTTACTTATTCCTACTTAGGTGAGAAAAAGCTACCTATAATTGAAATACGGTGCCTTTGGCTTACAAGCCAGCTCTACACCAAACCTTAACTTAATCGGACTCAGCTAGTTATACATTTGCAATTATCATCAAACTGCTTTCACAATCAAATTCAAAAGGATTTAGGGTATAGACAGACGCCTACTTGGGTGTTTAAAACAAACGAGCCTATTTGAGGTGTTTAAATAAAAATATTTAAAATGAAATGTAAGCATATTGATGAGAAATAAAAGAAAAAATACATATATACATACAAACGCACAAATTAAAACAAAGGGAGAATATTCTTTGATTTAGATGAAACAATATGAGTTGGAGTGCAGTAATGAAAATATTTCATCCTTAATCAGAGGTGTCGAAAAAAATCTTGTTAAAAATACTATTATCAAATAAGTCTTGTAAGGATATAGTTAAGGCTCCAAAGTGGAGTCTTGCAGGGAACAAAAAAAATATATTTTTTAAGTTTCTCAAAAGGCCTATTTTTTAATTCTAAATCCATATATACATATACAATGAACAAGAGAATCAGAAAAAGCTATAAGCACTTGAGATGTATGGTTGACCTCTTAATAAATTCTCTAGGATAAGGTGACAATTGATAAAGACGATCAGCAATTAATAGGACCACCATATAACCAATCCAGTACTACAAAAAATATATAGCGTGGGAATTTTTTGAGAACCCGATCAGCTGATTTAAGCCTAGCATTTTATTGACACATAATTTCCCAGTTCTGGCAATAAATGAATTAAGTCAACTAACAAACGAGATGTAGAGATGAATGTATAAATATACTATTTGAAGTGATACAGATTAGGAATGAAAATATTTAGAACAATAGGAGTGGGCTTTGTCACAGATTAGATGAATGATATGAGGAAGAGTCATGAGTGGTTCGAACATGTGAAGATAAGATGCATAGATGCCACAATGAGGAGGTATGTGAGGTTGACTATGATAATTATGAGTAAAGATAAGAATATAAACCAAAATATTGGGAGAAATGATTAGACATGATAGGTAACTCTTGCAACTTGTTGAGGAATAACCCTAGTAAAACATGGAGATTGAGAATTAAAGTAGAAGGTTAATAAGAATATTTAGTCGTGCATTGTCAAGTTTTCCTTAGCATCATTATTATTAATGTTACTTTCCCATAATTTTATTCTTCTATCTTATTATATTTGTTGTTTTTTTGGCTTCGACATCATATTATTTATTATATTGTTATTATTTCTTCTTCTTTGTTTTTAGCATGACCTCTTCAGTATTATATTCTCTTTTCATACTTGATTTAGATACGTTATATGAATCAGAGGTTTATCGAAAACAATCTCTCTATCTTCATAAGATTAGAATTGTCGAGATAAGAATAAAATTGTATGTACTCTACGTTGCCCAAACTTCACTTGGATGCTCACGTCAGGTACACAATTGATTAACGTTGGAAAATTATATACTCCCTCCTTTCGAAGTTACTTGTCAAATATTTTCTAATTTAATTTTTGCTTTTATTTGTCATTTTTGACAAATCGAAAATGGACAAATTTTGTTTTCCTATTATGCCCTTAATTTATTAGCACCATGAGTTAATATGTTTGAAAATATGTAGTGAGCAAATATGTTTAAGATTCTATCAATTAATAGGGATAAAATGATAAATTCACTATTTTAATCATTATTTTTTAAATGAAATGTGTCAAGTTAAAATTTGATAAACATAGAAAATATAAAACAATAAGCATGATGATGTAATACAATAAGAAATAACCAAATAAGTGGAAGTCGATTTCTTCATGATAAAAGCTACTATTTCGATCAAATTGTGGTATTAATTAAGGATAAACTTATTTAAGGTGAAAACTTAGATCAAATTAATCTCAATAGTCGATTCAGAAGTTGTAGTGTCCCAATTGGATTCCACGTATGTGAAGTTTAAATGATAGTGTGGTGCCATAATTTAAAATAATATTTAATCTTGTAATCATAGTTGATGGATTAGTCAAAAAAGAATACAAGCTGCTAGATTTATCCAGTCTAATTGTGGAATTAATTTGTGAAATAATATCGAGCTCTCTCACAACTTAGTTCGTGTAGTTTAATTAATTGCAAGGAAATTGATTTTAAGTACTTGTAAATTAACTATAACAAGAGCAGTAATTACTAGCTAAGTTAAAAGTATTTTCCAGATTCCAAATAACAATAAAGCTTAAAGTAGCTTAGCCATTTCCATGCATGCACCCCACTTGTGTCCCCTCCATAAAAGACTTATGTTTCCACCTTTGAATAATTAATAATTTGTCTCCTTTCACCTGTGTGAATTTTCTATTAACCTAATGATCTTTTCTTCCGCTTTCCGCAATGTGGAGTTGTGGTAATATTTAACTAATTCTTGAATAATTAATTAAATGAGCATAATCTTATCATCAATTCATCATCCTCAAGACCAACTTTTTTATCATGATCAATTGATCAGAAAATACAACATTTTGGCTTTTAGAAAAAATAACTATGCTGAAAGAAACATGAAGAGAAAAAAAGCTTATTTTTGGGAACTTTTCAGAAGGAACTTGTTAGATACCGACATATATCTTTAGTGGGGATGACGCCAATATAATGTTCAAGAAAAGCAGAAAATAAGATAGAGAGATGATGATGCTCATCTTATGAGCCCAAAAGTTTCTGAAAATCATATCTTCAAGCTACTTTTTGGGGCAAAAATGCAGCAATTGGCACCAAAAAGATTTTGCTAGCTAGAAGCAATAAAATCAGAAAAAGTAAAATAGAACCTTGTAATGCTCATATATAGTGTACGTTCTTACATATCTAGACGAGTACCTCATCTCTGTAAAATTAAGTATTGCAAGTAACTCACACCCTTAAAAGTTAGCGCAAAGGAAAAAGAATTATTCAAGTTTTATAAAGAGTTCATCATTTCACTAATAATTAATATAAGACTTTTGTCATTCTTTAACGTTACCTTACATAAATAAATTATTTTTGATAAATTTTTCATTAAAAAAAATATTTTAAAATGAATTTAAGAGATATAATGCAAAAGAAGCTCGAATGAAAGTACTAGAGAAAGAGATGTTAAAGTAGAAAAGTTAACAATAAATAATAATACTAAGTATACAAGAAAGGAGGAAAGGGAGCGAATAATTAAGATATTCAACCATGCTCTTCAAAAAAAAAAAAAAGACATCCAATTATATACTTGTTAAATTTCTTTTCTAATGTTCCATCTTCATGCTCTATTATTATTAATGGATATTACTATGTGAATATATATATATGTATAATATATATATTAAATTGTTGGTATGGAAAACCTCTAAATAAAGTTTATTTTGATCTCACTGTCATATCCTGACCAAAATAGGAGTAATATGTTGTGTTATATTCTCTCGGTTCATTTTTATTTATTATTTATTAATTTGACATAAAAATAAAAAATCATAAATAGTAAAATATTTTTATTAAATATTATTAAAATATAATAAAAAATAATATTTTAAAAATTATAATAAAAATAATAATTAATAAATAATATATTAAATAAATAAAAATAAATGGAGGAAAGAGTACTGAATGAGCTAAAAATAGAAATAAACGTAGTATGGAGAGAGATATACCAATACATGTGTCGGTGAGTCGCAGTGGTGGCATTCTGGAACTCGTTAGATCATCCATTTTACCTGACAACTATTTTCCATCGTCGAGAAAGGGGTGGGAGCCTTTCCATTATTTAGGTATCAACACGTGTCCTCACGCTGCAATAACTTTTTACTTTCACAATTTGACTAACGTGTCCACAAATCCATCTAATCGATGATTGATTAAAGTTATGTTAATTTAAATAATACATGATATTTTTGAAATTATTTGATTCAAAAGATATTTTGATATATTTGAGATATTTTGAATTTAATAAATTTTGAACTTTTTTGATATAAAATAAAATGGAGAGATTTTCTCATTGTTAGTAATTTTGTATATGTAGAGAATGTTTGGTGTGATGGATAGGAGCGGCTAATATAAACTTTTAGTGATCTTTAATTGTTTGATTGGTTCACCGACAATTAATTTTGGAATAAGTTATCCCTTTTTCGTAGTGGAATAACAATCCCAAGATAAGTTGTGTGAAATAACAATACTCCTTTCAAAGTCCCTTTTATGCACCATTTTTATATTTATGTTTACTAATATATATAATATTCACAACTTTAATTAATCACTGTTTTTATATATTTTTCATTAAAAGTTTATATTTTATAAACATAATTTCTATTTGTGAATATATTATAAGTTGAATTTATTTGGCTAATACTTATGCTTATGTATATTTGATTTCTCTTAAAAATTTACTCTACTACTAAATTATATATTTTCAATTAAATAGTTTATTACTCACATAAAAGTTTATTTTTTATATATCAATTAAAATGTAAATTATTTTAATAATATTTTTTTTACTTTTAGTAAACTTTTAAAGTAGAAATTTTATTATTAAGCTAAATAAAATAAAAAATTTATTTTTTAATTACATAAGATGAAACTTTAATTTTAAAAACGAATGGCGCAATCATGAAAATGCATACACATATGATAAATAAGATGGAAATTTAATTTTAATAATGAATAACTAAAGCTTGCAAAAATTTTTACAAAAAAGACTAAATAAGGTGGAGGGTATTTTTATAAACAAACATCTCATTTTTAGAAATTGTACCATAAACCATAGTTTGAATATGTCAAACCAAACAAACAATAAAAACTACTCTCCCATCATAACTTATCCCAACATAATTAATATCATTATAACTTCTACTCAAATCAAACGACCCCGTATAATATAACTATGTACTATAGCCAGGATTATGAGTTTAGGACAAAATATAATCACTTAATCAGACATCACTAAAATGGATTAAATGTTTTTCACGAAACCTAGAGATGTCCTTATTTTTCTACCTTTGCCAGCAGCTGAAAGTGTTCATATTTTTCTGTCGATATCTCCAACAATGGTATTATTTTACGCATCTCATCACATCCTTGCATGCGTTGGATGTCCAACATCAAAAGTTATGAACCACTCTTTCTCAAACAGACAATTTTCTTGTGGAAATGTCACCAAGTATATTTTCACAATTAAAACTCCATGACAAATTTACTTTACTATAACTTGCACTTGCACATACTGTTGTGGATCCAGTTTCCTTTTCATTGCCAAGTAAAAGTTGTAAATTTTTTACCTTACATCCATACCATAAATATGTCATCTTGTGTCTCTGTGTGATACACTAGCTAGTAGAAATAGTGATATTTTAGACTGTTATATATAGTTCATAAATCAGAGAGGTTTTTAGATTAACCTTTCAATTGAAGAAAATAAAAAATACGTTCTTGAGTTTGGAGAATAAAGCCATCAAACATTGTCCCAACCAAATAAGCAGACATTTAAGATAACTCATCACTTAACATGAATAGTATAATTTTTTTTTTTGATTATTTTAATTCCAAAAAGGTAAAATTCTAATTTACAAACATATAAATAAATACTAAAAGATGTAATGTAGATAATAATTCATATCTTTAAAATGGGAATATGTAATGCACCAATACAAATAAAGAATTAAAGTCGAGTTGAATTAGAGATTAAATACCTCAATTGAAGATCTTTTTAAAATGAATTAGAACTTCTAATTTAAATTATTTTGAGTCAAACTTATAAAATTAGGTGAATCATTTATATTCACCTTACACCAGCTGTATAATTATTTTTGCTCCTATTCAAACAACCTCCAAAATTGTACGTATAGTTACATCTACTTACTCTTAAATCCAATTATAAGGCTTCCTCCCAAATAATGCTCTTGATCTTTTGTGACAAAGTATTTACCTAATTAACTTATTTTAATAAGTACGTGTTTGGAAGAGTATAAGCAACAAACTAAAATGCATCAGAATTGGTGAAAGTAAGTAGCCAGTCTTCCCCACCACACACCATCAATATGCCGACTTTGGTTGTTTTTATATAATACGCAGTTAACCCCATTTCTTATCTTTCAAAGATTCCTTCTCACTCCACTCTATCACCCACCTCCTTGATTTCCCAATTCGTAAATAGCTTCGAATTTAGTTCTTCTTTAATTTCAGCTGCGTTTCTCTTTAATTACGTCACCATTTCCCATTAACTCCTATTTATATCTCCACCAACAAAGAATCTGTTATCACCGTAACCATTGGTTCTTCCTTCTCCACACTTAATAACCTAATTTATCAACATAATTCTTCAGAATCTCTATGGCTATCTCCACTTCTTTGATGATTCGGAGCCTTCTTTTCCTCACCTTCTGTCAAGGTAACCAACCAGTGCTCTTTTTTGTTTTTAAATTGTGGCAAGGGAATAAGAGTTTGGAATTGACCCCTCAGTCCCCACATTTGAAGATAGAATGCTCTGTCACAAACATTTCTGCATTTGGTTTCTTCTTTATTGAAATAATTGTTATGAAATTGTCATTTATATTGGTTTTTTAGTTCTTTAATTTGGTGTTACCCTTTTTTGTCTGTGTAGGTATATTTGGGGCGACGTTTACATTTGTGAACAAGTGTGACCATACTGTGTGGCCTGGAATTCTGGGCACTCCAAATCTGGACAGCACTGGTTTCGAGCTAACCAAAGACACTTCTCGTTCATTTCAAGCGCCGACCGGCTGGTCAGGCCGTTTCTGGGGTCGAACCGGCTGCAATTTCGACGACTCGGGAGCCGGTTCATGTGCAACGGCCGATTGCGGTTCCGGACAGATGGAGTGCAACGGCGGAGGAGCCGCAACTCCAGCGACACTAGCAGAGTTCACACTCGGGTCGGGTTCTCAGGATTTCTATGACGTGAGCCTAGTGGACGGGTACAACTTGCCTATGATGGTGGAGGTGAGCGGTGGGTCGGGTCCTTGCTCATCGACGGGTTGCAGCGTGGACTTGAATCAAAAATGCCCGACGGAGCTGAGGACGGCTGGCGGCGGCGCTTGTAAGAGCGCATGTGATGCTTTCAAGACTCCACAGTACTGTTGTGAAGGCGCTTACGCTTCGCCGGTGACGTGCTCGCCGTCGGTGTACTCGCAGATGTTCAAGTCGGCGTGTCCAAAATCCTATAGCTATGCATACGATGATGCGACAAGTACATTCACATGTTCTAACGCCAATTACATCATCACATTTTGTCCTTCTCTACCCAGGTAAATAAAATCATAAAATCTATGTTGCATTTAAATTGTATATATTAAAGAGCTTTGGCCTTGACCCTGAGCTATAGAGAAAAATAGTTCCGAACACAAAACATGTATTAATTAGCAGGTTAGGGAAGGATCGATATAGACAGTCTAGTGGCTCGACCCGTGAACTTTTAAGTCAAAAATTAGGCATACAAATGACTATTCAAATTAGTAAAATGTAAGTTAATTTTGAAGTAAATTAATATTAAAAATGATTTTGGCCAAGTTTAATAAGCTTTAATCAACATTTTTCTCATTTTGTACAGCAAAAATTCTTCAAAATTAGATGGATCAACAGATGAGTCAGAAAGTAAATCAGGGTCAAATTCTGAATTACTACCTGATTCTGAATCAGGATCAGGGTCGGGAGCGATGGGTCAGACAATGCTAGCAGATGGATCCTGGTTAGCAAATTTGGCTACGGGAAGCTCGTCTAGTAATCAACCTTCGAGAGTCATTCAATTTATACCACTAATGGTGGCTTTTGTACTTTTTATAGGTTCACTTTTGAAATTATAGAGTAATTAAATTATTAATTTAATTTCATTGAGTAGAGTAGATAAGATTGTTAATTGTTAAATTAAGAATAAAATATCAGAATGTATAAAGCACCAACGTGCTAGCTTTTGTTACGCTCACATTGTAAACGATTCCACCCATTACATTTTCATCAAGCTCATCCTTTCGTTGTTTTTCGTTTAATTAAATAATATTTACACACTAAGGGGGTGTTTGGTAGAATGGACTAGAGGATATGATCCACGAATTAGTTAGTGGTAGATCATGTATAGTTAATCTATGGTATTAGTTAATACCATGGATTAAAATACACAAAGACATAATATCTCTCAATTTTTTTTTTATTTTTTTGATTTTATATTTGTAGTTTTGTACTAATATACAACAATAATAACATATCCAGTGAAATTTCACAAGTGGGGTCTGGGGAGGGTAACTTGTACGCAGACTTTATCACTATCTCATAGAAGTAGAGAGGTTGTTTCCTAAAACTCTCAGTTCAAAACTCATTAACAGAAAGAACTAGATATGACAAAATTAAAATGCAGGGGAAGTGCAGGGGAAGGGAATAGCAGGTGCGACTAACAAAAAGTAACATATGACAATATGTAAATATGATAAAACTAGCACATATATGTCAGATAATAAAAAGAGAAGAAAAAGTTTTATTTAAAAAGACGGAGGAGAAGAATAAGAGGAAGAAAAAGAAGAACTTAGTCTGCTACACTAATTCGCGACCTCCACTTCTGTCTATCTAAGGTCATGTCCTTAGTAAGGTCGAGTTCCGCCATGTCCTGTATGATCACCTTCCCGCAGTACTTCTTCGGTCTACCTCTAACCCTCCGAGTAGCTCCCACAACCAACTGCTCGCACCTCCTAACAGGAGCATCAATACTTCTTCGCTGCATATGTCCGAACCACCGCAGTCTCGCTTTCCTCATCTTTTCGCCCACCGGAGCCAGCTCCAGTTTCTCCCGGATTGCCACGTTCCTAACCTTGTCACTTCTGGTGTGACCGCACATCCACCTCAGCATCCTCA
>JAOTQJ010000049.1:20625967-20637889 GCA_025642045.1 Solanum sejunctum | reverse complement strand
TGAGTAGCAAGCCTCACCTCAGAGTTTGCTTCCTCCCTCTCAACGCTGAATTTGCACTCCAAGTATTCAGTTTTGGTTCTGCTCAATTTGAATCCTTTGTACTAATAAATTTATTTAAATAATTATTTTATAAATTTTATTTATTTGTGGGTTTATATTTTCATAATATAAAAATAAATAAATTTACCATGTTAAATTTTTAAATTTTATTTATTTGTAGTTTCATATTTATATAATACACAAAAAAATATTTTGACATATTCATTTTTTTTATAACTAATTTTAGTTGAGTGATTTTATTGATATAATATAATAGTCCAATGATGTTAGATATATTTAAAGTTGAGTGACATCGTAAGATATAAACATTATAATAAAATTACAACTTTCAAATTTTTATGTGTAAATATAGATTGTCTATTTTACAATTGTTCACCATTTTTTTCTATTTTAACAATAATTGGTCTATCTTTATTAAATTAAAGATTGACATTTTATCAGTGATGAATTTATTAAGATTAAAATTATTCTCAAAATGATAAATTATTATTTTTCTAATTATTTAGAAGTCACAAAAATGATCTATTTTGATCTATTTACATAAAATAGAAAATCTCATAATAATTTAAAGGTATAATTAGAAAAAAAAAACTCTTTATAAAATTTTAAATCAAACACAAAATTAAATAAAAATAAATTAAATATAAAATAAAAAATAATTTTTCAATATTACTATTTTCTACCTAACTAATCTCTATATTATTCAATTTTTTTTACTAAACGACTCTTAAAATGACTGGATCTTCCTTTATGTTTTAGAGCCAAACAAAAAGATAAGACATAAACAAGTAGTATAATTTAAATTACATAGTGCGACAATAGCAAATTTCCATATGGTACCACACATTTCATGTATTTATTAACAAAAAGCAATCCTTTTCCAAAAAGTCCTAAAAGACGAGAGAAACTACTAATTTTTAGTGCTCTTCATGATATTTTCCTATTGTACTGATTCCGCTCTCATTGGTTCATTATTAAATGTCAATGTGCTTCTCCCATGATTGCAACTCCTACTAATAGTAAAGTGCCTATTTATTGAAATTAGAGGCATTCACGCGTTGCTTGGGATGGTTATTAGTTAAAATTTAATTAATTTTTAAATTGTTGAAATTACATTAAATTAATTATGCAATTATTCATTTGACTATTTTCCATTTCAGTTTAATTTTATTTATTTGACTGTTTTCAATTTCAGTTTAATTATTAATCATATATAAAAATAATAGAAATAATTCATTCTAAAAAGAGACAAAAAATAATAATTTATTCAAAAAATGAATTCTCTCCGTGTCATTGGAGTCTTGCAATTCTCATACTAAAACTTCAAGTACATTTAACTTCTTCCTTATATTGTTAGTTAATTTAATGTACTAAACAACATAAATTTATTGAATAATTCATAAATTACCAATATTGTTGCATAAATAAGAAATATAATACCTTACTCTTTTTTATTAGAGTGCTCTAATTTCTTGCATAAAAGAATGTTCATAAAATAATACATTATGCACATATAAATATGTTTAAGTATGATTTATCAATTCGATTATTTTTTTGATTTTTTTCTGAAGAACTCTATTCTTGTTAGGCCTCTAACTGGATTAGGGAATTACTTGGTGCTATAAGCTTTCTTTGATTCTCTAAACAATATTATTCACTTCGTAAATTATATTCTTATCTATGTAATGGCTAACTTCACTGTCGACAATTGTATCTTTATACACCTTCCAATTCCTTACCCTTCAAGTATGGTAGACTATCGCACTCCACATTGCTGCAACCATTACTTTATGGAGTTGCCTCCAATGCTTCCACTTGATCCTTTCTTGCATTTGTTTCACCTCACCCGTGTATATTCCCATGTCTGTCCAAGATAAAATTTCGTCTTTCAATTGATTCACCCAATTGCAATGGGCAAAGAGATGTGGGGTCTCCATCACTTGGCTTTGGCACAATCTTTGATTTTTTTAATAAACTAAAATAATTAAATCACTTATTTTCAATTTTTCAAAAGGTAAAATCAAATAAAAACTAATTTATTTTAACGATTTTACGTGAACACCTCTAATTGAAAATAGTGTGAATTTTTTTCTCCTTAAAAAGCAATTAAATAAGTAATTAATTGATTCTATATTCGAATCGAATAGAATGGCGATTTGCGTGCGAGAATCCAAACCGGCTGGCACACGTGTGCATATGGATGAACGGTTCAACCCAACCCAGTCTTACACGAAACGTCTCCCCGCTCGTGACTCCCTTTACTTTCGGCCTAACCACCACACACCCCAACCCACGCCCTTTTACATCTTAACCTCGAACCCTAATCGCCAGCCTGCACCCCCCTCCCCTGCCCTACCTACCCCTTCAAGCTTTTCCTATGGCTTCCGTAGAAGATCAGCACGCCGTCGTCTACAACGATGATGATCTCGACGATGACGAAGATGATGAAGCCCAGAACGAAGTCCTTGTTGATGAAGATGATGACGTAGACGTCGATGATGATGAGGTGGATTCCACTTCCTCTCCTCCTGCTCCCGTTCCGAACCATTCCGGCGCTGGTGAGGTTACTATAGCGGTTGTCGGTGTCCCTGCAAGTGATCCACTTTGTCCTGAACCAAAACGACAGCGGATCAACGAATTCGACGCTACTACGTCGGCGATTGTTGTCGCGGAAGAAAAAAAGCCGTTACCTTTGGATGATTCTCGGAAGCTTTTTCAAAGGCTGTGGACGGATGAAGATGAGATTGAATTGTTACAAGGATTTCTGGAATACACGACGCAGCGTGGTGGTATAAATTCATCGTCGCATCATCATCATGATACAAGTGCGTTCTATGACCAGATCAAGAGCAAGTTGCAATTGGATTTCAACAAGAATCAATTAGTAGAGAAATTGAGGAGGTTGAAGAAGAAATATCGAACTGTGATGAGCAAGATGGGATCTGGTAAGGATTTTGTCTTTAAGAGCCCTCACGATCAAGCCACCTTCCAGATCTCTTCCAAGATCTGGAGCAGTGCAGGACCCATCGTCGTCCGCAGCAGCAGTGCTGCAGCAGCACCACCACCACCACCAGCAGAAGATGGTGGATTTGATGATGAAGATTCACACCTTCACCTCAACAACACAAATTTCATTGAGCACATCCCTAATTTCAATCCTGACGGAATCGATGTTAAAACTTCTAAGTCGAGAAAAAGGCCCCGAGGAGGAGCAGTGAATCAACAGTACTATCAGCCTCCATCTTGTGGAGGGCCAAATGTCATTCTTCCCGTCGCCCCTCAGGCCACTGCTTCAATTCCTAGTCTGATTGAGGAAACAGTGAAGAGCTGTCTATCACCCATTTTCAAGGAATTGTTAACTAATTTGAATGGATCGAGATGTTTGGGTTTGGGAATGGCGTTGGGTCCAACCCCTTTAGGATTTGGGAGCAGTGCAATGAGCTCTGACATGAAGGTTGATGAAAAATGGAGGAAGCAACAGATTCTAGAATTGGAAGTTTATTCAAAGAGATTAGAGCTTGTTCAAGATCAAATAAAAGCACAGCTGGAGGAACTCAGATCCATGACCAGATAGACGAGGCAAAGATGGTTTGGTTTTCCTTTCCTTTTCATATATACTTCAAATTATTCTAGTTGATGATATTACAGAATGCGAAAATAGATAATTTTTGTTTAGATATTTTAAGTTTTGGCTATTCAATAATAAGTTCTATTTCGCTCAACAATTAATTTTGACGCTAATTTAACTTTTGTATATATAATTGCTGAAAATTAGTTTGATAGCATAATATTATTGTTTAATTTACAGAATGAGCATTGTGGGATGTCCTGATTAAAAAAATTATTATTTTGGACATTTCGTACATTATCTAGGTGATGTCTAAGCATGAATTATTAAAAGTAATTATGCACTTGATAATTGCAATTTGAAGGAATCTCCAATTCTTTTAGTGGGGAATATATTTTTTTGGGCTGCCTTTCTTGCTTTATTTTTTACCAACGGTCAATTGAAAGAGCAATTATTCTTGTGTCTTCATTATTCTTCCATTGAAAAAATTAAAATTTAAACAAACATAATTATTAGTGGACAATGTCTTTACTTTCTCAACTATTGTCGCATTTATTCCTTTTTTTTCATTTTATGTAAGCAAAAGGGAAATTATCATGATAAGATCTTTTCGTTTTTCCAAATCAAATTGCTCCTTTTAACTTTTCAAAGATATTTCCAGCCTTCACATTAATTTTCTTGTTAGATTTTTTGTTGCCGCCAGTAGCTTTTTGTTGAAATGACATTTAAAATATTGAGTTTAATAAGATATTTCAATTCCTTTCCAAGATTTTTTCAGCCAGAGAAGACACTTGGAGAAAAATGACCTTCAGCTATAAGAAAAAAAAATCCAGAAAATTTTGGCTTGCAGATTGGAGGTGTCTGGAAGCTCCCGGGACACTGATCCAATCTCATTAACCATGCATTATTATGAGGACTTGTCTTTAATTCAATCAAAGAACATCATATCATATGGGATGGGACGGGACGAGTAGTATTATATCTCTTGGACAAATACCCTCCACTAATTGCCTCCATACCAAATAGGATGATTACTAGATAGATGTATTTCACATTTTGTTTACCCCAAAAAAGGAGTTGTCTAGATAAGCTTGGGAAATTCATCAGCCAATAGCAAAACTAGCGAGAATTTTGGCCTTGTATTCCATAATTTTCATAAAATAAGGTAACAATCATCAACATTTGTAAGGCATTAGTTTCTGAAATCTGAGAACAATTCATTTACCCCAATCTCCACCCAAACTAAAATGAAAAAGAGAGATTGTGTGGCTTCTCTTCATTCACATATTAGGCACTAAAAAAAAACCCAATAATTATCAATTAGAATCTTAAATGAAGATCAATACAGATACTTTGGACTGAAAATTGACAGAAAAGACACGAGTTAGGCTGATGTGCTGAAAAAATATTCTTAAGAAAACAGAAAGTGGCCATCTTTTTTATTAAGATAAGGACTCTTAGCATCTATTGTACCTTCTTCACTCTTTTTCAATGGCACTCACATTTTCTATACATTCCCATGCCACCATCCAAATCTTTAATTTGCCTGCACATTATATAATTTAAATAAGACAGCTTTGGAATCCTGGAAAATGCTCTCCAATTCTTTTCCACCTAGTTCTTGCTCCTGAGGCTAGCCACAAATTAGCAAGATATTCAGAACCACAATAAAACATTCAGAGCTCTAGGAATTACCTGTTAACTTCTCCAAAAAAGAATACTGTATTGAACATTATTGAATATGGAAGTATGGGACGATGTAAACATGCAATATATATGAATGTTCATCACGTACTTCTGGCCAATAAAGGATATTAAGCCAGGAGTCATCATCACCATCTACAAATCCCCGATGACAATTTCAAACTTGCGTATCATATTTGTTGACAAAGAGACGATAAAGTTGTCTACACAATGAAATAAAAGTATACAGTACAATGGGCATTGTTAGACATATAAGCCAGCATATGCGTTGTTCAGCTTAATATGGGCAACTATTGCATGTCATAAGGAGACTCAGCATAGCAGCTTATGGCATATTTATTTCGTTATGCTCTGATTGACATGGATTAGTCATTGACATGAAAAATAAATCTCTCTGTTCACTTTATTCAGATAGGAAAAAATATGTGTACTTCAAGAAGAAAATAAAGAAGGAACTACCAGTACAGTTACTATCTCTACACATTCCCTTACCCAAATTGTGGAGGGGAGAAAGTAAATTAAAATATTGAGAAAAATTGGCAAGTATAATTATAGTTTTCTATTTTCGTACTTGAAGGAGATTCATGAACAGCGAAAATATTGTATGAAGAAATTTACAATATTGTTTGTTGTCCCAGGAGCTGTTTTCACTTCATCACAGATTTACAGTGGTAACAATCCAAGTTTTATTCTTGCTGCTAATGACATGTCCAGTAGAAACTCGTAGACACAAGCAAGTGCCATTATCACAAACAGAAGTCTTGTAACAATGGAGACAGACATGATCAGACGAACTGTGTAGAGGGAACCATGGCCATCACAATCTGTTTAAAAAATTGGACACCCGTCAACCACAATCCCTTTCGCAGTCGGACAAGAAGCCAAAGGGCATGTATCTGTATGACTTCCCCACCACTGAAGGCTAACATGCTCCTGTCCTAAGCACAAGTACAATAATACACCCATGAATGCTAATCCGGCATCTAATGCCCCAGATAAAGCATAATTGTGACGACTCCACCAACTCTTGTAGTATCTATATACAACAAATCCTGAAAAAAATGCAATAATGATCCAACTGTTGTAGTTGACAGTGGTAGCAGGTGGTATTTTAATTATTCCTGCTAATACCACAGGCACCGAAATCAATCTAATCCATTGATGGTTTGGAAAAGCTTTCTGTAATAGCCAAACAAACACAGGAGCTACAGCGCCTATTAGGAAAAACCAATTTGTGGCTGAGTAATAGCCAAGATTCCCAAAAATCCTCTGTGACCCAATCAGACCCCAGACGACTGAGGCATCATAGAATACATGATCAGTTGGGCATGTCCATGGACTGTCTTGAGGAAGCAGAGCCCTATCACAAATATTTGGGACAGTATCCATTAGCCACCATGCTGTTCCCAGATGCGCAAATGCTGATATTAAGGTTCCAACGACCTGAATAAATAGTCCATAACAGAAGAAACAGATTTCGGACAGGTCTTTCTTTATACACCTGAATTAGGATAACATATCTACAGACCAAACGTTTCAATTTGTTGAATTATGTTACACCATTTTATCAGAAGATATAAACACTAACCTGAGCCATGAACATTGCCCTAGGTGGAATCTTCATATAATGTCCAAGTTTTAAGTCTTGGAGGAAGGTTAAGCCTTGCTTCATACTGATATAACCATACACCTTGAAGCACATATTAGCAACTGGATATCCTGGATACAAGTATCCCATTATGTACTCCGTGATCACATTCAAACCAGGTGTCTGAGCAACAGAGATCGTGGAACATCAGAGTTGCTAAATGAAGAAAGCAATTAATTCACAACACTGACACCAAGCTATAATTTTTAACTAAATCTGCAGCAAGTATTTGGACAAAAATTGTAGGTACTGATAATTTTAAGCTGCTATTTTACTGAATAGTAGGCATAGCCTTACTTGGTTCGTGGTAGCAGTAATGACTCCAATCGGGAGGGTGAAAAGAAAGGCAACGCCGCACGCTAATAAAACACCCCACCATGGCAATTGAAGCTGATTTTTGTAATATTCACATATAAATACAGTTGCTGCAATATTTATTAGTAGCATAATCGTGAACCACCATTCAGGAACATGCTTGTATGTTCTCATAAGCTTCGTGTGCACGTCCATTTTGGTCTCCTGTAAAGCAGACTTGCTGAGATGCCATAGCTCCCTGCACCACTAGAACTAATCAACTGGTGTTGCCATTCTATACATCGAGGCAGCAGTTAATTTCACTCATGGTTACTAATAACTTTCTAGTACAAAACTATTTGTCACATGAAAATACTGAATTTAACTCACTATAACAGTAAATGATGCAGCTTACCACCCATGAAAGAGTAAGACATGAACAACCGTAGCAGTGAGGCAAGCAAAGCTGAATCCATAAGTCAGTAAAAGGACAATGCTGAGATAAAGACACCCTCGTGGTCATAATTCTCTAAATCAATGTGAAAGTTAGGGTCTATGATGTTTGAAATGTTGTAATCTTGACCATCTTCTTTAAACATGCCATCCGAGAATACTGGAAAGTTCTTGGCCTTGTAAACATTGAACCAGTACATAAGAGGTGTAATAACATACATAAAGAGAAAATAACCAACAGCAATGTTTGCAGTAGCAAACCATGGACTAGCCAGTGGGCTACCAAGATAGGAGGATATGGTGGACCAGTCGAGCCCAATGGCGCCTACTCCAAGGCCATGAAGCCCTGAACCCAACTGTTGGACTAGGACAGAGGAAGGGAACAACACACACAGCCAAGAAAGGGAACTTAGCATTGGAAAAAGGTAACCTGGAAAGACATAGTAAGCAAAGCTGCAGATAAAGGCAATGAGGAAAAATTGGTTTCTTGTCAATCCATTCTTGGCTCTCTCTTCTTTATCATGAAGGGCCCTGCCATTGCAAGGGAAAATCTTAAAGCAGTTGATAAAAAAAAAATTAAGTCAAATTAAATCAGAGGCCAATGTAACATGTCTGTATGACTATAATACTTACTAAAATTTTAACATATATTAAATTATGATCATAAACCAAAGTGCAATAGGTTTAATAACATAAAACATGTATTACTACGCATGAATGTATATATTATCATATGCAAAATAAAGCTTGGAATAAGAATGTATATACTAATAATAATGGATGACAATTCGAAAATGACAGAAATCAACCCTTTTTAGTCCTCTTGTGATACGGAAATGTGCATGAAGTGAAAATAGAAAAACGGTATACTTCACAAATAATTTGTTTTCTTGAAAAGAATTGCAAGCATTAATGTGCTATAGTTTTCCTCTGGGAAATGCTGCTTATTATTATCCAAGTCACATTTTTTGTAAAAATTCGATTCAATAAAAGTTATTCTTAAACTTTAAGAAATAATTGAATTTGATTTTTAATGATATACTCCTTCAATTCCATTAGCTGAATTTGTGAGTTATGCACAAGAAAAATATTCAAGGATATAAGTTGAACTACAATTTCTATCATGATCTATCATAATTTCCACCGTGGTCCTTTTGAAAAACCTCAAAAATTTACTTGAACGGAGGGAGTAATTTACGATCACACCCTAGTTATATTTTATTTTGAGATTACTCTTGTGATTCAATGTTACATGTAATTTATTCTAAGATTACTCTTATATCTCAATTTTATATGACATGTTTGATTAGACACAAAATTTATTTATGATACTTATAATTTATAATCAAGCCATATTTATAATTTATTTTAAATTATTTCAGTCTTAATTTAAGTGACACTAAAAGAAAATTTAATTTGTAGTGAAAAAATAAATGGTAAACATAAAAATTTTAAAACCCGTACTCCCTCGCACCCTTTTGCTTTTAAGTATTTCTAATTAATTAGTTATTCTTCGTTTACACATGAGGATACTCCTCAAATATGAGCGGTGGGAGTATTTCTTCTCTTCAATTCGTTGCTGTCTCTATCATTTTGCTTTATCAGTGGTTATACCTGAACAGTGACACTTGAACGAGATTTTGGGGCCACCACATGGCTGCTGGATCCACCAAATACCGTCGGAAAATTCCAGCCCAACCAAATCCCAATACTTGCGTAGTAATAACGACGATCAACGCCACCCAATAACTCAACTTCTGCTTGTAGAACAATTTAACGGCGCTAACCATGTGAATCGCGTACGGGTTACCGGCGCCGGAATTAGCGAAGATCGTGATAAGCACGTGCTCTTTCACGTTGAATGGGCCAGGATTCAGTGTAAATTCCCACTTGCTTCCTTTGAAGAAAACACGGTCCGTGATGCCCCTGGCCATGAGGTGCCCTAACGGAACCACCGCAATTTGGGCGGAGATAGAGGTGATGGTGAGCGGTTCACGGCGGTACCAGAAGAATTGGTTGAGGAATGAGAGGAGGAAACAAGAGATAGTACCGAGAACCCACATGCGGAAGGTGACCACCGGAAAAGTGGGATCGTCTGTGATGGGAACGGTGAGTGCCACTTGTTCAACCGGAGAGTTATCATCATTAGCAGCAGTACTACTGTTGTTACAATGGAATAATTGATCTCTTTGAACTGTAAATTAATATAATGTGATGTTTTTGATTGAGAATTGTGAAATCTAGTGATAATTTGGTAAAAGGAAATGGAATAGAATGCTTACTTAGTGGAGCTGAGATTTCCGACTTCCAATCATTCATTGCTTAGTGATCAGTTCTGACTTGACCCTTTCAGTCTTTTCCCAAAAATAATATAAATATCTCGAGTTATAATTAAAGTTGAAAATGACATATTACCCTTCCAACTCTAATTCAAATCTCTTTACTATTTTGATTTTTGTGGAGCTTCACATATTTCTATAATAAGTGAAACTTGACTTTGCCGTGGCAATATTTGTGTTCAAATAATTGAAGTATTTGAATTTTAAAAACAACTACCGTCATTTTCAACATCAACACTCCTGCATTACTAATTAACACTAACACAAACTATATATATTAGGAGTAATTCTAAATTGAAACTGTTTCCAGTGATATATAGAGGCTCAGTTTGATACTTTGATCATTTTCTTTAGTCAACTCTTCAATTATTTTTTCATAACAAAATTTAAAATAGTGGTCAAATTGCAAAAGACGTTCTTTCTTTCATTATTTTGAAATACATACGCCCAGCATGGACATTAATATATGAGACTGCACGACTTTGTTTGACTTTTTGTTATTAATGATTTTGAGCTGAAAAAACTAATGGTAATGGGTTTTGGCATTCTTTATGGCTTCTTCACCAGTGAATTCTCTTTTTTACGTATCTATTTTGAAATCCCTCATGAATCGAAGATTTATCATAAATAATTTTATTATCTTTAAAAGATAAAAATAAAATCTATTTACTATATTACGCTATTGTGTAAGTTTTTTGATATCCTTCGAGAGAGGGATATTTCACCAATTCATACCAAGTTCAACATAGACAATCTAATTTATTTGTCTATATTGTTGAGCAAATATCAAACCTAAATTTAACGTTGTCCAAAAGAACAATTTTTCAGAACTACAACATTTGCCTAATTTTTTGAAAAGGTCAAAAATCTAAATAATGACCTGAAGATGAGCATTCGCCCAAATCAGCCAATAGCCCAAACTGAACAGGCTTATAGGCCCCTTGTGTCATGGGCTCCAGACGATCCCAATATGTGCTATAGACCTTACTAGATTATCCAACGAGGAACCCGGACCAGATTAAGGCAAGGGTAACTTGCATAGATTTTATCATTTATAGCGATAACGATAATAATTCTTTTTGTTGAATAATTATAATATATCTATAATGTAGTTATAATATATATTATAACAACAACAATAATAATATATCTCAATGCCTCAAAAAGCTCCTGCTCATTGCAGGGTGAGGGGGGGTCGGATGTACGCAGCCTAATCCCTATGTTTAAAAATATAACGCGTCTGTTTTCAAAAGTTATAATATATATTATAAGGAGTTATTTATAAAACATATATAATACAAGTTTTATTGATGCATAATACATTTGTTACGCTTTATTATATGTATTATACATTGTATCAATTTCTTACTAAACAAACATAATATAATTTAAAATATTTATATTATATTTATATTATATGCATAATTTACTTTTAATATAAATATAAATTTATCATAATATTATAATAATTATAAATAAAAATATTCTTAAAATCAATAATTATTTATTCAAAATGCTCGACAAGGTAATTTTTCTTTTGTATATTTGCCCTACTTATACATCTTCAATTTCTCAATTATTCTATGGGAAATTCTGGAAAATTCACTAGAAGCTTCTTCTTTACCCAACTTGTCTTCCACTTAATATTTTTTTTACCAATACAGGAAAATAGTACCTTTTAATCCCTTTTATAAATATTAACTGTTTTTAAATATATTTTTATTTATTATCTAGATATTTCGTATTTAATAAATATTTATATTTATAGCAACTATATTAAGTATTAAAAGTGAATTATATATATATTAAATAAATTAAAATATATTATAATTATTTTGATCAAAAAATTACTTTAT
>JAOTQJ010000049.1:20582520-20625867 GCA_025642045.1 Solanum sejunctum | reverse complement strand
ATTGAATGTTAAATAAAATTTAATTATTTTTTAAATTAATTTGAGACAAAGAAAATATTATTGTGTTACACGTCATTGACTCTACAGCCTACACGCACGAATCATAGTGCCATAACAAACGGCGCAAAGAAAACATCTTCATCACACAAAACCCACTGTTTTTTTTCTCTTCCATCTGCCAATTTAACTTTTCATTCTCAAAACAATCTAAGACGCCCGTAGATTCAGCAGCAACCTCTCGAGTCAAAGTTTCACTTTCGAAGAAATCTTCTATTATAAAGTACAACTTCCATTTATTGTCATGGCCAGTCAACTCGGGTACATTAGAAAAATATTCTTTATAGTCACAATTTGTTATTACTACAAACCTACGGGGTCTAGGTTGTTCAGTTAATTATGGGTAATGTCTTCCGCTATGGTGCGATTTCTTTTCTTCTACTTGTTTTGCTTCTGTTTTGTAGCTCAGGAGCAGAGGTTGTTACCGTAGATGTTCAGGCAGCTCATCAACTCATCCGATCTGGACACCGTTATCTTGATGTTAGGTAATAAATTCACAAAATTTTTGATCCTCAATGTTTTTAGGCTTAAGAAACATTTATGAGGCACAACTCAATTTATGATTTACCCATGCTTTTGCCAAGCTCAATTTCAAAAGTTAGAATTGTCCAACTTCCATTCTTGGATCAATGTGAAACTTTTACCCACTTCACACCTAGGCCTAATTAGAGCGAGGATTGGGTGTCCAAAGGGCGATGGACATAGCTTAAGATATAACACATGTGTCTAACTTAACCACGAGTTCAGCTAGTATCATATCTTTACATGTCCATGCTCCAATTGGGCCTTGGCGTGAAGGGAGTGTTAGAGTAGGTGACGACTCTCCTTTTATGAGTTAACTTTTGAGATTGAGTTAAACTCAGATATTATATCTTTGCAATACTACTAAATTGTGATGCACCAAATGTCTAGTCTTAGGCGTTAGGCGAAATGTTAAGTTCCACGTATGTGGGATGAAGAAAATTTAGACTATTTATATCAACTTTGATAATCTTTGCTAATTTAGAGTTGAGTTAGGCTCAATATTCATTTGTTACTTTCTAATCTTATTCTCATTCATATTTGAATAGGACAGAAGATGAATTCAAGAAAGGGCATGTAGAGAACTCTTTGAATATTCCCTATATGTTTAATACTCCCCAAGGTATCTTTTTTCTTCTTTGATATGGGTCTTAATTTTCTGCAAATATTACGTACTAATAAATGATGTTTCGATTTTTTTGATGCTTTTAGGTAGAGTAAAGAATCCAAAATTTGTGGAGCGAGTATCTTCAGCATGCGACAAGGAAGAAAAGTTAATTGTGGTAAATCCTAATTTGGGGTTCTTCATTTTTAATTTCCAAAGAAACAACATAACGTGTTGATTTAGAATTTAATTTCTAATGGAATTTGATAAACGTTTTTGTTAGTTATATTTGTAAGTTGATAGTAATCTTTATGCTGTGAAGGGATGTCAAAGTGGTGTGAGGTCCCTGTATGCTACTACTGATCTTCTTGCTGCTGTAAGTTGCGTCTCAATTTTTACTAAATTTTCAATTTTTGTACTGTTTCTGTTTAAGAACATTTCTTTTTGTTCTTTCTAAACAACATGAGATGATGAAATTTTCAGGAATTCAAGGATGTCAGCAACATGGGAGGGGGGTATCAGGCTTGGGTGGACAATGGTTTTGCTGTGAACAAACCACAAAATGAGCTTTGATCACCTTAATCTTAGTTCTAAATTATTCACGAAAGAATAATTTTTTCATATAACCTGTATTTTCTGTATTTATCGTTCAATTTATGGACCAATGGACTTTACCTTTTCCCTGTGTACAAATCTCCATGTTTGAATTTGTTACGCAGTTATCTACTTTACTAAACTAAAATACAAATTAGCATAAATATTAAAAATATTCTTTAACTTGGCAAGAATCTAGGGGTGCATTTCGCTCTTGTTATTAGATCAAAAGTGTATATAAGTTTAAGTAGAAGAATATTTTTAACACTATCAATAGTTTGAGAATGAAACTAATTATTCGTCCCAAGTTTAGAGGTATGCTTAATACTTTTTTCTTTTTAAAACTATTAAATGCTATTTAAAAGACTCGATCATATTTTATTTTATCTAGAAACAATGTGAGGTCTTAATCTAAAAAAAATGATCTAATTTTCTTCTCAGGCGAATTCAGAATAAGAAGACAATCTGAGCAGCACAAAAATAGATGGATAATATTTTGCATACATTAAGTTGTCGTTCGAAATCCATCACCTATATTTTGTGCATTTTTTTAATTGTCAATTATAAATGAAAAATGATCTGACTCAAGCTAAAATTGCATGCATACACTCAAAGGGCACATTTGACCAAATAATTCAATCCAATCCGATCTAATCCAATAGATCTGTTTGAACTTTGAAAATATAATATATGTATTGAAAAATTACTGACCAGGAGATCGTTGGATACTATTCACAGCTGACAAAGTGAATTATAGCTTCTTTGATTGAATATTTAGAAAGCTGAAAATATTTATTTTTTAAAAAGCAAGATGGTAAATCAAATACTTAAGGGAAAAAAAAACCAGATACTTTTTAAGTTTTAAGTAGTACTAGTACAAATTTGGTTTTAAATGCTGAATTTTTCTTTTTACTTCTCTCCCAAACATTTTTTAAAATCTTGACAGAACAACAACTGTTCCTCCACCTTTCTATAAATTCTCAACTGCCAAATGGGCCCTCCTGAATGTAAAGCTTAAAGTATTATTAATAAAATAGTGCCATGATTGATTTGTGTACAATATGCAACTATTAAATTTCGCCGGCACACAAGTGAGTTAACTTAATTCATTACTTTAAATAATACCGATTGATTACACCAAAATCTATTTATTTAAACGTGGATATACTTAGATTTTTAAATATTTTTTTATAATTATGTGATATATAACTTATTTCAATCAAAATAATTATGCTTAAATGAATCAACAGAATAATATGTTTAATTGTCACAACTAAAATAAACATACAGCATCACAACCAGAAAGATCCACACAACATAAATAGACGTGAGCGAGCATGTGGGATCTTCGGATAGTATGTCACAATTCCTAAAAATGACAAGGATAAATTCTCGTGGAAACAAAAAATTTGCCAGTAGTTGATTTCTTTGATCACCTCAAAATTTGCCAAAGCCATTATTTTGTTGGTGGGATGCAATAATAATTTCATAAAATTAATTCAAGTGCACGCAACTTAAGAGTTGTTTGAGAGAAAAATGAAAGGGACATAGATAAAGCAAATAGACAAGATAGAACTTTAAGTTGCCAGTTCTTGTTTAACAACAATAACAAGAACAACAATAACTTTTCTCTTTACATGCTTCTTAAGAAGTTATAAATAAGATGAATAATTTTACTAATTTATCCTTTTTGAAACTTCTAAACTTGCTTAGACTTTTAAGAAATATTAATTATATAAATAAAATGAAAAAGAAAAGTATTTTTGTTGGTAAGATGGACAATTAATTAGAAACTTGATACTGCGTTAGTCATATATTCTGTTTTAGTAGATTTCTACAAATTGGCTGATTTTAGACTTCAATTCCACAACTTCAAGGCTTTACAGTGGCTATATTATTCTTTCCTAATAAATTTTTGGCCCAATGGTTGAGCTGTGACACCTTTGAGAAGGCTGACGCAATCAAAGGTTGATTGTTTTGTATGATGCATTGTGTTTCTCCATTGGTGGAACAACACAGAAACCAAACTCCCCAACAATACGACAACTCTTTAGTCAATTAAATACAAAAAAGAACAATTTTATTAGGTCTAATAAAAGACTAGGTCAAGGTTGACAAGGACTAATAAAGTGGTTCGTCACTTGAAATTGAAAGTTCATATCAGCTATTCTTTTGTTCTATCTTATGTGATTTTTTTTTATTTTTAATAAAATTATTTTTAACTATACAAATATTTAAGAATAATTTTTGATCATAAATTTTAAAATTTTTTTATTTTAAATATTATGTGAAGTCAAATAGTGCCATATAAAATAAGATATATTTAAGAAGGATCTAACATGAGTAAAATGTATAGTGTTGCTAAATATTTGTCACATAAAAAAATATCTTTGTTCTTTTTAACACAGATTAAAACTAAACATATGTAACATAAATTGGACAAAGAAGTGGTAGTTACAACTAAGAAAGTGGATGAAAATCTTTGAATACCAGAGTTCAAATTTCAATAGCTACAATCAAGATTTCTTTTTTATCTGCCTAAACCTAGCTGATATCGTTTTTAAGAGAAGAGGTAAAACTGCAACACAGGGCGGGCATTTAAAGCAGAACAAGGATGGTCATATTGCCAATTGGTTATACAACAGATGTACAAAAGATTTGCATCAAGCATTTCACATGGGACCATCATGTTTTCATTGCCTTAGTAAATGTTTGTGCTATGACTATGAAGTTGTCAACCAAATATGAGTAATGTCAGTCATTGCTATAGCTTCTGCACTTGAAAAAAATTCCATCTTTCTGCAACATATTTTCTTCTATTTCAAGAAGGTGATGTAAATAAGGTTTACGCAGTATTTTTAAGGTTGTTGAATAGTTAATTTGTCAAGATGGGGAATTTGGAAGGAGCATCGTTTGCTGAAACACCCACATGGGCCGTGGCAACAGTCGTCACTGTTTTGGTGAGCATTGGTTTCTTGATCCATGGCAGTTTGAAGAAGTCTGGAAAGGTAGAGAAAAAGACTATCTTTCTTGGCAGTAGACCTTTTTTCTTTTCGATATGGTGAATTTTATGCGTTTATTTATTTCATAATAATGAATCCTTTGCTTTCTGGATTTTGTTCTGATAGTGGTTGCATAGGACAAAGAGGAAACCTCTTTATGCTGCACTAGAGAAAATCAAGGAAGGTAAGCCACCTATTCACTGAGCCTTTCTTGATCACTGCATATATAGAAGGTTTCTGCAGTTATTTTTTACTTGAGCCTTGAATATGCTATATGGACATAAGTAACAATAGAGTTAAATATATGTTCCAAACAGAACCGAGTTAGAATTTTGAGGTTCTAGATAATGCAGATTACTGGACTTCTGATAAATTATTTATACATAATAAGTGGGGTTCCAAACACAAATTAATACAGAGTTTGAGCTAAAACTGCTGGGATTTGCCAAACCTTAGAAAGGCTCTAGCTCCAGCTAGTCTAATAAATCCTAAACCAATGGTTTTGATTCTTCTAAACGCTACTACCATTTTCGAGTTAAAGTGCAGGGATACTATCCACTCCACCACAATCTATCCACCAATGACAATTTAAGATTGCTTGATGAGCTCATTTCTTTTCTTTTTGCTCTTCCTCTTCCTCTTTTTTTGGCTGCAAGCAGAGCTTATGGTTTTTGGACTGCTATCACTATTGATGGGTCATTGGATCATATATGTTGCAAAGATTTGTGTCAAGTCTTCAGCGGTGAGCAGCCACTTTTATCCGTGTTCTCCGCCAAGAAACAAGGAGTCAGCAATTACGAGATTTGTTTTAACAGGTTCTTCATACTCGAATTTCTCAACTTCAAGGGTGCTTTTAAGCAGTGGAAATGAAGATTTTTGTCCAGAGGTAGCCCATTCATGAATCTTCTACTCAAAATTTAATTTGACATTTACTTTTAACATTTTTGGTCCAAATTATGTCTATAAATAAAGTATGGTCGATCCTTCACGAGCAATTATGAATAAATTTTGGTCGGTCCTTCATGAGCTATCGTCTACTGAAAATAACTTAACCAACTGTGGAATCTTTAATCATTATTGTAAGCTAATATTTGCCACACGAGATTGTTCAATTAGAGAATAACTACTTCATGTAAGTCATAAATGTTGCATAATTTATATCCAAATGTTTTCATTCACTGAAGTTCTATGAATAACTGCATGTAATACTCATCGGTTAGAAGATTAGTCACGTTTAGAAGTACAACTTTTTTGGAAGTTTAAGCTGCCTTGAACTTGAAAATAAGACATAGTTTAACAAAGACTCCTTAGGACTCTCTGGCTCAGACAACATGTGAAGCTTGTCGTTATGAAGGAACAAGGAGCTTCTCTCACATTTTCTCAGCTTCATTTAATTCTCTTTGAAAATTTCAAATTGTTTTAGTTGTTGGCTTTAATATAGTGGCCAGTGCCAATACTGGATTCACATGAGCAGAGAACACTCTTGTTGGTTTTACCAGGGTCTCCAATCATTTGCTTCAAAGGAGAGCCTAGAGCAGCTCCATCGGTTTTTGCTTGTTCTCGGAGTTAGCCATGTATCTTATAGCTTTTTTGCCATTGCCCTGGCGATGATCAAGGTTGTCTATCTTCTTCATGATTAACTTCTTATTACATATCAAAACTTTCTTCCCTAATCCATCAAGAAACCTGAATGAACCATGCAGATATATAGCTGGAGAACATGGGAAAACTATGCCAAGTCAATGGTTCTTCAAAGACAGGAAGGTGCTAAATTTTCCAGCCATACTATTATTCTTCATACTTTATTTGTCATTTCCAGCACATTCACTTGCAAATTAAACCTTAGGTTCTGAAGAAGCTGTCCCAAACAACATGAGAATGGGGCGTCTATCAACTTTTACTTTTCACCACACGGCTCACCCATGGAGCCAGCACAGAGCTCTTGTTTGGCTGGTATTTTCAGAACAAATCTTGTGTAACTGGTTGATTGAATCTGTGTTATGTGCTATGCTTCTGCTATCTCAATTTAAGGGAAATTATCTTTGTCCAATGATGAGGTGGCTCAGTAGTGGTAAATACAATATGCCCATTTGAAAGATAGCACATCTGTGTACATTTGTTCTTGACAATGGCGTGGCATGGAAAAGTGTTAATATATACACTATAAGTAGATGAAAAATCAAAAGTGATAGAGGATAAGAAATTCAGGTGGCTTTTGCAGCTAGAACTATGATTTAGTGTGATACTAATCTGCATTGTCATTTGGCTTTTTCTATGACTATGCAAACAGTCATTGTTCACTCAGGTCCAAGTTACAAATCTTAACGATATTGTAAAGTTACGTTTAGATATTATAATTTGTATTACTTTAATTCATGTGTTCAGATAGAATTATTGAAAACCAGTGCATCAACACATATCCCTATGTACTACTTGTATTGGCATCAATCAAATTTAATAGTTTTTTCTTATAGTTATGTATGTCTGATGAAAATTCCACCGGCATGATGTAATCTTCCCTATCTCTTGAGTCTTGACACATGCTGCAATGAATCCAGCGATTCAAGATATTTATTTCAATTTTCTCTTTTTAGCTTTGTTTCAGCCGCCAGTTCTGGAGTTCTATAAATGAAGCTGACTACATGGCTTTGCGCTTGGGTTTTATTAGTGTAAGTCATGTATTATTATTCTCCAGAAAATGCAAATATTTCACTCAATCATATTAAAATTGGAAATGAAGACTGACTTTTTATGGCGGACTTCATGCTGCCCCATTTGTTATTTTCACTTAACTTTTACAGTATAAATCAGTTCATTAATCATATTTGAATTTTGGTTATCTTATAAAAATTACTCTTTAAGTTAATAACCACTTAATACAACATTCACTTGTGCAAATTATGTGAATCAGTACATAATACCAAGTAGGCCTTAATTTTGGTACTTCTATGTAGTTCCACTGATTAAGTTCTTGTCAATCCGTTACTGAGTGAATCAGAATTATTGATAGGAGCATATACTATTCCATGAGACGAAGGGCTCATTCTCGAGAATTACATAGTGACAACCCAGAAATGGTCTAAACTGCCAAATGTATTTCTTGTGGTCGCTTGCATGGTACCCACTATATCACGGCTTACACGTCTATGTATCCCCTCAACAGAAAAACAATTCCATGTCTTTATATGGTTCTTGTGTTCTTGCAGACTCATCAGCTGCCATTAACTTATGATTTCCATAAGTATATGCTTCGAAGCGTGGAGGAAGAATTTCGTGATATTGTTGGCATTAGGTACAATGGCATATCCATTTGAAGGTTTAGTTTTTCTTTTGAGTGTAACTCTGTCATAATTTAATATTTGCTACTGGGTCTTCCACATTATGAGTCATACTGCATGATGGCGGAGCAATAATAACTCCATATAAAATATCTGCAATCATACAGATATGTGGAATTGCATGTACTGAGGTTACATGATTTTTGTTCGTCTTTTATTATTATCATTCCGTGTTTCCACTTAATAGCTACGCAATCAGTAAAGATGTCAAGGTTGACTGCTTGATTCGCCTTAGCTTTCAAGTTTTCTTAAGGGAGGGAATATAAGTATTGGCTCTTCCAAGTTATCTGTTTTATCCTCATCAACAAGAACCTTTTGCTTTAAATCTATAACTTGGCCTTCCTATCTTTCGCTTCAACTGAATTCATTATCTTCTCAGTTTCATGGCATAGAAATAGCTGCTATACATGAACTATCATAACCATTAATTGAAGAATTTATGAGAATTCATATAACGCGCTCTAATTTTTTCTGTTCTTGACTGTCATGATCAACAGTTGGTGCTTTCCCTTTCCATAGGCATGTGTGATGTGTTGTTTATATCCATTTATATTGTACTGTAAGACAAAAGCTGACATATGTGTCCCTGTCTGAGGGCTAAATGCAATATTTCACTAACTGTAAGATGCTATGGTTATGGAAAAACATCTAACATGTTCCTTTTTTTTCTTTATTTCACCATTCCACTATGGATCCAGCCATCTAAGACTCCTTTTCTTTTTCTTGTTGCAGCGTTCCACTATGGATTTTCGTCATAGTTTGTGTATTTTTAAGTTTTCATGGTAATTTTTATCTACTAGATTCTCCGGAATTTCTGCCTCAGCATGCTTTTTTCACTATAGTTTTGATGATCATTGTCCAGGCACAAATATATACTTTTGGATCTCCTTCTTCCCAACTATCGTAAGTTCTTGTTATTTTTTGTTTCTTTTTTTCATTTTGCTTCAGAAGAATAATTCATTCTCATTTTCTGACTTTTTCAAAAATTATTATTGGAAGTTAATCCTTTTGGTTGGTACCAAGCTTCATCGTGTGGTGGTCAAGCTGGCAGTTGAAATCATGGACAGTAGTCCATTGGAAGGATTTCATCAGTTTAACCTCAGAGATGAGCTCTTCTGGTTTGGGAAGCCTAGGTTTCTTCTGCGGATAATACAATTTATATCATTCCAGGTATGTCCAATTAATAATTTTTATCCTCAAATCCAAATAGTAACAAGAAGAGTATTATAGTTAATTTTTGCTCAATGATACAGCGTCCTCAGATATGCCTTACTGATTGCTCTTCTCTCAATCATATACAGAATGCATTTGAGATGGCAACATACATATGGTCACTGGTAAGAACTTGAGAACTTAGTGTTCTGATAGAATTTTGCTTTGCCTATAAATCATAAATGAATTACTTTCTTCCTTTTCTGCTAGAGGTTCTAAATTCTTCACCCAATATTTCCCTTTTGTAGCCGATAGATCCAAATTTTCAGACACTAATTATTCACGTACTCTCCATTTCCCCTGCGCCCTTGTGTGATCAGAGCGAGGGATAAAAATCTTCTGCCTTGTGTTTTTCTTGTTTGACACTCTTGATTATTTTGCCATGTTGGGAGCCTTTACAATATAATTTGAACAAAATTTTCTACCAGAGAAGCAGTCAATTTTGGTTGGAAACAAAACTTGCACTACTTTAAAGAATGAACAAACTGCAAAGATATATTAGACTATGGGCCAGACAACACAGAGAACAAAACAGGCAATGCTATCATATGTAGTTTGTCTGTTTTTCTTTTCACTTGATCCTTAGACGAGACAACGTGGATATTTGTATCAATGCATGAATACAGATTCTTTTTCCAGATGTACATGAGGCTGACAACTAATTTCCTTTTCTTGGTGCAGTGGGAAATTAAGGGATCTTCATGTTTCACAGATAATTACACATTTCTCGTGATCCGATTGTCATTTGGGTACCTATCTTGGGTCTCTCTTCGTTGTTAACTTGTTGCTCAATACACTCATTTGTGCATGACCCTTGTTTGCTGCAGGGTTATTTCTCAATTCTGGTGTAGCTTTGTCACATTTCCTCTCTATGTTATTGTTGCTCAGGTCACCTAGAAAAACCACTTAAGTGATCTCTTTCTTTTGTCCTAGATAAATCTTCTACACATGTTATATTAAGTCACTGATGCATGTTTAAGCAGATGGGTTCGAGATACAAGAAGACCATTGTTTCAGAGCGTGTTAGGACTTCACTACATGGGTGGCGGCACAAGGTGAAAACCAGACTAGAAAGTTCTGTTCTTCCTCCAGAAACATCATTGGCGACCACATCATTAGACTCCGGGGAGGAGGAGGAGGATGCGGATCAAATTCATACCATTGCTCCAAACAACACAGAAGTATTTGAAGAAAGTGTCGTTGTGTCGGCACAAGAAGTCACTCTTGAGGAAAGTTGTAGCAATGAAATCTCAGAATGTGATGAGTTACATACTCCACTTTCTCCTCGAAATTTAGGAGAGGTTTGATCAAAACAACTATGAGACAATACAGCTTCTCGCCTTATACTACAGGAACCACAACCGTACACTAGAAATGCTTATTCTATTGTCCATTCAATTCTGGTTATCTTTTTAAGAAGATCTTTGTATGATCAATTATAAATTATAAGAAATGAAAAAGTTTAACAGAGAGACTTGTATTGGCAAGTTATATCCAGTGAATTTAAGACTTCAGTACGGCAAAAGAATCATATCGTGGAAACATCCTTTCCTTTAGGGATTAGGAAGCTGTTATGCAACTTTTTAGTAATCCCTGGTGTTTCAATTAAGGGGGATGTTTGCCGGGAGGGATTAGGAGATTTAATTCATAGATAATGAGATTTAATATAATCTTTGTTTGAAGTTTTGAACAAGTTAATACCACATATACGGGATTAGCTAATACCTCCTATTTGGTGGTATTAGCTAATACTTAGGATTAATATCATGGATTAAAAATATAAAGGCAAAAGTATCCTCAAATTCTTTTACATTTTTTTGTTTTCGTGATTTTGTATTTTATATTTATAGTTTCATACTAATAAATTTATTTAAATAAATTAGCTTATAAAATTTATTTATTTGAGGGTTCATATTTTCATAATATAAAAGTAAATAAATTTATCATGTGAAAGTTTTAAATTTTATTTATTTGTAGTTTCGTCTTTTTTATAATAGACAAAAAATATATTGACAAAGTTTTTTTTTAATAACTAATTTTAGTTGAATAATTTTATTGATACAATATAAAGTCCAATGATGTTAACTATATTCTCAAAGTATTAAGATTTCATTTATTTATTCTCAAATAATTCAAGTGAGAAAATAGCAAAGATAATCACAAATTATTATTTTTCTAACTAGTTAAAAGTCACAAAAAAATCTAATTTGATCTAATTACATGAAAAAAAATTTCATAATAGTTCAAGGTATAATTGGAAAGAAATTTTTTATCGAATTTTAAATCAATCACAAAATTAAATGAAAAACAATAAACCAAACATGAATAAAAAATAATCCTAGCATAATTAATCTTTACATTATTCATCTTTGTATAACTGATTCTTGTATTATTTATTTTTGTACTAAATGACTCGTAAGAGTCTTAACTTGGCTAGGATTTCTGTTAAAAAAATAAAAAAAATATTTAAATTATTGGAATTAAAAAGTTATTGATATCGAAAGAAAGTATCAAGTATTTTTGAAAATTAATTAGAAAGGAAAGTCAACACAATTAAATCCAACGGAGGAACAAATAAATTGAGGCACTTATATGATAAATTACCTATACAAACACCACCACATTGAAGATTTCTATCAATAAAAAAACAAACATAATGCAATCAGATTAATGACTTTTCCTCTTTTGTTTCTCAAGTGATACTGATTTATTTATCAATTTTTTTCTTATTTTATTTGGTTTAAACCAAAAAAAGAAAAAGACAAAAAAAACTCACTGGGACTCCTTTATCCCAAAAAAATAAAGTAAATCTCGCTATAATTAGAGACATTAAGGTGGTTTATAAGAAAAAATGTTTACTTTTTTAAAATGTAAATTATTTGTAGATTATTTAAAAAGTACTTCCATGTATTTATTTTTGGACTTAATAATTATATAAGAAAACAAATAAAGTGACCCATCCATTTTAGATAAAGAAGTTTGATTAATTGAAATGATCTTAAATAAAAGAAAAAACTATATAAAAAAGAAAAGCTACATATAACATCTGGAATTGAAAAACTTCTTAGTTATTTGACATAGGATTTACATAAATCACTAAAGAGTTAATCATTAATTCAATTTTTAATACAAAAATTAGAATTTTTAAGTATTAATAATAATATTTAAAGTATGATACATTAAATATAGAGATAATTCAAGAATCAGAATAATATATATATGAATTGCTGAATTGATGTATCCGTCTAGAAGAAGAAATTTTTGAGAAAAAATGAGAATAATAAAAAATATCATAAATAGAGAAGTGTAATTAGGTATTCCTTATTTGATTTGATTTGTATGTTTAATAAATCAATTTAGTCGATTTAGTTTTAATAATCCTAAATTAACTCAAAAAATAATTGTTTTACTGTTACTTGCAAGTCGGAAAACGTTATAAAAGAGGGCCGCTCTTACAATTGGGCCCTTAGATACCTACAGATTTCCCTGTGAAATCAACCCAACCCGCTTTGCACCGCTACAAGAGTTCTCCCGTTCTAATTGGGTCTTTTGGTCCTTTTAAGCAGCAACCCCTCTCCGCAAGTAAACCCAAATTCCTCCCAATTTTCAGAGAGAGACGAAACGATTTCTTAGTTTAATCTTATATTCATTAGCTTGTTCATCAATCGTTAACCATGGTGCTCGAGGTCCGCATAATGTTTCTCGATTCCAATTTCAGTTCTATTTTTACAATGTTATAGCAAACTAGGGTTAAATTTTTGATAACGTTTTCTTTTCAGGCGACAATGATCTGCATCGACAATTCGGAGTGGATGCGTAACGGTGATTACTCTCCCAATAGGTTCCAAGCTCTAGCAGACGCTGTTAATCTCATATGTGGTGCCAAAACACAGGTATTCGATATTTTTCTGAAGTTATACTCTTTCTAGGGTTTGTAATATATCTGGAAATTCTCGTTCTTTTAGTAAAAGCCAATTGCACTAACTTTTTTTTTTGATCCAGTCTAATCCCGAGAATACAGTTGGAATTTTGACCATGGCTGGTAAAGGGGTTCGAGTGTTAGTCACTCCGACTAGCGATCTTGGAAAAATCTTAGCTTGTATGCACGGTAAGATCTGTTCTGTGCTTTTTATGTTTTTTTTTCTGATAATTTCTTGCATTGTAGAGGGCAGTTATTACGCTTATCTAAGCTCTGAGCTTTCGTTACCTTGGCATGGACTGTATTGGGGCGCTAGGTTTATTAAGATACCTGTTAGAGAGCAGACGTGGGGATAAATTTTTAAAACTGTGTCTTAAAGCTCAGTTGTTTTTGTCCTGTCACTAATTGTTTCCCTGGACTTTGTTTTGGGTGTAACCAGACATGTGTAGAAGAGGCTTTACTAGTCGGATTATGATATCTATCATTAGAGGTGCTAGAATAATTGTGATTGCATGTTTAACTACTTCTTGCCTTACTTCACGGGTTGTTACATTGGTTTTGTTAGTGTTCATTTTCTTATTGTGTCTAATCACTTCTTCTATATCTTTTCAGAAAGACAATATTGTAAATAAGGTTGATAGGTACAACAACATTAACATACCCAATGTGATCCCATGAGTGAGGTTTGAGTAGGGTGGAGCATACGCAGTTCTTTACCCTAACTTGGGAGGGGTAGAAAGAGGCTGTATCCAATAAGATCCTCAGTTCAAGAAAAATATTTTCAAAACAGGTCAAGACCAAAAAACTATGATGAAAATAATGAAGAAGAGAAACGTATTGGCATCAAAATAGTATAGATAACAAAGTAAAAAGACCAACAGTAATAAAATTGAGGAATTCGAATAAGAATAGCACCCCATGACTGATAAGGGGGAGCATATAAAGTGCTCTAAACTATAGCCAAGCTCTCCCACATAATAGCGAGAAAACGCTTAACTACATGGTAGCCTTCTACCCTAATCCTCGACTTTCATGCTTCCCTGTCTAGAATATGTATAAAGGATGTTCAGTTAGTTGACTTTGTAGGATTACTTTATTTAGTTTCTGTTGAGTATAAATTATTGGAGGTTGACCAGCATGCCGAGGACTGCAAAGTTACCGGTTTTCAGAAAAAAAAATATTAAAAGGTCCTACACCACCTCTGATAGTATCCACTGTCCTGCATTGACCGTAGGGGAAAGTGCCAACTGACTAGTGAGATGAAAGAGAAAAAAACGGTAGATGTGCTGGAAAGAGGATAGGATAGAAAGAGGAGGGGTCGGGGGGGTGGATGATATACCAATTATGTGTAAAGAGTAGTAGAGTCGAGTCAAGACAGGGGGCTATGTAGGATGTAAACATAAGAGTCTGATGGAAAATGTTCTCCAAATACTTGCACAAAAGATACGTAGTTATAATTACATGTATTGTTGCTCTGATTTTCTTGATAAAACCATCAAGAAAATCTGGAGAATGGTCCCATCAGTACTTCTGGTGTGAATTCACAGAATGAAATTGTACTATGTTTTGATGATATTCCAAACCACTCCTTGAAAGCTAGGTGTCTATGAGTTTATAGCTGGTGCAAACGTTTCTTGTGAATAACATTGACCTTTTTATAGATTTTGGGAGCTTCCAGTCTTAGCTTAAGCCTTAATGGCTTAATCCCCATGTTATGGAGTTATCATAATGACTTCTGTACTCTTGGCATCTTCTTGATGCCATCGATGAATATATATATATTTCATCAAAAAGATGGTTCCAAAATCCATTTGGTGCTTGAGTTCTATACTACTGTATGAGAGTAGCATCTCCTAGTGTCTTTGGGTGTTTGACAAACTCTTCTGCTAATTAGCTTATTAGTTGCTGAGTCGTCCTTGTCTTCCCTCTTTCAGGTTTGGAGATAGGCGGTGAGATGAATTTGGCTGCTGGAATCCAGGTAGCCCAGTTAGCTTTGAAGCACCGACAAAATAAGAAGCAACAACAAAGGATCATTGTTTTTGCTGGCAGGTAATGTCCCGATACCTTTCTCTGTATTGTCTTTGCTGCTTTCAACTTTTGATCACGCTATTGACATTTCACTTGTTTCAGCCCTGTTAAATATGACAAGAAGGTCTTGGAGATGATTGGGAGAAAGTTGAAGAAGAACAGTGTGGCTCTTGATGTGGTTAATTTTGGTGAAGATGATGAAGGGAAAGCTGAGAAGCTAGAGGCACTAGTTGCTGCGGTTAATAACAATGAGAGTAGTCACATCATTCATATTCCTCCTGGTCCTAATGCTCTCTCTGATGTGCTTATTAGGTGACCCCTGATATGACCATCTTCTTATCTAAATAACTAAATATCTGCATATATTTGTGAAAAGCAATTCCTTAATAAGTTCACATCTTTTATTTACAGTACTCCTATATTCACTGGTGATGGTGAGGGTGGCAGTGGATTTGCTGCTGCCGCTGCAGCGGCTGCTGCTGGTGGAGTGTCTGGATATGATTTTGGTGTAGATCCAAATTTGGATCCGGAACTTGCTCTTGCACTACGAGTTTCGATGGAGGAAGAAAGGGCGAGGCAAGAAGCAGCCGCAAAGAAGGCTGCAGAAGAAGCTGGTAACCAAGAGAAAGTAGAAAATCAGTCTACATCCCAGGATGTTGCCATGTCTGAAAATGTCAATGCAGGAACTTCTGAACCTGAAAGCAAAGCAATTGATCTAATGGTTCATATCTTATTCGCCTTCTTCATTTCTGATACCTCTGAGTAATAGTTGAAAACAAAGAGAACTTTTTGGTTCTTTCCGATGTAATTAGATATGTTATTTCCTATCAACTGTCTAAGTTTGATATTGTTTTGGTTTATTGGCATTTTCCTCCTTTTTCGGGGGGAGAAGGGGGAGGTGGGGTATGCAAGACTCTAATGGTTAGCCAAACCACGTATAGTTACACTTTGGTTTTCTAGAATTGCATGAATCCTCTATTTTCTTGAGCCTTCTTAAATACCTTTGTAAGATTTGTTCTGGCATTGCACTTTACTTTGTTCACAATTATGCAAGAGGTTATTGTTTCCTGTAATTTGTATAGCTTGAAATTTTCTTTATTAAACTGGGTATTAGCTTGAAGGGTATTTGATGCTGGCCCTTTTGAAGGCCAAGATAAAATAATACCTTAATTATAATTGGATCTCTTACAGGAAGATGAGAATGCCTTGTTACAGCAAGCCCTTGCAATGTCGATGGATGACTCATCCTCCAATGTTGCTACACGAGACACTGACATGTCAGAAGCTGCTTCTGAAGATCAAGACTTGGCACTTGGTACGTTGCGATATCTGCAGGGCCAAATGCTTGCTTTGCTCATATTCTGTCACGATCTCATAGAAACATAGTTTTAACTGTTAGCGACATACCTAACCTACTTTAGTTCATTCATAATAATTATTCATTGTTTTATTGCATTTCTCAACATTTTCTTGTACATATGCCTAATTAATCCTGTGTTATTGTATGTATTTCTAAGGATCTCCCGATTGAAAACATTTACTCCTTCCATCTCAATTTATGTGGCTTGAGTGACGAGTACATAGTTTAAGAATGGAAGACTTTTAAAACTCGTGGCATGAAACAAGTCATGGGCATAGGAAGTTTGAATTAAAATTGTTTCTAAATATACGAAAGTCTTCTATTTTTGGACAAATTTAAAAGTAAAGTGTGCCACAACATGAGTATAATATTTTGAAAAGATGATTTTTGTAGAAAGAGAGGGAGCCCCACTCCTCTGGACCAAAAGGAGAAACAGACCACCTATCTGATTTTCGTTTCTTGTTCCTCTACAGTAATATGAATGAAGAAGAGGGCTTGCATAGTAGTTAATGTTCTTTTTCTGAAGAAATGCCTATTATACATGCTTTATTTGTCTTTTTTGTCCTAAAATGGCCCCTTAAATGCTATAAGGGTTGTATTAGACTCTCTATTACTAGGCTTTAGATGGCATTGGCTTACCCTATCAGATTCCTCAATTCTTTGAAATTGCACAGAAACCTTTCCAGTTGTTAACTTACAAGGTTGACTTATTATTGCACACTTCTTATTTGTCTTCAACCTTCTGATGCTTGCAGCTCTTCAATTGTCTGTTCAAGACAGTACAAATGATCAGTCAAATCAGACAGATATGAGTAAGCTGTTGGCAGATCAATCATTTGTGTCATCAATCCTTGCCTCGGTAAGTTTTCTGTACCCAAAACTTTATTATATCACCGGAGAAAGTATATGTTTTCCATAAGGATCGCATTATATGTTTTTCTCTGTTGCCCGTTCCTCACAAAAAAGCACACACGAAAGTATTTGTTTTCCTTAAGGATCCAATCATGTATCCTCTGCAACTTCACAACTTAATTTTGCTTTTGATTGACAGCTTCCAGGTGTTGATCCAAACGATCCTTCTGTGAAAGATTTGCTTGCTTCCATGCAAGGCCAGTCTGAGGTGAGTTAATTAGTCTATTGATTACCAAGATTTTATCAAAGAGCATGTTCGGTAAGTTTGGTTTTAGTTTGCTGTTTAATGGTTGTTTCTGGTTTATGCATCTGTATTTGTACATTTGATGGGCATTTTGGGTTTAACCGTGTACAATCAATTTTCTTCAATGTTGTATGAGATGCTTTTGGGGTGAACTTGATCCCTGGAGCCAAGTGCCATGTAGGCTTTTCGTTTTACCTTGCTTAGGCAGTGGTTCTCTGTTTACACTAAGGCTCTAAAGCTGTGTTATTTAAAACCTTCCTCCTCTTTGCTTAAACCGATAAACCAATGTGAAGTGAGAGGTTATCACTTAGGGGTTGTTTGGTTGGATGAGTTAGAATAGTGCTGGATATGAATTAGTAACACCGATATTAGTTGTGCTTGATTTAGTTATGCTGAGATTATTCCTTGTGTAGTGTGTGGTTAGGTGTATTAAAATTAACATGCATAATTTTTTTTTAAAAAAATATTTGTTTACAAAAATACCCTCTACTAATATGATGGAAAGAATGCGGAAAAGGTTTTTGAAGGACAATTGTTTCTTTAACCATATTAATTCATTCATAATCAAACCAGTTTCATTGCTAATAGCATGGGGTTTCACATGTAGTAGTTATGGATAGTATAAAACCCCCCATATAGAGATGGATTGGAAACAAATAAAGTATTAGTAGTACAAAAAGCTTAATGCATGCATCCTCCTACCAAACGACCCTTAATGGATGAAGCCATACACTTCATAATTGGTGCACTTCAGATAAGAGATACAAAAGCCGACCACGCCTACTGAAATAGCTTTTACATTCGAGACGACTTTTCTGTATGTGCAATCATGATATTCTTGATGCTTCTGCTTTCTTTCCTTCCCTTAGTTTCCTGTCGTCTTTTCGTTTATGGTTGTATAATCTTTCTCTATGGATGGAGGGAAGCAAGATGAGGTCATCTTTCACCAAAATAGCACATTTTCTTTTTTTTTTTTCAAATCTTAATTTGACAATGAACTAATTTTGTCCTCGCAGAAGAAAGATGAGGACAATGATAAGGAACAGAAAGAGGACAAGAAGTAAAGATGCATACACGTATTTGCAGCTCAGGTAAGACTTCTCAACGCTTTTTTTTTTAAGAAAGCTGCGTCTCGTTATGTATACTTCTACTGTGCTCCACCAATATGAACATTACTGTTAATCTTTGTAGGCAAAAAAGTTCAGAGGGTAATCAAGTGTTGCTGCTGCTGAAATTGCTCACCGGAATGGGTCTTATTATGTCTGGGGAATGATGACTGTATCTTATTTCTCTTTGGGACTAGTTCTTTAAAATGTACTTTTACAAGATATTATGAAACTCTTCAGTTATTGATTTGTGGCTTCCCGATGATTTGTATCTCTCTCAAACACGCAACGGACAGATCCGTAGCAAACGAGATGGTGTTTACCTTTAACCCACAGCCTTTTCTTTTGTGAAAAATTATGCATGGCCAAATGTCTACGAAGTGATAAAAAGTAATAGGTTTCGAGGTGTCAAACATTTTATTCAGCTAGAAAATACTTTTTTTGGTCTGATAAGTGCTTCTTACTGGAAAATACTTTTTTAGGTCATTTAAGAATAGTGTGTTGGAGAGGTCCAATACAGTCTTCACCAGGGGTGTTGAATTTTTGTATGTGTGCATATATGATGTTCATCATTTATGTCTAGCATTTAAGGACGTCCTTATGTATTGAAATGCACTAACTGCAGAATAGCTACCAATGGACAAACCAAGGAACAGGTTCATTCTCAAGGACTCTAGTCTTTGCACAAATTGTTAATATCACTGGGTTGGAATGGGGACCCTCTTCTAATAAATAGGCCAATGGACATTCAATATTAGAACTACTAACTAACATCATAGGAGAATGATCACCACATTGCTTTACTCGAAATGATCATACAAGTGGGAAGATTCAAGGTGAAATTCATAATTTTTTCATTTTGTTCATGAAAATATGAATGGTTATGTTTGTTCTTCACGAGAAGAAAAAAAACCATGCAAATCTATATTATGTTCTTTATTTTTATTTATAAATATTTGTATATTTCCACTAACTCTCCATCATGTAAGTATATGTAACTCTCACTAATTTCATTATGGTATTTACTCCGATCCCACCTCTCATTCATGATCTCAAATGGATTAGTGTCATATTAATGATAACCTTTTGTGTTCCTCAATCTTATCCTATAGATTTGTCATTTGTAATATGAAATTTGAATAAAATATTTTGTGATCAACGTGCGACGTACGTTCACATAGAATAATAGTTAGAAGAAATTCCTCTTGGTAGTTCGACTTTATTCCCACGCATAAATTGTTTAAAAAGGACAAAACATCATACTCACCAACAGCCACTGAATTCTTTGTGAATTTAAATCAAACTTGGACTTATCATCTCACTTATTGATCCTGTCATCAATAATTTCAGTACAATGATTGGAAAAATTGAAACTGAATTATGACTATTCAACTCAATTCATGAGGTAATGGACGAAACATTCCAATCCCTTGAAGACTTTTCAATACCTTAAATATATGCTCAATCTGCAATCTTATGTCAAACAGCTATAATTAAGGTGTCACTATGATTTGTTTGTCTAAAGGACCATGTCGTCTCCTGGTCTTTGTGCACGTTGAATTGTTGATAAATGGTTTCTCTGCGTTTAACAAAATGAATGTTGTACCTAATTCAATCTCAAAATTTGATTATCTCCGAGATTATATATATAAGAAGACATTAGTCTTCCATTACCCACATGAACCGTATGTGCATGAGATACAATATCTATAATACCTCCTAAGTATCTTATGATGGGATGTCTTGAGAGTGGATAAGATAATTGGGGACTCAATACATAAAGGTGGGAATTGATTAAAATCATATAAGAAAAAAAGTTTATCTTCTCTTTTAATCAGTAGAACAATTAACCTAAATAATCGCCACCAATTAACCACGTAGAATTAAAGTAAAATCTATGTCGCTATCGACTGAATTTTCTTCCATCTGTTTGGTTATGAAATAGCAACGGATTATTCATAACAGCAACGTTTAACTGTAATTATAACTTCAATTAAGTATAGTAACATGAAAATGGAAAAGAGAAATAAATGATTGTACCACATTAAATTAGGTCTGTTCATTGTTAGGAATAATGAATTTAACAATATATATAATATTCACATTATCAAAACAATAGATTATGAGGATACAAGCTAATGTGAACAAATTTTAAATAAAATATTTTCCTATTAACAAAGGGTAACGTAAACCACTTTTTTTTGTTAAAAAGATTCTTGTTTGACAAATTCCTTTTTCTCGTTCCTAATTAATTTACTTTACGTACTGTTGTCCCTAGTGTTGGACTTATTCACACCTATTTATTTACGACACCAATAACCTATTCGTACTCAAACATTTTCCATTGTTTATTTTTTACTTTTTGGGAATTAGACAAAAAAAGAAAGGAATTAATTAATAAAACATCCATACTTGTTGCATGTGAAATCCTAAGTTCCTCCTAATATGACAGGACGGCTGGTACACGCCATAGGAAGTACCAAGGCAGTTTTGTCATATGTTGTCATATTCTTTGTTATGCTTCAAAATGTGTACTCCCTCGTCTATTCAAAGTTTATATCGTTTAGCTTTTAAAAAAATTATTATATAATTAAAAAATAGAGAAAGTATCGATTAATAATTAATTTTAGTTAAAAATATTTTTTTAATGTATTTTTACTTATTCATTATTTTAAAAATAAGTTTTCATTTTTACTTGTTACTTTTAACATATTAAAAAAGATAATCTTTTTTCATGATTTACTCTAAACATTAATATATATTCTCAAATCATTTTTCAAAATCTAATACTGAACATTCAAATCATCATCATATCATATATTATTAAAAGTAAGAAAAATATAAAGAAAAAGTTAAATTAGTGTTTTATTTGTATATTAAATTAAAATATTATAAAATATTCAATAAATTAAATATATTAAATAGTAAATCATTATATTAGTACATGAACCATTTTTTTTTCTACTACTCTTCATTATATAAATGTAATAACTCCCACTAATTATGCTCATTATAGTGTTTACTCTCATCTCTCATTCCTGATATCAAATGAATTAATGTCATATTCATGACAATTTTTTATGTTCCTCAATTTTATCTTATAAATAATGACAATTGACACAATAATTATATACACTTGAAATAATTTTAAAAAAAGAGAAAAATCCTATGCTCTATTCTTTTGTCTATTTTTATTTGTTTTGTGTAATTTGTATGTTTCTGATTTGCTTTTGCTGCATTGTATAGCATTCTAAATTTCTAATGTTTTCTTGCTATTATTATTGAGAATTTAAAATGATTTGTTTCTTTTTATTTAGTTGTTACTGTCATGGATAAATTTTATTTGAAGCTTATATATTATATTTATGGAGAATTATGTCATTGAATTTTATAAATAAAGGTGTGTTCTTTTTTTTTAAGGAAAATATTTGTATTTTCTATCGTATAAATAATGAATTTTTTTGTTATAGTAAATATCAATAGATTTGACGAGAGATAAAACATATCATCATATATTATTAAAAATAAAAAGATTCAAAGCGCAAATTGAATTGGCATTTTGTCCTTACTAAATAAAAATATTATAAACAACTATTAGTAAAATATTAAACAGTAATCAATTATATTATACTTTCTCTGTTCACTTTTATATGTCACTGTTTTAGTTTCGAGGTCAAAGTTAAAATATTTATTAAAGTTTATATAATTTGACCTCGATAAGTGAAGGTGTTAAGTCAGTGTTGATCACAATTATCATCTAATTAATAAAATATCAGATAGTAATCAATTATAATATATATATATATAATAAAGTGAGAAGGTGTTAAGTCAAAGTTGACCACAAATATCATCTAATTAATAAAATATCAAATAGTAATAAGTTATATTATATTAAATACACATTAAAAATTGAATTATCCTTATTCACTTATTGGTTCATCTTCCTTTCGTTACTCCAGGCTAATAACTCTTTGTATTGATTCAAAATAACTATATAAGGCTCGGTTAATTTTAGCTATAAGAACTGTGAGGGTCCCACCAATATTCCAGCATTAATGTAAATCTTAAAGTGGAAAAAATAAAATGAATTTTAGAAAAAAATCAATCTACATATAAAAAGGTAGACTGGTTTATTCTAAGAGAAACCACAGTTGGGTTTCAAAAATGAGAACTTTTGTTACTGCAGCTTTAGTTTTTCTGTATACTGTTTGTGCTTATGGGGCAACTGGTGTAAATGGGTACAATACTGGGAGTGGAATTGTTGAAAGCAAATTGAATGTTCATTTGGTTCCTCATTCACACGATGATGTTGGATGGTTAAAGACCATTGATCAGTACTATGTTGGATCAAATAATAGCATTCAGGTCATTTATACATCTCATGTTGAAATTGTAAATTATGTCACTTTATTTGTTGGCTGCTGTTAATAAAAAAGTGATTGCTGGATAGCAGGGTGCCTGTGTTCAAAATGTGCTGGACTCTGTTGTTCTGTCGTTACGTCGTGATCGGAATAGGAAATTTGTCTTTGCTGAAATGGTAAAAATGTTTTTTCTTAACTAGAATAAATAACTGTGTTTTCTTAATTTTGTGCGTATAAGCAACTTGTTTGGTGTTGAGGCGTAATTGTTGTAAGGAGCAAATGATGCACAGCTTATTAGGCACGTTGCTGTTGATCCTTCTGTAGGCATTCTTCCACCGATGGTGGATAAGGCAAAGCCCGGAAATTCAAGAAGAAGTGAGAAATCTTGTAGCTTCTGGTCAACTGGAATTCGTGTATGTATGCTCACTTGTAAGGAACTTCTATTTATTTCGTGTGATTTTTGATGAAAAAGAGAATTCTGGAACAGAAATGGTGGTTGGTGTATGCACGATGAAGCGACTTGCCATTACATAGATATGATTGATCAGACAACACTAGGCCATCAACTGATAAAAGACGAATTCAATATCACTCCTCGTGCAGGATGGCAGATCGATCCATTTGGGCACTCTGCCGTGCAAGCTTATCTTCTTGGGGCAGAGGTATATAAGTTTTGTGCACGGATAAAAATGACAACGGAATTGTGATGTTGAACTACACAAGTTTAACAAGCCTTTATATTGCAAGTGTATATAACTTAAATTCTTATTGATGTCAATTGTTTTGAAGTTTATCATCCTGGTCTAACTCTAAATATTGATCCTTCTTTCACTTCCCAAATAACTTTCACAGGTGGGATTTGATTCTGTTCACTTTGCTCGTATTGATTATCAAGACAGAGCAAGGCGTAAGCAGGATAAAGCTCTTGAGGTTATATGGCGTGGTTCGAGAACATTTGGTTCTTCCTCCCAGGTTGATGAAGCATTCTTAAGATTCTGTTCAATTATTTTATATCATTGCTCATTTGTGATTAACACCATCTGTAGGAGCTTTGCAGATATTTACCAATGCATTTCCTGTACATTATAGTCCACCCAATGGTTTCCATTTCGAAGTTAGCGATGCTGATTTAGTTCCTCTCCAGGTTCTTTCAGAAATAAAAGAATAAGTCTCTCTACGGCTCATTTTAGTATGTCAAAGGAGAACAAATTTCATACATTTGGTATATATGAATTGCAGGATGATCCTCTTATCTTTGACTTCAATGTCGACATACGAGTTAATGACTTCATCAATGCTGCAATCACCCAAGTACACCCTGATTACTGTTCTTTTCAGTTATTCATAATCATCAACTTTCATAGAACTATTAGTAGTAGTAAGGAAATAGATCTACATGTAATGCAACCAATGAAAAGCTGGATATTATGATATGCAGGCCAATGTGACACGTACGAATCACATCATGTGGACGATGGGAGACGACTTCCAATACCAATATGCTGAATCTTGGTTCAAGGAAATGGATAAATTAATTCACTACGTCAACAAGGTAAATACTTCAGGTTCTACAGAAAACTTAAGTGAAATCCTTGATAAGAATCTTGAACATCTTTCTTCAACTATATGAGCGGTTATTTTAAATGTCTTATCCAAGTTCTATTTCGAGAAAATGTAATAACTTTATTCAAAAGAGAAGAATCTTAATCCAAAACAAGATTCTTAGCCTGTTTCGGTATTCTCCAGTGTATTTATCAGCTAGCTCGAAGACTTCATGAGGGAATCCTTATGGAGAACATAAATAGCTTTCTATGTTCCAATCCAGTTTAAATATTTGCAAAATCATAGAGACTCATTTTCTTTTGACAGGACGGTCGAGTGAATGCATTGTACTCTACTCCATCAATTTATGTAGATGCAAAACATGCAACCAATGAATCCTGGCCTCTAAAAACTGATGATTACTTTCCGTGAGTGCTTGCTTGGTATTCTCTACCTTATGGTTTATCTTGAATATTTTCTTGAGTTTATCTAACAAGTAACATCTCTAACTAATTTCAGATATGCAGATGATGAAAATTCTTATTGGACTGGTTTCTTTACCAGTCGACCAGGTTTAAAGCGATATGTTCGTATGCTAAGTGGATATTATCTGGTGAGCCTTCTTAGCTTCTTTTTTCTGGTTCCATGGTTCCATATTACAACATCAACATCAAAAGAAATCTGAATGTCGTTAAAAATTGTGAAACTGTGATCTCCAAGTTGATATGCTAGTTCTTGTCCTAATATCAGCTGGTCTCCGTAAGAAGCTTAATAAGATATCAATACTGTTGGAATGTGACCATCTGCTCTAATAGTTAAGAACTTTAGAGAGATATCACACCTTTAATTATTTATATTATGTCTTAACACGCCCCTCACATGTAGGCTTTCCTTTAACAGGCTGCTCGCCAGCTTGAATTCTTAAGTGGAAGGAAATCAAATGGCTTCAACACGTTTAGCTTGGGAGATGCTTTGGGAGTTACACAACACCATGATGCTGTGACTGGTACTGCTAAACAACATACAACCAATGACTATGCAAAACGCTTGGCTATCGGAGCTGCTGAAGTGGGCTCCTATTCTTAATTTGAACTTGATCTCTTCTACCTGAAGTTTAGTTGTCATGCTTTTGTTTAGGGTAATCTTATGTATGAAGTCTTTTCATATGCCAATTTTCAGTCAGAAGCAGTGGTCAATTCTGCTTTATCATGCCTTGTTAATTCCACATCGGGTCCATGTTCAACCACTTCATCATTATTCAACCAGGTGAATTCTTGGGTCTCCTTTCAGTTCTACAAGATGTTAAATTTAGAACATTCACGTAGATAGAAAGTACTATTGGAGTTTCAGAAGTATCTGTTTGTATAGTTTTTTCTTTCTGTATGACATGTCCTCTTCGGTTTTCTTTCATGTCGTGAACAGTGTCAACTGCTCAATATAAGTTATTGTCCACCAACTGAAGAAGACATCACTGAGGGGAAGAATTTGGTAAATTTGCCTTCTATTTATTAACCTGTTTCATACCTTATGAATATGCTGGCAAAAATGTTTTGAAACCAATAATCCCACTTTCAGGTGGTTGTGGCATACAATCCTCTTGGATGGAACCGAACTGATATCATCAAGATCCCGGTAAATGAATAATCCTTTCCTTTCTTTTTTCCTTTGCTCATTTTCTGATTAGTAGGACTAGGTAGTTGTATATGAATTTGGCTTCTTTAATACACTAGCTGGTTAGAAACTGGAACTGGGCTTAAAGATCACTTAAGCACTCAAACATCACAAAATGAAAGAAAAAGGAAGAGAGCTGGTGAAAGGACACACTGCAATAAACAGTGTTGTCCATAATGCCAGATAACTTCTTCTTATATGTCAGTCCTATATAATTCAGAAAAAATTATATAACTGATCTCTTTCCCTAAATATTTCTCTTATGCTTTTTTTGAAATGGCTTATTTGACGTTGATGGGTATCTAATTGTATTTTCTTTAACAGGTCAACGACGCTAATCTTATTGTAAAAGATTCCATGGGAAATCTTGTTGAGGCACAATTTATAGAGTTGGATAATATTACCAGCAACTTGAGAAAGTTTTGTGTTGAGGTGTATCTCGGAATATCACCCAAACAAGCTCCCAAGAATTGGCTCTTCTTTCAAGTATCATTGCCACCTCTTGGCTGGAATACTTATTTTATTTCTAAAGCATCGCAGAAGGGTAACACTAAATGTTCTTTCATCATGTCTTTTTTCATAACTAATGTGCTCTATCGATGACTCAAAAAACAGAAGGCATTGCCTGTTTTCAAAAAAGAAAAATGATAAATCTATCCTTGATCAGTTTCAATGTCTGCTGAAATTATACAGGAAGCTCTGCTGGCTATGTCACAAAGATGGACATTCCACTGAACGAGACAGTTGAAATTGGACCAGGGAACTTAAAGGCATCCTTTTCCTCAAATACCGGTCAACTTAAACGTCTATATAATTCTAAAACAGGGGTAAGCTCTTAGTTATGCCAGTATCTCAACCAGGCAACATATTGAATGCATCACGTTGGTGTTACAATCCTACTGAGCGAAACAGACAGCAGTCTGTGAAGCAATAGTCTATATATATGGCCTTATCATTTTTTTTCTTGCTGAGTTAAGACTTGTAAAACTTGCTAGTTATTTACCTAGACATGGTTTAACGCTCACTGACAACAGAATATACTCTATTACATGCTATCAAGTACATTATATCTACTAAATTAAATTACAGGAACTTATAGTAACATGATTGATGATTGTAATTGTGAACAAAATAATTCATATTACCCCATATTTTATCTAGTTGATCTTTGTTTTTCTTTGCTATGTTGAGGGACGCTTCATCCTCGTGACTAACAAAGGACTATTGATTTTTAGGTTGATATACCTGTACAACAAAGCTATCTTTGGTATGGCTCGAGTTTGCAGTCAGATCAGGTACTTGCTGATATTCTTGTAGACATAATTAAATGTTAAGAGAGCATTAATAAAGGAGACACAGAGAGTTTGGATGTTAATTGTATTACCCATTGCAGAATTCTGGTGCCTACATTTTCAGACCCGATGGATCACCCCCAGTCATAGTTGCAAGATCAGTGAGCAGCCTCTTCTCCCTTTCATTCCTGTTATTTAACAACTAACACTGATTAGAGCAATTTTGGCTCTACTTCTCTTCCTCGATATATCAATTAGTTCTTATTTTACTGAAGTTCTGATTAGCATCTCTCACACGCTATCTAGTTTTCTTCATAGCAGAAACTAATTTCCTCTTTGCTAGCAGGTTCCAATGAAGGTTATGCGCGGACCGGTGGTCGATGAAATTCACCAGCAATTCAACTCATGGATATCTCAGGTGTGGTGCATGGTTCCTCAACATTTGGATATTTTCAAATTTAATGTTTTACTAACTGTATGCATTGGATTCTAATCTTCATATGTCAATGTTCCAGGTAATTAGGATTTACAAAGACAAAGAACACGTTGAACTTGAATTCACTGTAAGTCAACTCTGCCCAGTGTCACTTCATATTGAAGGGTAGTCTATAAACTGTATATCTGACACACCTCTTCAATTGAAGATTGGTCCTATACCGACTGAAGATAGTGTTGGAAAAGAGGTCATTACAAAAATAACAGCAAATATGGCCACAGATAAAGTGTTCTATACTGACTCCAATGGGAGGGACTTTCTTAAAAGAGTGAGCTTGACATTTCTATCGCCGCTTCCTGTTTTGCTTTCTTAGCGAAATGCTTGCTTCCGTTCACATCAAACATTGTTTTGAGCAATATGTGTCCCTTTGTTCAGATTTCTAGGCAATTATAAATCGTCAATCTCCATGTTAATTCCTTGAAGTATTTATCCCCATATTGAAACAAATGTTGCTGAGATGTATTCCCATCTATTCACTCTGAAATAGATAATTCTTTGATGTTGGCTCTCTAGCTGATGCTTTTTCTATCATATTGTCTGAATGTAGTTGTTGGTAGAACACCAATGTTCTTTTAACAGTTCTATGTTGGCAATTTATGAACTAGGAAAAATGATCATCAGGATTTCAATCCTACATCTTAAGCTTAATACTGGTTTCATCTATTATTCACTTTATCTCAATTTTCTGTTTGCTTTTAGAGCTAATTTGAGTGATGATTTGTTGCTTATCAGGTTAGAGATTACCGAACTGATTGGGACCTCCAAGTTACTCAACCTGTTGCAGGGAACTATTATCCAGTTACTTTCTTAACACAGACTTTCGTGAATTGAAATTGCAATTCTATGGTCAAGCTAGCCTATTGTTGCTTTTATTTTTCCTTAGAAGTTTTTAAATTATGTTCAATTTTCAGGTGAATCTCGGAATGTATATAACCGATAACAAATCAGAATTGTCTGTTTTGGTGGATCGTGCAACAGGTGGAGCCAGCATTAAGGATGGAGAAATAGAACTCATGTTGCATAGGTTCAGAATCATTTGAAGTTTTTTCTTTAGTTTGTTTATAATATATCATGCTTAATCTAGTTGCAGGACTTACAAACGTAATGGATTCCATATTAAACCAGGCGCTTGATCTATGACGATGCTAGAGGAGTGGGTGAAGCCCTTGATGAGACTGTCTGTGTGAAGACTACGTGTGAAGGACTCACGGTACGTTTGATATGGCATTCCAAAGCAGTCCTACTCCTGCAGTGGAAGTTTCTGAATATGCAATACGACTCTAAATTGAGAAGATCTCTGAACTCATGGTTGACTTGGATGTACCTTAGTTGCTAATTAGGGAAAATGTCCTGCAGAAATACAAAATGTCGCAACCTCTGAATTGAAAGCTTCTTTTGAACTTATCTGTTCTCGTATCGCTTGGTCAGGTTCGAGGGAATTACTATCTGGGAATTCATAAAAATGGTGACGGTTCACGTTGGCGCAGAACAACTGGCCAAGAAATTTACTCACCTCTTGTTTTAGCTTTTGGACATGAGGTAATTTCAACATATTATGAATAGGACCACATTTGGCAGGCCCTCTATAGCTTGTGATATTCCTTTATGTTAAATGATCAATATTACTGTTTGATATCGGGAAATTGTACTACTTGAACTTGCAGAATCAGGAAGAATGGAAAGCTTCACATATAACCAATGCCACCATCATGAATCCCAATTATAGTTTACCTCCTAATGTTGCACTGATTACTCTCCAGGTTATGTATAAATCATGCAGTGATTAGAGGGATCTTTTTTCTTTGATGAATTAATCAAGTCATTTCTGTTTTTTTAACAGGAGTTGGATAACGGAAATGTACTTATCCGTTTGGCTCATCTATATGAGGTAAAAATAAACTAAAAGCTGTTCTTGAATAGATATGATCAGAATATGAATTGTGGATAAACTGGAAGTTCATGAAAGACTCATCTCATTTTCTTGTTTCAGCTTTACTTTCACTAAGAAACAGTGACTTCAGAAAAATCTTTTAACTTCTTACATTTACTTGAATTCCGAAACAAAAAATGTAAAATTATGTGCTATGCCTTATTAAGTGATATCACTACTGACCGTTGTGCTTTTTTATGTGTTGTGGATGTGCACAGGCTGCTGAGGACGCTGATTATTCGACAATAACCAAAGTTCAACTGAAGGAGATGTTTGCTGGAAAAAGGGTACTACAGCTTTAAATCTTGTTGATATTGGAAACTTTTCTCTCTGTCTGTGTTGATTAACTAGTGCATATTAAGATACTAACCTGAATAGTCTGCTGATTTTATTAGAGGGCATTGACTCATGTTCACATTGTGTATTCAGATAAAGACAATCAAGGAAACAAGCTTATCGGCGAATCAAGGCAAGAATGAGATGAAGAAGATGAGTTGGAAAATAGAACATGACAGTGGTAGTAATGCTGCACCAATTAGAGGGGTTCCAGTAGACATGTCCAGTCTTGTAGTCGAGCTTGGTCCCATGGAGATACGGACTTTCATTGTGAAATTTTGAAGACAATTTCTTGCTTTCTACCCAATAAACTCAAAAGAACTGGTTCATTGAGCCCATTAACAGTTCTTTTCAGTCAATTTCATTATGAATATGATATATGCCCAAAAAAGTAAATGTATTATGCATATTCTGGAAAATAATTGGAGGAGAATGTTTCTTTCACCTTCCCCAACCGATTGTAGTCATTCTGCCATAAAAGATGATCAAAATAGATTCACAATCTTAAACCTTGATATTCTCTGCATCTGTTTTCTCTTCAGTCAACTAGCTATTAATCACTTCATTTTCCAATAAGAACTACCCCCTTTGCCCAAAAAGATATGAGTGCTAGAACCAGAAGAAAGGATTTCTTTTTTTTGGGGGAGATGTACATGGTGAAATTTCAGCTCACTGAGCACGTGAACTTTGATCGGAGGGTGTAGATGACATGAATTAGGGTAGAAGGTTAATAGAAATCAGGATATTGTTTGTTCATATTAGTAGTCATAGTATATAGTTTTTTTCTCTTTGATTTTTGTTACTATCTGTTGTTCCTTGTACCTCAATTACCATATTGTTTTGTTGTAGTTTCTCATCTGTCACTATTTTATTGATGGTTTTTTATACTTCTATTACTTCTTATTCGGGACTGCTTTGGTCTACATACATTCATATTCTTCCCAAATACCCTCCTTTGTAGGAACTACACGAGATATATTCTTTTATCGTTCGAGACAAGCGAAGAAAAAATCATTTCCTCCTTTTTTTTTTTGTATGATATCATTATTAATATGGGATTGAGACAAATTTCTTTTATTTATGATTTTTCAAATGTTTTTTGTTGATAACGTTATTTTAGTACAGTGATATCGAAATTAATAAAGAAATAGATGGATTTGCGCGGGAAATTCCAGACAGTTATAGCGGTTATTCATCCAAACAAATCTTCCACGTGTTTCCCGATGTTCGCCTTCCTATTCCCCCCAAAAATGCAATCTTGTTTTTCTTCTTCCTCCATCCTCTTAACATTTTCTCCTAAGCTCTTCAATGGGTCCTCAGAACCCTAATCTCCATAAAGCCCCATTTTATCCACGTGTCATTCACAATGATCCGAAGCTCCAATCAACCTCTTCTTCTCCTCCGAATCTTTATCCAACCATAGACGCAATTGACCTCGCCGAGAATCTCATCCCTGACAATTACCGTGTTATCGCTTCTGCTCCCTCTACCCCTCCCGAATCCCAGGAGGAAACTCTTCACGTTATCCCTACTGCTGCTCCCTCTGCCCCTCCCGAGTCCCGCGAGGAAATTTTTCTCGTTATCCCTGGTGTCTTCATCCATTTGATCGATAAGGATTACTCTGTTGAGCTAGCTACCGGAGATTTATCTCTGTTTCGTCTCCTGCAAAATAAGAATACCGTTGCTATCCTTGCTAATGTGGGCGACGACGTCCAATGGCCATTAACTAAGGACCTGACTGCGGTGAAATTAGATGATTCACATTATTTCTTCTCATTACAAGATTTAAAAGAGGATGATTCAGATTGCGGTGATGACGAGAAAGGAAAGGGTAGCAAAAAGAAAACGAAAACAAAAAAGAAAGATAAGGGACAGACGGATGATTCGTTGAATTATGGTTTGACGATTGCTTCAAAGGGTCAGGAGGCATTGGTAAAGGAGTTGGATGCTATTTTGAAAAAGTACAGCAACTTTTCTGTTCAGAAAGTGGAGAAAAACGCAGAATTGGCAATGGGAGGAACAGTGGCAGGGGAGTTGTCTCCTGATGACTTGAAATCGGAGAAGAAGAAGGAGGTGTTAGAAGAGACATGCGCTCAATACTGGACCACCTTAGCGCCAAATGTGGAGGAGTATAGTGGAGCAGCTGCAAAATTAGTTGCTCAAGGATCAGGACACCTGATCAAGGGGATTTTGTGGTGTGGAGATGTGTCAGCAGAACAATTGAAGCGCGGAAATGAGCTTTTAAAACAAAGGATGGCTACAGGGACGAAGGCCGAGATTAGTCCTGAGACATTGAAGAGGATCCAAAGGTATTATAAAGTTACAATATTTGACGGTATTTGCTGCTTCATCTCATCAAGAATATGTTAGACTCTTGGATTATTATCTATTACTCATTTGGCTTTAACTTCTTTTTATGTTTGTGGGTTCTTAATTTTCTGACAGGTAATTCGCAATTATACCAAGTCTCCTTCTTGAATTCTAATAAAGGAGCAAGCACACAAAGGAAAATCTTTCCTTGTTTATTCACATACACTAGTAGGAGAATTTTCTTTCTTGTTCTCCCCATATTATTGATTGAATTCTCAGAGTTCTTCCCTATTTTCCCATAGATTTTTCAAGCTACCTTTTCTAACTAGGAAGTTTCTATATTTTTTTAAATCCATCAATTGAACTAATTGTGAAGGAGTACAATGACCGGCTTGATACGACTGCACTTCTGCTGAAGTTTGTTGAACTGATTACTGCATATGAATGCACTTCTTCTGGAGTTTGTTGAACTGATTACTGCATAATCACCATGATTCTTTCACTTCTTATTCTAGTTATTGACAAAAATAAGAGGATAACTGGTTGCATGTTACTGAATGAGTAAAAAAGGGAAACTTTTTTGTCACAAGCCGGAAAACTTTTAGCACAAATGCTTGCAGTATCTAATACTTGAGATATTGCAGATGATCCCTAATGAACTGTGAATATGGAAATTTAGATGTCAGTTAGAATGATTTTGCAAAAATATATGGGAAATGTTTTTCAGTTTGAAACATTAATGGATCTTCCTTGTTGTTCATTAATCTTCTGCCTAATTTGGTTCACCTCAGTGTGATTAGCTAGTGCCTATTTCTGAGAAGTTTCTTTCTTATTCAATAGAAAGGCCTATAACTTTGTAAATTCGGAATATCACCACGGTTCTGTGAGAAGATGCCCCTTTCAGATTCTAGTTAGAGTTTATGATACAAGAGTCAGAACTTAAGTGTCCCTATATCTATCCTTCAGCCATGTTGACCTGTATGGCAAATAGAATGATCTCAAACATGACCAAATCTTCGTTTGGGTTAGTTGTTGCTGGTGTGCATACTTTAAATATATTATCAGGGATACTCGTATGCCTAGCCATAAATCATCTAAGAGAAGAATAAACTTCTTCTCAAGTTTCATGTTGTGTTTATTTTCAGGGTTAAAACGGTAACAAAAATGACTGAGAAAGTAGCACTAGGAGTCCTTTCTGGAGTTCTCCAGGTTTCAGGATTCTTCACCAGCACAGTTGTAAATTCCATAGCAGGTACAAAGATCTTCAAGATGGTGCCAGGAGAGATGGTCCTTGCTAGTCTGGATGGATTTTGTAAGTTATATGCCTATCCATCTTCCCTTTTTTCCCGACTGAGTTTGTAGCCTTCTGGAGTGTATATGTTTTTCATTTAGTTATTTTTTCTTCTAAAAGTCAGTCTCAGGACGAAAAGAAGAAGAAGAGAATTTATTCACATTCACAGACACATGTATTAGAATAATCTTTTTAAGAAATGAAGATTTGAAGAATGAATGAATTTTTGAGTTCTTTGCACACAGCATTTGGTATTTGTATTTACAGAGCGAATCACAATCAATATGTGATTGTCTTTCAACAGGAGCCTGATATTTATCTTAATTTGTTACAGGCAGAATATGTGACGCTGTTGAATTAGCTGGAAAGAATGTGATGTCAACATCATCCACCGTGACAACTGAACTTGTTTCGCATAAGTAAACCTCAGTCTGATGAATTCTCCAGGGTTATATCCTTATTTATGAAGTCTAGTCTTACCATAGAAATACATTTCAACTTGCTTTATCACGTGTCATCTCATGAAAATTAACTAAAGTATATTGGACGGACTAAACAAATTGGATGCACACTATGTTGGTTAGGCAATACAATAAGATGACTACATGCTGATTAAATCTTTTGATATTAACGCAGAAGTGAATTTGGGCTTTGTAGGTATGGAGAAGAGGCAGCAAAGGCGACAAGCGAAGGGCTTGGTGCAGCAGGGCATGCTGTTGGGACTGCCTGGGCAGTGTTTAAGATCAGAAAGGCTCTTAACCCCAAAAGTTCCTTTAATCGCGCCAGCCAACTTAAGTCTAGTGCTAAAGCTGCTGCTGCTATGCAGATGGCCAAGAGCTCAAAGTACTAAATTTTCTTGTAACTTCACTGGTAGAGCTGTCAATTAAGGCCCTCTTTTAAATTTTTTATAATGTGATGTATATTTTGTATGTGTTATTTTAATATATAGAGGATGAGGATTTTAGCGTTTGTAATAAATTAAATTTTCCAGACCAGCCCATCTCATGAATTTCTACTTTTTCACCCTATAGCATTTCGTGTTTCCTTGCTTTGATATAGCTTTTAACCATTGACAAGACACACATGTTATCCATAAATCATAATTGACTGTATATTTAGTTGTAACTTGTAACCATGGATCTAATGGTATTCCATTAGGGAATTATCTCTGCTTTTATTCCAATTTCTGTTATCGCGCACAGCGGGATGCTGTTACACAGATTTATCCCCTGTGGGAATATTATTGTTCTGAAAGCAGGATACATTCATATGATGGTAACAGAATATGGGCGATAGGGCATTTGTGTAGTCTTTTGGTGATAGCTGAGAATAATAAGGATTAACATTAATAGCATTTACCTTTTTAACAAATTGTATGAGAAATGACTAATGCCCACTAAAGGATATGAGTTAGTTTAAGGATAATCAAATGTTGAATGTAATTATTGTAAAAACATACGCAAATTCTAGCTGTCCAGTTTTATGCTGTACATTAATTAACTCTGAGATTGTATGGGGTTGATTTCAATACAACTTGATATTGACAAGTTGTTACTTGATTGGTTTGTTATTGATCCTCATGGTTATCCAATTCAGGGCCCGGATTAGGACTAAGCATTTGAATATTTGCACCATCACATGATGTTAAAAATACTTTACTGCGCTCCATCTCCAATTTAATTAGTATTAACTTTAGTGCGATTTGGAAGATTTGTGGCTATCCAATGCCCTGTCTTGTTTAAAGTAAGATTGCTTTTTTATTAAAATAAGAGCACTTATACTCGTCCCTTAGCGTCTATTGGTTATTAGCTTAACTGGCTTTCAAAATATACATGGTTTAGAATTTTAGAGCCTGGAAATTATGTCACAAATCACTCTTCTCCTTTAAATATTTCTCATCAGTTTGGTAAACATCATTTTCTGTTTCATGGTTAGAAACTTCTTGACATGTGGGTACGAAAATATAATATAAAATTGATTGTTATAGTGCCCCATTTGATGTTAATTAATCATGCGTTTTGACAGTGTTATCTTTGGGTCCTATGTGACCAAAACCATCTACTGTTGTTGGAAACATGGCACTATTTGATTTTATACTGAGGAACCCAGTGAGGTTAATTGTGTAAAAGGACTCAAATATTTATTCGGTCCTTCTCTCCACTCTCCATCTTGTCAAAAATATTGATGCCTTTGGTATGATATAAAATAATTTGGAAAATGCGTTAATGCAATTTTTTTAACTGTAAGTTGTTTTCTAAAAAAAAGATTGAGAAAGCTTTTATCTTTTCGTTATGGAAGTTGGCTCAAGAGAGATTTTGTCAAAATATTTTTTAATTTGATATATTTTATATAGCTATAATAAAAAAAAAAATTTAATCAAGTATTAAAATATTAAAAAAAAATTAAAAAAATAAGTAAAAATTGGGTCGGCTTGAATCTTGACACGCTCTCTAACTCATTACTCAACCCGTTTTATCCAACGCATTTTGATACAAACAAATTCAGATTGAATTGAATCTTGACCCGTTTATTGTTTTGGGCCCATTATAATTAGTTTAAATTTTACCCAACATACCTAATTGCCATCCCTAGAATGAATCGATAGAAACAAATTACAGAAAAGGAATTGGTAGGCTTGGCAAATTTGTGATAACAACAATCAAATGATACTTTAAGTGAATCTCATATCAAAATGAGATAATCAACTGAAAAACTTTATAGTGGATAACATAATATAACATATGATACGCATATTTTTTAATAATGTAATTCAAAGACAAATCAGTAAGATATGTCAGAACAAAACAGATAATACATGTTATCCTTTGAATCAGGATAAGTAGTAGAACATTATTTTTTCTAAACACTATCCAATTCACTGAAATTATTCTCTCTCTTGAAGAGATATTTTTAACTATCCCAACCAAATATTAACAATATTTTCCAGAAAAATCTGTCATTTTCCAAGAAAAATAAATAAAAGACTGCCGTTGTACCAAACAGTAGTGGTAAGTAATAGACGGTGGAGATACGCAACTCTTAGTGATGGCCATTGGCCATGTCCTTAATTTATGAGTAGAATATTAGTATATCTTTCTCCATCCTTAAGATAATGCGGGTACCAACTCATTCACCAATAGTAAAATGCATAGAATTTAAAGTTTCCCACTCATTTTCTATTAGTTCCACTACTGGCTAACCTCTCAAATTCCATTGGACATAAAAAGAAATTATACTCTTTATCAAACTAATAATCAAATACTCAATTGGTTGGTTTTCAGTGTTCGGAAAATATTTTTTCGAAAATGGGTTTTAATTTTTTAAATTCTTGGTTGATTAAATATTTTGATAAATTTTTTTAAAAAAAATAACTTATTTTTCTCTAACTTCCTTAAAAAAATAGAAAAAAATTAAATTTTAAAAAATTGAATTTCTTTTTATCCTATTCCTGCCCTGATCTACCAGCTCACATCCTCCAACACCACAAAAACAAATCTTAAAAAAAGGTTATGTTTAAGAAAAAATTAATTTTTTTTTAATTTTACATTTTCACTTCATCCCTGCCGCTGATCCCATAACAATCTCCTCCCCCTCCAAAAAAGAAATAAAAAATTATTGACTTTTTCCCACCTTAAAAACTATCTTCTGAAAAATATTTATAATCAACCAAACAAACACTAGAAAGTAATTTTCAAAAATTATTTTTTACTTACTAACTAAACATAAAAAATAAGTAAGAAATTAACTTTTATTCTCAAAATATTTTTTCTAAAAAATATTTTCTATCATACCAAACACACCCTTAGCGTCAAATGATCGACATCGACATCGACATCGACATCGTTGCCAAGCTTTTTTCTTTATCGGTTTTGAAGCTTCCTTCTAAGTCTCTTCCGTGATAAATTTCATGAGTTTCTGAGTTCAATAAAATTCAATATCTTCATTCAAAATATATATGTACTAATAGTAATGGAGTTACATGTGCAAAAAGGTTTATTTGAATTCTCTTCGTTGAAAAATTAGGATGTATATATTGAGAAAGAATTCTTAAGAGTTATCATCAGCATGTTTAATTACTTCTTTCATATTTTTAATTTTCTTACTAAAAATTCTGACTTCACCACTAAAACAGCCTCGCTTAGATATACTATAATAACCCTATGATTGTTCAACCATCAAAAGTATTGCACAGTTTACTTCTTCATTTCTCTCTTTGGCAGATTAGAGCTTTTTGTAATTAATTGCCAGTTGGTTCTATATAGTAGTGAATAATTTGTGCAGCCGACGATGATGCAACCTAGCACTATATGTTTATTTCGCTAGAGAGTGGAAGCAGACAAGTACCAAATGAATTAAGACCACTATTAGTGAGTGATTAATTACTGTTCTTGAGGATGAAGCGCACAAAATCAATGCCAAATTAAATAGAAAATAAAGAGCTTTTTATTAATTTATATGCAATTATATTTGATGAACTTTATTTCCATTATTATCAGCTAAATCACCCACTAATCCACCACTATGTTAAGAAAAGAGTCTATAAATTGGACTATTTTCGTGCCACGTTTGACATTTCGGTCATTTTGAGACATGGACTGAAATGTCAACTTTTTTATAATTATAATCATAATAATAACAATAATAATAATTTGTAAATAACATAATAGCAGTAGTGTTGGTTTAACTCGGGTCTCCGTACATAAGTTAAATTATAGTGCGTTTGTATATAGATTTCTGTGTCTTAACCATGTTAACACAATTAACTAATTTTACTTTATTAATCGTGAAAAGTTGAATAAATATAAATACTTTGTGCAGATAAGTATTTATTTCTCTTTTTATATCATCTTATAACTGATTTGATTTGATTTTTAAAGGTAAATATCTTAACCAAATTGTCAAGCCACCATATCTATGCTCTTTGAGCTTTGCCATCACCTTTTTTCAACTATTACTTTTTGTCCATTTTATTATATATGCAAAAAAGGAGGTGCACCCCAGAGGAGATAGGTCATAGGACAACCTAAAAATAAATAAAAACTTTTGATTCATAAGCTATGCTTTAAAAAGGTTATATATTAGTACTACGTTTTTTTATGTAGTGGAACCTACCATGAAATCAAAAGGATAATATAAATATTAATTTATTTCTAAATATATATAAATGACGCAATTTTTCAAAAGCTGAATAAAGCATATAGTGCCAAACTGATTGTTTGGTCACACAATTGTGATAAATTAGTGTATAGTTTACGATATTTTAATTAGTCTTACGCCAGTTATTTCATGGTCTAAATTTACTTACCCTTGTTTTGATAATTGTTATCCATCGTATTGTATTATATTATTAATTTAAATATAATATTTATTTTGCTTGTTACTTAAATTTTATTGTATCGTATCATTTAAATTAATCGTTACATAACGATAAAAAGACTCATTGTGTGTAATGACTAATTTGGTGTAGTTGCATTGTTACTTTAATATCTTTTTCTCATTTTTTGACTTTATTTATTATTTAATACTTCTATATTATCATTATCCTATCTTTTATAAGCCGTTTCCAGCTATTGTTCCCCTCCCAAGGGAAGATTCTTACACGTTACTCACCTGCCCACCACTACAAACATCGTTTCCCGTGATTCCTGTCCATACGCGTTACTCACCTGCCCACCACTAGAAACACCGTTTCCCGTGATTCCCGTCCAACTTGTATGTGTTAAGCATGCCACCAACATTCATCCTAAGCCAGGATCGAACTCTCCCTAAGATTCATAGTTGCATTGGTATCTACCACATACATTTCAATTTTTTGTAGGTTTATCATTCAAATTATGGATGTATGACATTATGTAACGATGGAGAACAATATAATCTGTCCAAATGTTATATTCATTGAAATAATACAGTACAATATAATACGATATATTATGAAACATAAAATAACAATCATCCAAACAAAGTGTTAATGTAGTTTAATTGTACATGAAATTTAAGAAGGGAATATGGCAGGCCTTGTGAAAAAATAAAGATGATTTTTTAGAAGTAAAAATATCTTAGATATTTAGTATGACTTTTTAGAATTTTGTATTGTAATATCTTGGATATTTTGTATTTAGAAAAAATCTCGAAAGACTAGAATATAGATATTTTAGAAAGATATTTATAATAAATTATAGAAAAATCTAGATTTTTATATATAAAGTTATCTAGATATTTTTATTAGATATATCTAGAATATATCTAGAATCTCCCCACACAACTATAAATAGGGGTGGTATTAGGCATTTGTAAGCAACCAAGAAACCAGAAAATAAATCCAATACAAGTTGCCTTCTTTCATAACAAAGTTCCCCTTTTCCATAATCTTCCTTCTCCTTTCTAGCTTATACTTCTTTAGTTAAATCTTTCGATCTTAGTTAATGATCTTGGGTTAATGGACTAAGGATGGAGCTGCTGAATCAGTCCAATTACAAGGTATGGAAGACATGTATGGAGTCATACCTTGTGGGTGAGGATTTGTGGGATGTTGTTAATGGAAGTAACACAAGTCCTCCTGATGATGGAGCGAAGAATAGTAATAAATACAAGAAGTGGAAGCAGATCAATGCAAAAGCGGAGTTTATCCTAAAGAGGACAATTTTCTCTAGTTTATTTGATCATATTATAAGATGTAAATCAGCTCATGAAATATTAAAAACTCTCGATCATTTGTTCAATAATAAGAATGAAGCACGACTACAAATTTTTGAGAATGAATTGGTTAAAACAACTCAAGGTAATCTCTCTATCGCCGAGTACCTTTTGAAGATTAAAAACTTATGTTCTGAGATAATGATGTCATTGATATGAAGCAAGAAACTTCTGAAGTTGTTCATATTGGTGACATGACAACTTTTATCGAAGAAATCAAAGAAGTAGATTCTGAACAAATAGCGTCTGAAACTATATATGTTGATGGTGACTCTTACCGAGAAAGCATTAAGGGAGATGTATTAGAAGATAAAGTCTCTTAATCAATCGTCAGCCAACGATCAAATATGGGAAGCAAATAAAGAAGATGAAGATCGAAAATACGAAGAAGTTAATCTTGATGGCCAAATTTCATGTGAAGAAAGAGATGACATAATTGAAAGTTTTGAAGTTGATAAACTATTTATTGAAAAGATAAAAACAGAATTCGTTGGTAAATCATCCAATTATGATGTTGACGGTTCGCAGGAAATTGATGATTGGATCACTAGGGTTGATAGTGATAGATCATCTTTGTATCATAGAGTTACATTGAAAGGAGAGAGTTATAAATTATTGAAATTTGGAGTTTCAAACTTTTCCATAACAGGTATGCCTCTAGATAATGCAATTGTCGATGAGCTAAGAGAAAGGAAGAGTCCAAGAACTCGACAAGGAGATAATTCACATGGATCGATTAGCGATGAAGAATCTTCATCATTTAAAGAAGCAAAAGAATTCGAAAGAAACTGTCGAGAGTTTCACCAAGATGTGGTTCAAAGTTTTGTTTGAGTTCTTTCACGACAAGTGCGGGGTAGCTTTCAAAAAATCACTTTAAGGGGGAGTGTGATAAAATAAAGATGATTTTTTAGAAGCAAAAATATCTTAGATATTTAGTAAGACTTTCTAGAATTTTATATTCTAATATCTTGGATATTTTGTATTTAGAAAAAATCTAGAAAGACTAGAATATAGATATTTTAGAAAGATATTTGTAATAAATTGTAGAAAAATCTAGATTTTTGTAGATAAATTTTTTAGATATTTTTATTAGATATATCTAGAATGTATCTAGAATCTCCCCAGACAACTATAAATAGGGGTGATATTAGGCATTTATAAGCAACTAAGAAATCAAAAAATAAATCCAATACAAGTAGCATTCTTTCATAACAAAGTTTCCCTTTTCCATAATCTTCCTTCTCCTTTCTAGCTTATACTTCCTTAGTTGAATCTTTCGATCTTAGTTAACGATCTTGGGTTAGCAGAAGGTCTCCTCATTATAATTTTCTTCTACTATATTTCTCTACATGGTATCAGAGCCATAGTCATATATTGGGCTAGTGGTTGATTCAACTGCATTGTCGAAATGGACTTTAACAGTTGTGTTAATAGTCTGGGATGGATCTGTTGAATCAATCCAATTACAAGGTATAGAAGACATGTATGGAGTCATACCTTGTGTGTGAGGAGTTGTGGGATGTTGTTAATGGAAGTAACACAAGTCCTCCTGATGACGGACTAGAGAATAGTAGTAAATACAAGAAGTGGAGCAGATCAATGCAAAGGCAGAATTTATGAGTAGATCAATGCAAAGGCGGAATTTATCTCGAAGAGGACAATCTCCTCCAGTTTATTTGATCATATTATAAGGTGTAAATCAGATCATGAAATATGGAAGACTCTCGATCATTTGTTCAACAAGATGAATGAAGCTCGGCTATAAATTTTGGAGAATGAATTGGCAAGCACGACTACAAATTTTGGAGAATGAATTGGCTAACACAACTCAAGGTAATCTCTCTATTGCCAAGTACTTTTTGAAGATTAAAAACTTATGTTCTGAGATATCTTTGTTGAATCCGGAGGAGGCTATCTCTGAAGCACGAATGAGAAGAATTATCAATCATGGTTTGAAGCCTGAATATATTCTATTTGTCACATTAATTCAAGGACGGAGGACTCAACAACCATCCTTGGAGGAATTTGAGAATCTATTGTCATCACAAGAATTACTAGTCAAATAATTGGCTGGTGTATTTGTTAATAGAGGAGAAGGAGTTGCTCTTGTAGCCAATAAGAGGAACTTTAAGAAAAAGGCAAAAGATACACTACTTGATCAATCCTCAGGGGGTTCAAGTTTACCTGGAAAAAGGGAAGATCCTTCGAACTATTATGGTAGGAAACCTCTGAGGTATTATCAATGTGGCAAAATAGGTCAGATAAAAAGACATTATCGAGCTAAAGAGAGCGATGTGGCTCAAATTGATAAAGATACTAAAGAAGAAGAAGATTGGAAAAATTACTTAGTAGCTGAGTGTTAGACCCCGTAGTTAATTCAATCGAAGTAAATCGTTCAATTGGAAAAGTAATGACGAACATGGCGTAATTTAAATTAAGTAAGTTCGTGATGCTTAATTATAATTGGAGCATATATTTTAAGTTGGAGTTGGGAGTCCTCAATTGTATTAAAATAGAAAAGTTTGGG
>JAOTQJ010000049.1:20549792-20573826 GCA_025642045.1 Solanum sejunctum | reverse complement strand
TAAATTACACTACATATTTATAATTTCACAAAGAATAATAGTAGAAAGTATGGTATAAATTTTATCTTTACATATTTTTTTAATATATGTGTATTTTCTCAAAAATTCAGTTCGTATGAGACAGATAGAACACTTTCTTTTCTAAATAAACTAAAAGGAAAAAACATAACTTAAAATAAGATCAAGAAGTAATACCTTTCTGGGAATTCTCATATATTAATCCTATTTTAAAAAGAAAATATATATTTAGTTTTGAAAATTAAGGAAGAAAAAATTTGCAATTTTTTAGAATATTATTTTTTAAGAATGATAGGAAAATGGTAAATATAACTTAAAAATTATGAGTTTGAGAAATCAAGAGAGTAAAAAAGTGAGAACTTTTGTGAGGATTAAAATAAAAATAAACAAATAATTGTCCATCCAATTTATTAAATTAAAAATATATGTATAATTAATATAATCTCTGTATATGTCGGACACTTCTAATTCTTTGTGCAAATCATCTATTTTTAATAGGGAAATATCAACTCATGCTTTTAATATTACAATAAAAGTCACATGTGAAGAAAATTACAAAGTACACAAAATGACGAAATTCTTTTATATATATATATAAATTTTAAATCTCATAAGCAAAAGATTAAAGATTGACTTAGTCGTTAAACGGATTCAAACTTTACCTTCGGTTTCAACTTTAAATTTTGGACTTTCTCTATCCCGATACTATTTCCTTCGTCTTGTATTAACTTAATTTTTAAAATTTTAAACTATATTTATGATTTTATAAAAGATAATAATAAAAAGTTTGATTTAATTATATTCTTAAATGTTTTATTTTAATATAAAAATATTATATCATAAATTAAATTAATATAAAACGAAAAAAGTATATTTTTATTTTCTGCACATCCTAAATCACAGACCACCGAAATTCTATTATTTGGAAATAATAGTTTAAAACAGATAATGTGTTAAAAGGGAAAAAGAAATATATTCTTGGAACTTAACTATGGCAGAGACAAGTAAGACGAGCCTGGGAAAACCAAAAAGTAAATATTAATTGGCCCATGCAGGTCTCGAACCTGAGATCTTCACGTTATTAGCACGACCGTCTAACCAACTGAGTTAATGGGCCTCCGATGTTCAAGATGTAACATTTTTTAATATTATCTGGTAAAATTCGAAAATCCATGCTCTATTAAAACCGAGGTTAATTTAGGGAGAAGCAGGGAGGGAGGAGAAACTCATATTCCAGCCATGAAGGACGATTACGAGGTAACAAGCTTTCTACCGTTATCCTGTTTGTTATTTCATCTATACTGACGCTGATACCCTTTTGATTTGTAACCCTAAGTTTTTTGTATGTGTTTTTTTTGGAGTTCTTAATCGTTTTTTTTTTAATTCTAACAATTTCTTATTTTGCTGGAAGAAGTAATGACAGACAATATTAGCATAAATCGATATCTTTGATCAATTGAAACCAGGATTACCAAACATAAAGTACTTATAAGAATGGAAGAAAGAATATTAAACATTGGATCTTGAAATCGTGTGCCCTTGGTTGTATTTGAGTCTAGAATGAATATCATTTCAAATGCAGAAATTCAGAATGTTGTTTAGTGATGTCTCTATTGGTCAAATTTGTAATCAGTCAATTCTTTGAGTAATTAAGGAGCTTCTTCCGGCATCTCTCTCTTTCTTTTATCCAATGGAAGTAGTGTTGTTTTGGTCTTCGTTTAAAAACTGTGGTGTCACGGCTAGCTTAGGCGCACCTCTACTATTCCACCAGATACCTATGCCTTCCCAAACACAAGTACCTGGTAATTATCCATATCAAGGCTTAGAGGATAAATGTGGGAAAATCACCTATGTTTTGTAAAATTAGGTCTTAGGTCTAACTCACACCCCTAAAAGCTAGCTCAAAGGGAGGGCGATTGCTCAAGACTTATAAGAAGTCCACTCATTTCATTAACCATCAGTGTGAGACTTTTGTCTTTCTCCAACACTCCACCCACGCCCAGTGCTTAGCATTTGATGCGTGGGCAATTTTTGATTTTTGAGGGCCCAATATTGGGTGAGACGAGTCCTGCTCTAATACCATGTAAAATTAGGTCTTGGGCTTAACTCACACCCTAAAAGCTAATTCAAAGGGGGAGATTTGGCGAAGTCTTATAAGGATTGCACTCATCTCATTAATCATCAATGTGAGACTTTTGTCTTTCTTCAACAAGTAGGAGTCATTTTGTCCCATTAGGAATTGGTGAACCCTTTGTTCTTCATTTAACTCGAGAAAACCATCCTTCCATCCACACACACAATCAGGATACGTGAGGGAAAAAGAAAGTTCATCCCATAGCTTCTTAATCCTGCTGAAGTAGGAAGCAACACTAGAAGATCCTTGGGAAATAGAGGAGATCTCTTTCTTGATTTGAAAAATTTTAGTACCACTGGCCTGACCAAATCTACGTTGAACTTTTTTCCACAATTTCTCAGCAAACTTTCTATACATTACAGTTTCCCTAATTTCCTTATCTAAACTATTCAATATCCATGCTACGACCATGTCATCACACCTAATCCAAGCTTGGAAAAGAGGATCAGTTGGAGAAGGTTTACGGATAGAACCATTGATGAGACCTAATTTGCTCTTACACGATAGACCTAGGAGCATTCCTCGACGCCAACTCCCGTAACCCATGCCATTGAAGGTTGTATTCACCATTATTGTGCCAGGAGAATCAGAAGGAAGAAGATACAAGGGAGATGAAGGATTAACACGAGAGATATTGACACCAACATCGACATTAGAAGTATTTTGAGAAGTCGGAGCCATTTCTACTCATGTACAACACAAATAAAAGCATAGACAAACAAAGAGATGATAATAGGCTTCTCCCTAAGCTCGAAGAAGTAAAAGCCTTGCCAAGAAATCAGATCTGGACTTAAATCATTGGAAATAATGGAAAGTAAGATCAGCCACAGTCGAAACCTTAGCTGAGAATAGAAAACTTCACCTCAAAAGATCGTCAAAGTTTCAACTACTCGGAATCCTGGCTGGAACAACAAATTTCACGAAACACCACACCAAGTGTAAAAACAAACACTCAACGAATATAGCAAGGATCAACCACAATTATACGAGCTCACAGGTTCTGATACCATGTTGAGACCTGGATTCATGGAGGAGGAATCTCCATTTGATCTGTAACCGACTCAGATGAAGTGTAGAGAGAAATATTTGGAAAAGATTTTATTTTCTCATAAATGCCCAGAACTATCCTTTTCATCTATCTGTTCATATACATATAAAAGAATGAATATATATATAAAACATTGGGTCGGGTATGTGAAACGGGCCTAAGGAAAACAAGCCCAAGAATTTAGGTGGCTTCGTTAAATAATAGTCAAGCTTGGGCTTGTCTTCAGGTTCAACAAGTAGTAATGATTTCTAGACTCTAGTTTTGCATTATCTGGAAATTGGAAAAAAGATGACCTCCTTAAAGGCAATTGCGGGGATTGCAATAGGTGAAGGCTTAAGAGGTGTCCTTCTACCCTTAATCCTTCGTTAATCAGGAACAAAAAGAAAAGGAGTGTTTTTCCTCTGGTTAAAACTTTGACTAAGTTTGGTGACCTGCTAGCTAAAGAAACAAAGGAAGGAACCAGTAATCAAAGTGAAATGATGATCAAGAGTGAACCTTTTTTGACCATGATATAATTTTGTATAGGAAATTTTGGGACGATGCTCTTCTCCAGTAGCAATCCCCTCCATTGCAGATTTCGATGGGTGACAACTGTCTGCCGAATTATCCAAAGGTCCATTTTTAATTACTTCAGTCACTTGGCTAATTATAGTTAATTGATAAGATATTCCCCACAATTTAATATGACTAGAAGAAAGGGGTTTCAATGGAGATTGCCGTAACCGATCAATCTTGTTTCTACATTTGGCGCATTGATCCTGCGTTAAATTGTCACCTTATATATATGACGCCCTTCTCAGTACATCGAAAGGTGAGAGACTTGTCCATTATGATTGTGAGTTAACTCCAAACCCATATCTACTACCATTTCAATAGAGAAACACTATCATCGAACCAATTATCAATTAAGTAATTTTCTTCTTTTAAAAGAACTAGTAATAATCGTCTGCTTTGTGTTTATTATTGTAATAATCGAAGATCTGAAAGAAGAAGATGAATAAATTGAATGTGTTAATGATTTCTAACTCAATTGAAATTGATTCTCAAGAAAAAAAATGGGGAAGTTAGTTCCAATTTACTATGAATTTTAACTTTTAGATATTATCATTGTTGCCAGTTAATGTCTACTAAAACGCAATTGCATAGGAGAAATTAGTAGGCAATCTAGAATTTTACTAGAGATAGATTTCAAAATATGAAGATAAACACAGAGATAAGTCAAAGGGGATCAACGTTTAAGGTATATAAATAATGTAATTTTCTATCAAAGAGTGAAATTATATCTCTCTTTGAAGATAACTGTTTCAGCAATATCTTGACATGAGAAGACACAAAATCATTCAAAAAAGAAATTCAACTCTGTCATTGATCAGCAAGAGATTGAGCATGTCCGGAAAAGAAGTTGGAGAGAATATACTTCTTTGAAGGCTTAGGTTTAGGTTCAAAGAATTGCAATTTGAAGAAATACAGAAACCTAAGTTATTGTTTCATAACTACAGTAAGCCAAATGGTTAAAGTAATTAAAGCTGGACCTTTGGATGATTTAGTGGACAGCTGTTGCCATCTAAATCTGTATGGAGGAACCAGAGGGGATTGCTACTGGAGAGGAGCCTCATCCGAAATTTTGATTGTTAATAATGTTGAAAGTGTGAATTCCCACTACATGAGAGAGTTGTCTTCAGCTCCTGAGGATTGATGCAAGTCTTTGACTGCAAAATATAGAAATATAGGCATATATATTTCATCTCTGGAATAATCTCTTATTCTTAGTTTTTGGTGTACTGTGAAGATCTTGTCAATATAGAAGATTGTGTGACATTCATAGAGAACCATATCAATCAATAGAGAAGATTGTGTGACATTCATAGAGAACCATATCATTGTGTAGGTTCTCAATTTCTGGTGTTCGACTTGTATATGGGAGTTCTTCTCATTACTAAAACTATTTACCTTATCAAAAAATCTACTTACGATTGATTTGATGATGATCATCTGTTAAGCATTTGCAGTCACTGGTCTTTTTTATACATGTATTTGGCACGCCACTGCTGCGTAAGTCAATGAGTTCCATCTCAATCTACTTGAAGATTGTGTGACATTCATAGAGAACCATATCATTGTGTAGGTTCTCAATATTTCTGGTATTCGACTTGTATATGGGAGTTCTTCTCATTACTAAAACTATTTACCTTATCAAAAAATCTACTTAGGATTGATTTGATGATGATCATCTGTTAAGCATTTGCAGTCACTGGTCTTTTTTATACATGTATTTGGCACGCCACTGCTGCGGAAATCAATGAGTTCCATCTCAATCTACTTGAAGATTGTGTGACATTCATAGAGAACCATATCAATCAATATAGAAGATTGTGTGACATTCACAGAGAACCATATCATTGTGTAGGTTCTCTATTTTTCTGGTATTCGATTTGTATATGGGAGTTTTTCTCATTTATAAAACTATTTTACCTTATCAAAAAATCTACTTAGGATTGGTTTGATGATGATCATCTGTTAAGCATTTGTAGTCACTGGTCTTTTTATACATGTATTTGGCACGCCACTGCTGCGTAAATCAATGAGTTAAGCCATCTCACCTGGAAAATAAGCATGGGTAGAAACATGTAAGGTGTAGAAGACTTTATTGCTGACCTTAATGAACTGTAAATGTTCCACTTATTTTAGGAGTGACCACCGATTTCTGGTAAGTTAGAGTTTGATTCCATGCAATGAGCATGAGAACTTTGCAATTTCTATTTCTACGTTGTGTTATTTGCTTAGCTCTCATATACAATTCCAGGTTGAAGAAAAGAAGCAAGCTGCTGCAGATGTCTTGTTTCAATATTCAAACTTTGTTATGGCCTGTATTGGTAATCAAGTTCGGCCTTGTGACTTAAGACTGCATTTGATGAAGGTAAGGGGTGCATAAATGATTTTTTTCTTGCTGTATCACTGGCATATGGGAAGTCTCATGAGTATATTTGTATGTTAATCTCTCAAGTTTGAGGACCTTCACTTTCCTCTTTGTATTCTTCTGTAAGTTGCCATCTTTTTCTTAACAGAGACCATTGCATGAAACCTGACAATGAAAAAAGACCTCTGCGTGAAACCCTGTACTACAATTACTTTCGATCTTAGAATGAAACTGAATAAAACCTCAACAAAATGAAGGTTGTCATCCAAAAAAAAAAAAGATAAAGGTTCTTGTTCTTTCCTACAAAATTTTTAATTTTTATGTGATCAAAGATTTGGAAGGAATTGTTTGATTAGGTCTTATAAGTGGTACATCCTGTATATGTTCCTTTATTTTGGCAGTTCATGTTTAATACTTTATGTCGCAATGAAATTTTCACCTGTCCTTCGCCGAATATAAAGATCAGGGACTGACTAACTGGAAACAGCTATTGATACTGATACATATTAAACTATTCACAGCTCATTTCAAGGGCCACCTCTGAGAGTGAAGAATTGTATTGTATCTGTGACGATTAAATTGAAGCTTTTACCTTTTTCTTCTTATAACCCTTAAAATGGGATAACTTCAGAGGAAATGATTCTTACTGTCTTATATGCTGTGGTACTTCATCATAGCACACATTCTTGGTAGTCAAGAATAAAATAATGAAGTCACTGCATTATGAAGAGGAAAAATTACATTCTGCACCTGATATTTCTGTCTGAAGGGATTCTAGGAATAATGTATATCCAAGGCCTGTATTTCAACGGCAACTAATTTTGATTTGGCTAGAGTTATTGATTTGCTCAAATTTTGAAACATTAATGGTATAATTGCTTGCTATTGAATATTGAGTGTGAAATCAGTCATCTCAATTCTTATGGTGGTGGTTAATGCTACGGAAGAAATCGAGCAAACAATTCAACATGACATTCTCCCTCCTAATCATGGAATTGTGTAAATTTAGCCTAAAGAACTGTTGCTCCTTTTAAACTTTTTTCAGGAAGTTTCAGGATTGCCTACTTCTTTGAAGCGTGAACCCCGTCCAGCATCTTCTCCTGATGTGATGGGAGAATCCTCAAGCTCAGGTACCTCAAGACTGGATAAAGCAGACAGTTTCCGAGGCCCTTAGATTTGGAAAGTGAAGTGTCTGTTTGTTTGCCTAGTTCGCTGTCTGGAAAAATATACTAGTATCGTCAGTTGATGTATTGCTTGAGGCATGTAAGATCTTGTTCATGTTATTCTAAACAGTAGTATCAGTGTCTGCTGTTGAGCTATCTCTGTCGCATTTATGTTTGTTAAGACAAAATTATTTCTTCCATCACGACGTGAGCACACACTCATTTTAGTTCTTCTGGATCACTACATTCGAACTTTCAACTGCAAGCCAACAGGAACAATATCCTTTTGTCTTTTCAAACAAGTTCCAGTGAAATTTACTAATCAACAAAACTGTCATTACTTTCTTTTTTCCGTCGCTCGTTATCTGCACATAATGAAATGTGTCTTGAGCTTTGTACTCTTTTAGATGGGAGCGCATTTAAAAGGATGAAGCGTAGGGTGGAGGGATATACCTATAGACAAGGACGAAATCAATATTTGAAGTTTATGAATTTTAAATTATAGATTATTAGGTTCAAGTTGTGGAAATGAGGATGTTGAGATGGATGTGTGAATACATTAGGAGTGACAAAGTTAGGAATGAGGTTATTCAGGAGAAGATGAGGGTGGCCTTTATGGGAAGACAAGAAGAAAAAAGCAAAACTGAGATACTTTGGGCATGTGTAGAGGAGGTGTGTTGATGTTCTAGTTAGGAGGTGCGAGATATTTGATTTAGGAGTTAATTGAATTATCATGAATACGTTAAGACCCAAAGATGAAAAAGAGTATTTATTAACTTTTTTTCATAGATTAGAAATATTTATGAGCATTTACCCTTTACAATAAAGAACTTCTCTTATTCTTTACGTTTTTGATAAAAAGCATAGCTTGACTTGAGTACAAATTTTAATTAATTTTTTTTTTTTAAAAAAAGTAATCTTGCAACTATAAATGATCATGTTAAGAATAAAAATATAATGATTAATATTAAATTATTTCAAATACAAAAGTACATGTTTTGAAAAATATAAAAAAAAAATAATGCTATTTCTAATGGGAGGATGACACCAGGCACGGTAGCTTCCACTGACAATAGAGGTAGCTCAAGACTATTGATGTCCTAGATCTAACTTCAACACAAGAGCCCTTAAATTTATTTTTTTTCAAAAAAAATGAAAAAAAATCAGTCTATTTTTAAAATTTTTTAGATAAAAAATTACATAACTGTCGATTTTAAGCAAGATTATATCTATCTTAATTTTAAAAAAGCATCTTTCTATTAAGATAATGGTTATAAGAACAGTTAACATTATTTCATAAGCAATATAAGTATTTGGAAAAAACTCAAGTCTTTTTTGAATATTTTTATTTTAATAATCCCTTAAGATTTGATTTATTTTTTTATTTTTGAGTTTTAAATATATATCTGAATTCATATATTTTAATTGTCATATTAAACTCTAGTAAATAATTTACAAGTAATATATACCTACATAATAAAAAATCAAACAAATTTTAGATAGAAAAAAATGCATTTTTTACCCCTGAATTATTTTATATTGTTCCCCAATAAAACAGAGACCGGCGCATCTTCGCGTAAAAAAATAATGAAAAAAAGACAAACGGCTAGTAAGTAAACGGTAACCTGCAACGGTCGAATAATTTGAAACTTCCTCCCTAAATTAAACCCAACTCGTTACTTTTTCACTTCGTCTCTTCCCTTCTCTACTTTGCTCTGCAACTTCTCAAACTCTCCCTCCATTTTTATTCAGATTCCACATATTATTGTCATATTTGAAGATGTTGCAAGATATGTGGAATGCACCTCCAGGTTTCAGACCCACAAAATCGGCTCCATCTTCCCCAGCCAAACCCCTTGGAGTCTCCAGAACTCGTTCTGAATCCTTTCACGTTGCCCACAAAGTCCCCGTTGGTGACAGTCCTTATGTCAGAGCCAAAAATGTTCAAGTAAGCTTCTCTCCCCTACTCCCATTTAATTTAATTCCTGAGTCTTTCTACTGAGGGTAGGGATAATGTCTGCATGCACTAGACCTTTTTCATACTCCACACAAAGTGGAGTATATTTGTTATGTTGTTTTATTTGGGTACCATTATGGGTTTATCTAACCTAGTCGCTTTGGTTTGGAACTCGAGCCCAGTTCAAATCCTAGATCCACTGCTGTTTAGATGCATCTTTTCTTATCTTTGAAAGGAGAAGCCCAATCATTTTATAAGTTTTGTTGTTCTGATTGAAATTGATGTGATTTATTTTGTGTTTATGATTTCAGTTGGTCGAAAAGGATCCGGAAAGGGCAATTCCTTTGTTTTGGGCAGCTATAAACGCAGGGGATAGAGTGGATAGTGCTCTTAAAGATATGGCAATTGTAATGAAGCAACAAAATAGGGCGGAAGAAGCCATTGAAGCTGTTAAATCTTTGAGAAGTAGGTGTTCAGATCAAGCACAGGAAGCTCTTGACAATATCCTGTTAGATCTATATAAGGTCTGCCACATTTTCAAAAAAATTATCATCTCTGGTGTCTGAGAAGCATAGAATTGTTCAAATCAATTCTTCTTTACCCCGCTTTTTAAAATCTGCAAAATTTGTTATATCTGCAGAGATGTGGAAGATTGGATGACCAAATAGTCTTGTTGAGACACAAATTGTTTTTGATACAACAAGGTTTGGCCTTTAATGGAAAGCGCACCAAGACGGCGAGATCCCAGGGGAAGAAGTTTCAGGTTTCTGTGGAGCAAGAAGCAACTAGATTACTGGTAAACACACAACTGCACTTGATATGTTTCGACCTCGCCCATTAAGATGAATATTGTTAAATAACAACTATTTGTCAATCTTCCAGGGGAATTTAGGGTGGGCTCTGATGCAACAAAATAACTACATTGAAGCGGAGGATGCTTATCGTAGGGCACTAGTGATTGCACCAGACAATAATAAAATGTGCAATTTGGGTATTTGCTTGATGAAACAAGGGAGAGTTGGCGAGGCAAAAGAGACACTTAGGAGAGTTAAACCAGCCGTGGTAGACGGGCCCAGAGGTGTAGATTCCCATCTCAAGGCCTATGAAAGAGCACAACAGATGCTCCGGGACCTCGAATCTGAAATGATGAATAAAGCTGGTGATAGAATTGAACAAAGCAAGCTGTTCGATGCCTTCTTGGGCTCTTCTGCTATCTGGCAGCCTCAGCCTTGCAAGGAACATAATACTAGCACTTTGTCTAAACCAACCAAGTCAAGCCAGCCTCAAGATGAATTTGCTAATGAGAACAACAATTCAACTAACATTATCAGAAACCAGACAGTTCCTTCTATGCAGAAGAGTGTGAACCCAAATATTTCATATGGGAACCTACTCAACATTGACGCTACACCATTTTATTCGTCCAAGATCACGAAGGAACCAGCAAATGTCCCGCTTCCAGAAAGTCTTAAGAGAACAAGATCCGGAAACGCAACTCATTCAATGATAAAAGAGTCTCATGGCACAATCAATGAACCCGAAAATAAGATGAGAAAGCAGTCAATTTCACCAGAGAAAACAGAGGATAGATGGGCAGGGTTGCTTCCAGATAGCAAGGATTTTGAAGATGCTATCATTGCTGCTGCTTTGGGCTCAAATCAGGAAACATTCAAGCTGGAAGGAAGCAAAGATACTGGAATCCTTCCAAGGAAAGCTGACAAAAGATTGAGGGTTTTTCAAGACATTACCTTGAATATGAGTCCAAGTCCGAGTCCACGAGCCTGACTAACTTTATTTATTTTACCTATGATTAGTAATCTAATTGCATTTTTAACTATCACGGAGATAAACTTGTTCTCCTTTACCCCACACTTCCTCAAGAAAATCGTATGTGGTAACACCCTAATCAACGTCTTTAGGAGGCGTCTAATTATTGATATTGTTGGTGCCATGGCATATTTTCAAATAAAAAGTTATTTCTTCTTTTTTTTTCAGTACAAGTACAGGCAATGCAAAATGTGATGCAATTTATGAAAACCTTCCGTAGAATTTTGAATAGTTATGTTACAAAATGTATAGTCATCATATCTAGTATTTATAGCATAATAATAGATAGAGATATTTAGGGATCTTAGAAATTTTTTTCAGGATCTTTTCTGATTTTATTTCCTTAGGCAGATATTTACTTGTACATATAACATGACAACAGCATGGTATCAAAGCCTTCTAATTTGCTAGTATTGGATGAGCAACTCTTTTTCGGTGGAGTTTGTCTAACTGTTGGAGGTGTTTGCTTGATATTTTCGATTGTTTTGTGGTGGTTTCAGATCACATAACCACGTTTGACAGTCTTAGTACATATTCTGAAGCTACTTTGTTGGTCAGGTTTTGTTATCTTTTTCGTGTTTCTGCAGTAATATTAAGGAGGCTGGTTGTGTTAGAAAACTGTCTTTGAGTGGGACTCCCTAGTCAGATCAACTTGTGACTTATTTAGGTTGTCTTTCTTTGTAACAACTTGAGACTTGTTGAGTCTCTGTTAGTTCTTCGAGTTTGTTTGATTGGGTTCAGATTCGCTTGATTCTATGATTTGTTTCACATGATTCACTGGTTTGGAGTTCTGTTTCTGTCTAACACAAACTTAGTTGGATAATATCAGCTTTGGACAATTGTCTATCAATTTATATTGTGACTTGGAAAAATGATTGCTTCCGGTTCATTGTCTGATAACATGATTTTGGTCTTCACAGAAAATTTTTCTCAATTTTATCAATATGAGAAATTATTGAACGAATCTACTTCAGTTAATGCTTTTGCCGAGCCAACGAAAACATGTCTCATCACCTATTCAAAGAAATGGGTCATTGATTCAGGTGCCACAAATCACATGACAGGTAATCCTAATATTTTTTCTAGCTTTCGATCACACAAAGCACCATCTTCGATTACTGTAGCTAATGGATCAACTTCTAACAGTGTTGAATTTGGGACTATTAAACCAACCTCCTCTATTACCTTGTCGTCTGTACTAAGTCTACTAAAGTTGGCTTTTAATTTGATTTTTGTAAGCAAAGTTACTAGAGATCTTAATTGTTATATTTCATTCTCTCCGGTTCATTGTCTATTTCGTGATCTTAAGACAAATCAGGTTATTGACAAAGGACATCTAATTAATGATCTCTACATCCTTGATGAATGGGAGCCTCGGTTTGTTGCATGCTCTAGTGTTGCAATGGGACATCCATTTGAAGCACATTGTCAATTGGGACATCCTTCTTTACCTCTGTTAAAGAAGTTGTCTTTAGTTCCATGATATTTCTTCATTGGAATGTGAATCTTGTCGATTTGCAAAACATCATCACAGTCCATTAAGTCCAAGGATTAATAAGCAAGTTGAATCTATTTTTGAGTTGGTACATTTAGATGTTTGGGAACCATGTCCAGTTCTTTCTAAAACTAGGCATAAATATTATCACTTTTATGGATGATTTTTCAAGAATGACTTGGATTTACTTTATGAAGAGTCGATCTGAAGTGCTTACTCACTTTACTGCCTTCTATACTGAAGTTAAAATTCAATTTAATGCCTCAGTGCGGATTCTAAGGAGTGATAATGCTAAAGAATATATGTCAGAATTATTTTGATCTTACATGAGAAACCGTAGTATTCTTCATCAGTCTTCATGTGTTGATACACCTTCTCAGAATGGAGTTGCTGAGAGAAAAAACAAGCATCTACTTGAGACAGCTCGGGCACTTTTGTTTCAAATGAAAGTCCCAAAATAATTTTGGGCAAATACAGTGTCTACAGCTTATTTTCTGATAAATCACATGCCATCAGTTGTATTGGTAGGTACTATGCCTTATAGTGTTCTTTTTTCCAAACAAATCACTATTCCCGGTGAAACCTAAGGTGTTTGGGAGCACATGTTATATTCGAGACGTTCGACCATTTGTCACCAACTTGGATCTAAAGGCGTTAAAATGTGTTTTCTTGGATTATTCTCAACTTTAGAAAGGATATCGGTGTTACACTATTGAACTTGCAAATACCTAATGTCTACTGATGTGGTATTTTCAGAAGCTACACCATTCTTCTATGCACCTCCCATTTCTACAAGTCAGATGGAGGAAGATGAGTGGTTGGTCTATCGGGTTACTCATGCTGAAACAAAACAATCAGATGATGATGCTCTTCTATCTGTTAGTAGGCTTATTGAGAATCAGTCAATTAGAGTGCCTCCAGAACCAGTTTCATCTGTTCCAACAAGACCACCAGTTGTTCAAGTTTACTCGAGGAGGCAAGGTAATGATAATATTTGTCCTACACCAACTTCGTCATCATCAGTTCCTCTTTCACTTGATTATTCAGGAAATCTTGACCTTCTATTGCTCTTCAAAAAGGTACACGTCAATGTAAATCCAAATATTTCTTTACTAACTTTGTTTCTTATGATCACTTATCTCCCGCATCTAGTTGTTTGATTGGCTCTCTAGACTCTATTTTTATTCCCAAAACAATTAAAGAAGCCTTGACTAATTCTGGATAGTGTGATGCAATGCTTGAAGAGATACATGCTCTAGATGAAAATCACACTTAGGATTTGGTGGATTTACCCAAGGGCAAGAACGCTATAGGATGCAAATAGGTCTTTACCGCCAAAGTCGATCCTAATGATTCTGTCGCAAGACTTAAGGCTAGACTTGTGGCTAAAGGTTGTGCTCAGACTTATGGGGTAGATTATGCAGACAGTTACTCCCCTATAGCTAAGCTCACCTCTATTCGTTTGTTTATTTCCTTAGTTGTTTCTCAACATTGGCCTTTACATCAGCTTGATTTCAAGAATGCTTTCCTTCATGGCGATCTCCATGAAGAGGTGTATATGGAACAACTGTCTGGATTTATTGCTCGGGGGAGTATGAAAAAGCTAGTCATTTGAGAAAATCTCTGTATGGTCTAAAGTAGAGTCCTCGTGCATAGTTTGGAAAATTTAGAGATGTAGTTCAGGAGTTTGGGTTGAAGAAGAGCAAGTGTGTGATCACTCAGTCTTCTACAAGCAATCAGTAATTGATATTATTCTCCTAGTTGTTTATGTTAATGATAGTGTTATTATAAGAGATGACTGTACTGGAATTTCTTCTCTCAAGCAATTTTTACATGCCAAATTTCATACCAAAGACTTAGGACAGTTGAAATACTTCTTGGGTGTAGAAGTAGCTAGAAGCAAGCATGAGATTTTCTTATCTCAAAGAAAGTATGTACTTGACCTACTTGTAAAAATTGAAAAGTTGGGAACAAAACTATGTCGCACACCGATAAATCCTAATGTACACCTTACTAAGGATGATGCTGACCCTTTTGATGCTTCGGAAAGATACAGAAGATTAGTTGGGAAATTGAACTGCCTTATTGTGACTCGCCCAAATATTGCCTATGTAGTCAATATTGTCAGTCAATTCATGTCTGTACCAATACTCAAACATTGGGCTGCCTTGGAACAAATTCTATGTTATTTGAAAGGAGCTCTTGGCCTTGGCATATTGTACAGCGACAACAGACATACTCGTGTAAAATGTTTTGCAGATGTTGATTGGGCTGGATCAAGAATTGATAGAAGATCGACTACTGGTTATTACGTCTTTGTTGGTGGAAATCTAGTATCTTGGAAGAGTAAGAAACAAAATGTTGTATTTCAATCTAGTGCAGAGTCCGAATATAGAGCTATGGCTCAGACCACATGCGAAATATTGTGTATACAACACCTTTTAGCCGAGGTTGGTTTGAATCCTTCTTCTCCAGCAAAACTATGGAGTGATAATCAGGCTGCTCTACATATTGCCTCAAATCCAGTGTATCATGAACGGACAAAATATATTGAGGTTGATTGTCACTTTGTCCGCGAGAAGATTCAAGAGAACGTGATTTCTACAGGCTATGTGAAGACAGGAGAGCAATTGGGTGATATATTCACAAAGCCTTTGAATGGAACTCGGATGGAATATCTTTGTAACAAGTTAGGCATGATCAATATCTATGCTCCAACTTGAGGGAAAGTGTTACAAAATGTACAGTCATATATAGTATTTATAGCATAATAATAGATAGAAATATTTAGAGATCTTAGATATTTTTTTAAGGATTTTTTCTCATTTTATTTCCTTAAAAAGATTTACTAGTACACCTGTAAATAGCTCTTATTCTTGGAATAATATAACATGAAAATAGTTCCATTGGCTCTATATTTTACAATTTACAATAAAGGAAAGTTTTATTATTGATGAACCATGGAGTCGAACTGTCTCTTTTATTTTGCTCATATTCAGTTTCTGCTACATTGTAGTTCGCCACCAGTGTTACAGGAACTGCTGTGACTGATGCTGAGTTCTCCTCTTGTGGATTAGATAGAAGATACTAAATATTACAACAGCGGCTGCAACAGCAACTCCAACTCCAACAGCCTTTGGTGTGGTGGCAATCACCTTCTGCATTTCTGACGCACGTTTTCTAAATGTTGCTTCAACAGATGCCGAAGATGGTAAGTCAAGCTCTAAGAGCTTCTTGTGTGCTTCTGTGTAATCCTTGGAGAATGCTTCTTTGTCCTGTCACAGAATGAAGTTTTAATCTGTTACCACAGAAAAAACAACATTGCAACCATTGAACTTTGAGAATAGACATGGTAGCATAAGCTATCATTTTATACATTTGCATAACGTTCCACAATGTCGCGGAATTCCTTTTCACGCAAAGCTTTATCAGAGCTCTTGGCGAGGTCCCTAAGATATATATGGGAAAGTAAAACATGAGAACTTTTTCTTTTAATCATTAGTGAAATATAAAAGAAGTCTAGGTGTATAGTAATCATACGAAAAGTATTTTTTGTCAAATTTCGAATCTGCACCCTGCTCTTCATCTGTGGCCTGCAGCAGCAAACCAAAAAGAGGAACCTTAAGACGAAACAGCATTTATATATGTGTGGGAAACATGAGTATATTGATGCAGATCATATACCAGTTTGAGACCTCCATATAGTGCTACTATATGCTTGGGGTCAGATATTTTCACTTTGCGGAAGTAATCTTTTAATTCTTTTGGACCTATAAAAAAAACAACATCGAAACACAGTATGAAGGAATATAAAGATACATAGATCAGCTAATTAACACATGACTAACCAATTTGTTTGAGATCAGGAAGGCAGCTTGCATCTGGTGAAATTGGTGAATCCTGGTAGAAAGGTAGTAAAACTTAGTGATGGATTTAAAACAAATAAAACAAGTATTACTAATAAGTACTCCCTTCATCCCAATTTATGTGTTATCCTGATTTATACCTCCACAAATTTCAGAAGTCCTCCTTTCTTTTTTAAAATTTTGTGTCAAATCAAACAGTGTCACATAAATTATAACAGATGCAGTACTTTCATATTCTTCCATGCATACCTTTCTACTGGGGACAAACTCGATGTTTGGACCATCAAGTGCTTCAACAGCAGCAATCCCAGCAAGCTGCAGTAACAGATAAAAAGGTTGGAGTAGTACCCCAGTGTCAATTCGGTAAGATATATATATATATATATATTATTAATATAAGTATATAAATATATCTCACCTGATACAGGTCACCATACGTTATTGAGGAATGAGTAGTGTGGATTTTTTCTGCGATATAAAATATGAAGGCATCAACTATAAGGTGTATGATAGATACTCTATTTTCTAGTTTGTTTCAAAAAAAAAATGATTCTTTCAACTTTTCACATGAAATATTTAAGATCATATGATCAAAGGATATTTTGATACATTTCACATATATTTAGTTTAAGACGAGGATATTAAAAGTCTTTTTTATTTTCTTTAAAAAGAAAATTGTTTGTACAATGGATTCATATTGTGAATTAGAATATAAACTGCAAAAATGAAGCTAACCAATTCTTTCGTCATGATTTTTAGCAGTACTTTCTGCTCCATCATTATAATGCTTGGCAATTGAGAATTGGAATTTGTACGCAACGCCAAGCAAATCACGAGCAATGGACGGCTTCGACATTAAAGCTCGAAGCTCCTCCCGTGCTTGGTTTATCTTCTTGTCATAATCCTTATCTACTCGTGCTGCCATCGATAGAACAAATATAATAGCGTATACTAAAACTACAAATTATGCGAAGTGATTGTCGCAAGATATGAAATGGGGCTTATATAGAGAGACTATAGAGCAATGGGGAGGGGAATTTTATAAGGGTGATGTGACAAAGCAAAGAATATGGAAAAACAAAAGAACAGAATTATTACTTGTGAATAACATGGAAGGGAAAAGAAGTACGCGTAGGCCTTTTGTTGGAGCAAAAAGAAAAGAATCATGTTGTGCATCAGAAGAAATAGGCATTAGTTCAAAATTATTCAACATTTGAGCTCTTTGTAATTGGGAAATAATATTTTATGGGTGAAACTCCATGTTGTTAGGAGTCCGGAAACACCCAAAAATTTAAAATGTGCAATTTATGGAATATGAATGATCTCATTATTGAACTTTGGGATAATTCCACTATTTTAAATTCAAAAATTTATGTTATTCGTACAAGTTGAAACTAGAATTCATAAATGTATCATGAATTAATACTTTTACATTATTTGAGACAATTATTAGGAGGTAGCATTAGTGAATATAATCCTTTAGCACTATTACATTTCTGATACCTTTCTCAACAATTATATCAATCTGTATGTAACATGGGGTTATCACTTACGACAATTAACAAAATTCTTGGAGTTTGAACGAAAAATTTGTGTGGCAGCTCAAACTTCAGAAGGAAATGTTGGATCTTGAAGTACACTATCTTGAGACTTCATAAATTTTCTCGTGTTGGAATTTTATTTGTCAAAATTTTTGGAGCTTTTTAGTGTTTTGTCTAAATTTTATTTCTATCGTAAAAAATTGTTATTATATTTAATTTGTGAAAGGAACATAAACTGTGAACTCAATAGCATAAATGGAGTGTGATTTCGGTGGCAGATTAGCTAATAGTTACCAAAATCCGCAACTTCAAATCCTAAACTTAACTCTATATTTTATATTATAAATTTTTATACTCTATAACTTACACAAAAATTAATAACACGATTTAATATTGCATTTTGACTGTGCTAGATGCATATAGTTTTATAGTCTAGGAAACGAACACGTGGAGGAGTAATAGTTGTGCTCGATTAGATCATTAATATCAACTTTTGTGTGATTAATACAATTGTTTTCATATAGCTATTATATGCATAAATTATGCAGTAAGTAATGTACTTATGCAGGAATAGAATATGAAACAAGAATAGAAATATTGATACTACATGGAGTAAAAAGCCACTAAATTGAAAATTAACCCATATAATAGTACATATACTTCTAAAAAAAAAAAAAAAATTTAAAAAGTCATGGTTAATTGTAAACTGTATAGTGATTTATACTCATGTAGTAACCAAATGCCCAATGAAAGTTATTTTTCCAGTAGTATAATACATGCACTACAATCCAAATTCATGTATAATATGTCTTAACCAAATAACATCTAAATAAACAGAGACTACGATGACAAATCATTGAAAAATCACTTGAAGATATGTGATACCTCCATTTTTATATTGTTTCATTCTAGTCATGCAGTCACGCCCCAAAGTTTCAACTTACCTAACACAAGCAGCAAACGACTAAAATGGTCGATCGCATTGATTAGGCTAAAACGACCCTGTTTCAAAACTGATAACAAGCATTCAAATAAAATTAAAGGCTATTTACAGATTAAGTAATAGAGTTTCGACTTCTGCATATATGAGATTAAATTTACAACGGCATTTCTTATTTCCTTTGGCAGTAAACTATTATATAAGTAAACAACTCGTAGAAAACAGAGGGAATCAACAAATGTGATGTCAATCTGTAGACGATTCTTCCTCAATCAGTAGACTTATGATATTTTGTTATTTTACACTTGAGCAGCTATACGCCGCACATCCAAAGATTTATTGATGAAACATAAAGAAATACTAGCTTCATTCTTTTTTGGTGCCATTAACAATCACCAATTTTGATGCAGTTGAAATATGGAGTTTTTCAGTTTCCATTTTGCTTTAATTGAGTTCCCCAATGTATTAGAACTTGTATGCTTGCTAATGCTTGATTCTCATGTTGACTACATAAAAGTAACTGAATAGTATAACAGCTGCTGCAACAGCAACTCCAACGGCACCTTGTGCCAATAGCGTGCTGTTCTTTACGGCCGACTTCAAGCAAGAAGAAGGTGGTGTGAATCCAAGCTCTGAGAGCTTCTTGTGTGACTCCGCATAGTCTCTGAAGAAAGCCTCTTCGTCCTGTTACAGAAACAAGTAGATATAAGCTGTCACAGAAAACTTTGCCAGTGAGATCACCAGAAATTTTGAAAAATAGTATAGCTTATTAGCCAAATGGATATATGAATAACGGTTAAGTTGGAAGAAAGATTCTCATAGAAGCTGGGTATTCATTTGTTTACAAATTAAACATATATGGGAGTGACAGAGCTTGACATTGGGTGGACTAGTCAAGGATTGCACCATAGGCTTAAATACCAGGCGTCTCGCAGCAAACCAGAACTACTCAAGGATGCAAAACATTCCAGTTCCCTTCCCATAGTTTTATTTTTGTCATCAAATATGAAATAATGGTCTAGCACTCAAATCCTTAAATATCATCAATGTATATCAACAGAGTGACAAATGAGTGGAGATGAATTTCCCACAATTTAGTCGGCCTTACTGGTTTTTAATGTTATTTTCCTCCTTGCATTATGCATTGTAGTGAGGTAAAAAAAATTTAACGATGTGTTGCAACAATTGACCATTTAAATATGCAAGGAAGTATGAGCTACAATACCTTTGCATAAAGTTCCACATAAGGGCGGAATTGAGGATCTTCAACTAAAGCCTTATCTGTGGGAAGTTTCAAGAGATCTTCTGAATCTTCATTGAGGAGCTCCCTAAGAGATAATTGTTTCATTTGGATAAGCAGTCATGAAAACTCTTTTAACAATGGTTATAAAAGAGGTTGCTGCATATTACTAATCTTACACAAAGTATGAGTTGTCAAATTTCAAAGGCTCTCTAGTCCAAGGGCCCTCAAACCCAGATCTCTCGGGATGTGCTCTTCCCTGCAACAATGAACACAAAAGTGGAACTTAAAGACAAACAGGATTATCACGTGAGACATATATATCAACATCTAAATGCAGATTCATGTGACATAATACCAGTGTGTGGGCTCCAGATAATGTCACTATATCTTTGTCAGAGAGTCCCATTCTGTAAAAGACATCCCTCAAGTGTGATGGACCTAAAAAGGCATTGAAATGGGGAACAGGGTAAGTGACAGCAAGGTGCTGAAATATGTTATCAAAATTATAGCACTGAACTGTTGAGCCCTCTCAGAAAATCATACCAACTAACTATTCAAAGGTAGCTGGCAGATATTTAAAACTTCTGTCAGAGAGTTTTTAACCACGTCCAGTTCAATGTCACTGTTCGTAATATTCTAGAGCTCCCACCAATTGAAATATATTTTCCTTCACAAAATTTCCATTAGAAATAACGGGAAGAACACATAAAACATGTTTAGGAGGCAATGAATGCAAATCAGCATAGAGTCATCTCCAAAATTATTGACATCACCTCTATTAGATGCAGAACCAAGTTAAAATTCCTATATTCAAGCTGTTCAAAACAATATAATTCAACAACAACAATCAGGCACCAAATATGGCATAATGAGGATAATTGAAGCAACATAGTTGAAGCTCCGCTTGATTTTATGCACTGAATCAAGTTTTACTCAAATTTTTTTCATTGACACCTAAAGTGCCATATTTAAAATTTTGGCATGTATTGTTTCTGTAGTTGCAAGGTTAGCTTTAAAAAAGCTAGCTATTTTTCATTGTTTTTCTCCTGTTTTCTCGTGGACTCCTTTCCTACAAGAGGATGAGGATATCCTCCCCTAGTCAATGTGATACTGAGTAGAGTAAGCTACCTGTTTAATCAACTGAGAAGAATCCCAGACGGTAAACTTTAACATTTAATTAGAAAGTTTTTGCCGTTTATCTATAACCTTAATTTTAAATACTAGATTAGCTTTTTAGAAGACTGACCTTTTTTGGCATCAGGAAGGCGCCCTTCTTCTGGTGAGTTTGATGAATCCTGATAGAAAGGTGGAAGTTACTAATTAAAGACAAGTCCATCAAATGCATTTTAACTTCAAAAAAGAAAAAGGAGGCATGACTTTATCTTTTATGTACCTTTCTACCAGGAACAAAATCAATGGTAGGACCTCCAGTTACTTCAACAGCAACAACTCCAGCAAGCTGCAGTCCCAAATTTAAACCCAATCACGCACATGTCAAATCCATAAAAACCAGAATACTTTGTTCCCCTGCATTACTACTAATAATACAACTAACATTAAGCAAAACCATCCCAAAATGGAAAACAGATGTTCGCACAAGTACTCTCACCTGATAGAGGTCAGCATATGTGATTTTAGGATGTCTGGCCTTAATTTTTTCTGTACTCCATATAATAGAAAAGGCGTTATTAGAAGATAGGATTTAGTATTGCTGGCTTCAATAGATTAAACTGACAAAAGAAGCACTTAATGTAAACAAAATATGGGCAACAGAGGAGGATGGTTTTCAGCAGACAACGACTAGGCTATCTTCATTTAGAGCAAAATTAGAAATAGTCTGTTTTGCTTGAGAAGAGTAAACAATTGATGCTAATAGAGAAGATAATAGTAGATATTGTAAGGTTTTCAAGCCATTTAAAAAACATGTTCTAGTAAAGAAGTTTATGTGTAACTAAACAGACCAAAATGCTTCCAATTGAAAAATTATAATAGTACAAAGAGAAGTTCACTTCTGATATTAGTAAAGAAAAAAGTGTTCAACATAAAGCAAGACTCCAATTATATGCAGATCAATTGACTTCATTGCTAAATAATATAATCCTTACCAGAGTTTCATAAAAGTCATTATATGATCAACTTTTCATCCTCCAATGAAAACTCAAAAAAGTACACAGAACAATATACAAAAATATGACGTGACTAGCAGTTAACATCCAATCAATCAATATCATTCATGTACTTAAACTAAAATCGTTCATCACTAACCATAGCACTGACAACCATTATCATTGAACACAAATTCATTTCCAGCAGATCATCAATAATAGATCTCTTGAGGACAAAAAACATACCGCAAAGATCAATTGCGATTTTGAGTCCCCTGTTAGCAGCATGCTTGTACTCGACCTCATTTCTGATTGATCCATCAGGTCCTCCAGTCCTTGTTGCTGCATCATAGGTTCCTGCATCATGCCACCTGCAAATTCAAATATCCTTATTATGTCAGATCAAAGTTTTATTTCAACACAACATTTTATAATTTTGCATACATACGCTAGACGAAGCATAATAGGAGCACAGTTTTTGCTGGAAATGAGAGCTCGAAGATCTCTTCGTGCCTTTTCGATTTCCTTCAGATACTCTGCATCCACTATTGGCGCTGCCATTGATGATACAATTCAATGCAATAGTACACTGATATCGTAAACTTTTACGAATGAATTACGAAACTCAAGGGTTATATTATATAGAAGAAGAGATGAAGAGAGAATTTTTTGTATGAGTGGAGAGAAGAAGCAATGAATATGGAAGAACACACGAAACGAATTTGCTTCTTCTCTAATATGGAGGGAAAACTCAAAAAAAATATGATCAACAGGCGCGTTAAGGACACTCGTCATAGTTACGAAGATGATTGGCGCGTGGATAAACATGGGAGTTGAAAAGCGTGGGGGTATTGTTGGAGAATGTGTTGATAATGCTTGTTATGGCCTGGGCATTTCTTATCTATTGGCTGCCCGATGAGCCTCGTGTGCTGGCGTCAGCTTATTTTGTTGGTCACTGACCAGGCTCATCTATGAGATTACATGGTTTATGGGCTTTTAGAACTCGGACTTTACCTGAATCAGAAGGGAAAGCCCGTAAGAGTCCATTTCTTTTCTTTTTACGTGTTTTCACAGTAAAAATTCCACGAGAAGTCTATTTTGATATTGTCATTTAATCATTTTTAAACTTTTTTTTATAAATATACATTTCAATATGCAGTATTTGAATTAAACTTTAGACATAAAGTATCTGAAGTTATAAATGAGTGAACTTTAATCATTTGATATTGCATACTAGTGAAATTCATGTATTTTGATCGAGGTTCACTATGTATGAACAAAGTTTGAAGCAAGAATATCTGAAATCATGCAAAAATATTGAACTTCAATAAAATGTACTTGAATTTTAATCATTCAAAATTTTAGATATTTATCAAACTAATAACTTAAGATATATAAATTTAAAATTGTCCGAAAATAAATACTTATTGAAACAAATTTAAAAAAGCACAAGTTAAATGTGACAAAATCGGATATGCATGTACATTTCTCTCGGCCATACGATTGTGTTCTTGTTTTTATCACATAATTAACAAATAGTGGTAGAAAACACAAGTAGATTAGAGGCAGAAGGTCATTAGATTCCAATTATATTTATAATTTCATAAAAGAATAATTATTTAAATTATGTCCTTGAATGTTTTTCTTAATATTTATATATTCCTTACAAATTTAGTTAATATGGAATAAATTGAGTATAAAATATTAAATTTTAATAATTAAAAAAGCAAATATAAAAAAAATCACACATTTATTTTAAACAACAACAACAACAACAACA
>JAOTQJ010000049.1:20519677-20545716 GCA_025642045.1 Solanum sejunctum | reverse complement strand
ATCATGCTTCCCCCCCCCCCCCCCAAAAAAAAAAAATGTAAAAATTGGTTCTTGGGGTGTTTGTAGATAAGTTGATGAGTCCTTTTTCATGGTCATTTGGTGGAAGTTCAAGATGGAATGGAATTGGAAGATTTTGTGATGATCCAATGAACAAATCCATCAATGGGGCAAATGGTGCCAAAGCAGCTTCCCATTGTTCTACAGTGGAGAGATTATATGCTTGGGAGAAGAAACTCTACCTCGAGGTCAAGGTAAAATTAACTTTTATTAGACTCTGGTCTCTGTAGTCTGTCCTAACCCAATTATAAGTTGTGTTAATTTTTGTTACGATTTTTATTTGTAGCATGCTGAGGCACTGAAGTTGGAGCATGAGAAAAGGGGAGGTCACGCAAGGAAACTAGAGATGAAGAGGGCTGATTATGTGAAGACAGAGAAAGCCAAGAAGGAAGTAGAGAAGTTGGAATCACAAATGATGGTTGCTGCTCAAGCAATTGAAACCACATCAGCTGAAATAATCAAATTAAGGGAGTCAGAGCTCTACCCACAGCTTGTTGATCTGGTCAAAGGGTTAGTTCTACTTCTACTCATACCATTCTTGTTCATCTCTTAGGGAAAAAAATCATTTTTTTTTAATATTATTATTTTGGGTGTCCATAATGTTTACAATTTTGAGGGGTCAAAGTCAGCTTTAGCAATATGTACTGAAAAGCAACGAATGGTTCTCCGTACTTAATGAGAAACTTTTGACTCCTTTAACTGATTCGGTTCATCTCTTTGATTTGCCCTTTCTGCTACCTACAAAAGCAGCATACAACAGTTTGCTCTACTGCTTAAAAGACCAACTTCAATTACTATTTCTTTTTGTTATAGTTACCCTTTTAACACCTGGTATTCAAGATTGAATTTTTTTCATAGGAGTGCGACTGCCCTTCCAATCCCTGGGATCGACTCTTTCAAGATTTTAATTGTCATCTCTAATAAGATAACCGATATTAGCCAATGATTAAGAGTAATTAGTATTCATTGGGTCATAATAGTTGTCTTTTGCTTTTTATGTTGAGTTGAAGGATCTTTACTTATTTATGAGAACTCTCTTTCATTACTAAGAGCTGCCCTTTAAATTTTTCAAAGTGGTCAATAGTTGACTGAAATTAAGGTTACCCTCTTTTCTTTTGGGTGGGGTGAGTTCTGATGATGGGGGGTCAAAATGAAGTTAAAGACAAAAATAGCTAGAAACAAGGGGCCACTATCCTCTGGTTGCAAAATGAACACTGGCAATATTAATGGCAAGACTGGGATAAAGTTAATGGAATTCAATGTTACTCCATAGGACAATCTTAATTTTCACAAATAATGTACAAAAGCGCAACATGACAATAAAAATGGGACGGAGGGAGAGTAGCACCTTGTGAGTAAGGGAAGCAATTTTTTAAGTTTCAGTGAAAAGGATAAAATATTGCAAGCATCATTTGAACTACTACTCTCTTTTGTATCCTCACTTCTCCTTACGGTTTATGGCTTCCAGGTTGATGTACATGTGGAGAAGCATGTATGAGTGCCATCACGTTCAAACGCATATAGTGCAGCAACTCAAGTATCTCAATACTGTGCCATCAACTTATCCTACCTCTGAGCTTCATCGACAATCAACATTACAACTTGAGCTTGAACTGGAACAATGGCACTTATCTTTTTGCAACCTAGTGAAATCTCACCGGGATTACATTCAGTCCCTTACCGGATGGCTCCGTCTTAGCCTTTTCCAACTTGGCAAGAACCCTGTACATAAGACCAGCCAGGACGATGCAGTTTACTCCCTTTGTGAAGAGTGGAATCTTGCAGTCAACAATGCTCCAGACAAAGTAGCATCAGAAGGAATCAACAGTTTATTAACTGTTATCCATGCCATTGTGGTGCAGCAATCAGAAGAGCTCAAGCAAAAGAAGAAGTCAGAGATGGCATTTAAAGAGCTTGACAAGAAGTCATCTGAGCTTCGGTCATTAGAGTCCAAGTATGGTCCATATTCTATGCCTGATTCTTCTAGCAGTAGTACGAGGAGCAAGAACCCTGTGTCCGAGAAACGATCTAAGGTGGATGCAATAAGAGCAAAAGCTGAGGACGAGAAGGCCAAGTATGACAAAGCAGTGAGTGTAACAAGAGCAATGACGTTGAACAATTTACAGATGGGTTTACCACATGTTTTTCAGGCTGTGACTGGTTTTGCCAATGTTTGGACACATGCATTTGAGTCGGTATATAATCAAGCTAAAAATACTGATCCGGTGAATGAAATGAAGAGGATTTTACCTTGAGATACAGGGGGCTTCACTGTGGTCCAGGCAGCCCGCATGAAAAATGTATATATGTGTTCTTGAATTTCCCCGGACTGGTTTCCCAGTATGTGCTATAATTTTATTGGGGAACTCAGAAATGCAGTTCCCAAGAGTGAGCAAAAAGAGATGATTTATGGTTTAAGCTATCATCAAACAGTGTAAGTATGGCTGGCTGATGGAGGTAGATGATATAGGTTGCTAGGTTTTGGCATTAAATGATGTTGGGATTTTTGAAAGTCTGTTTTAGCTTGGCTCGAGAAACAGTTGATAGTGTTTTCCATTTTTCCTTCTGGATTAGATGTAGTTTTGCGGTAGTTGCATTTATATGTATTTTTCTGTGTTGTCGTCAATCGTGCGCTCACTGGTTTCACTTGTTACTTTCAAGTCATGAATGAGTGTGAGGCCTGGTAGTTTCTACTCCAGTTTCCCCTTTATGAGGTTATTTGAAATTTTACACTGGAGGATGGTTAACAGTGCATGAATGATTGAACAAATATCCTCTCGGTGAGATTTTTTTTTTCCTTTCATGGAATATATCTTCTGTGAGATTTATCAAAATAAATTTCAGATTTAATTTAATGTCGACTGATCCAGTACTACTGTGTCAACATTAAATTGTTTGGGGAATCTGATGCTTTAAGCCACCAGGAAGAACAAAGGAGACTTTAAATTGCAATGCCTTACTCCATACTTGATTAAAACTCGTCTCCCAGGAAACGTGAATTCTTTGTCTAAACAAGTACCTTCTAGTTCTGATCAAGCAGTAACCTAGTTTACCTTAATGGATCGTCTTCACTCGATGGTAAAGTGATGGGTTAGTTAACTTTTGTTGAATGTTCCTCGAACTACAAAACAAAGGTTTTTCGTCATAAATCCCTGCACTTTTCAAAACATTACTTCAATTAGTATGAACTAGCTGTATGTTTCATCTCGAAAATTTACATAATTTCAGCCATGTACATAATTTACAGGTGAAAAAGAGCCCACATGAACCATACACTGCTTCAAACTACCAATCTTCTATCTCATCATCCGATGAATCTAACTTATTCTCCTGCAAACAGGTGCTATCTGAGTCATCTTCAACCATGTCGTCTGCTTCAGAACTTTCAGATGCTCTGCATCCAAGCCATTTAAGGGAAGGCCTAAACTCCGTTGCCATAACTATCTGATTTGATATGGTTAGGCTATTATACAAGTCATCCCTCTGACTGAACATTTGACACTGCAAGCACATCAACTTAGTTAGGATGAAATCAAAATTCAAAATCAGTGAACATAAGGTCGTTTGGCTCAAAGACAAATAATGCAGTTTAGTACAGTAGGGATAGTGTCATGCTTGATGTTTAGTTCAATATAATTATAATTTATTGCTTAAAATATATGTTTACATTTTTAAACAAAAAAAAAAGGGTCTGTTTTACTATTGAGGATTAATTTTGTCATTTTGATGTTCTTAATCCATGCATTACTAATACCCACATTCTTATTCTACATTATATCCCACATAAAATTTTATATATGTATGTATTAGTTAGAAGGAAAACAAAAATTGCAACCAAACATTACAAAAAAATAATTTGGATTTTATGTGGAGACTAAATCTCTGACAGCGCCAACTAAAGGATCACTAGGAAATTATAGTAGTGCACTAGTGCTTCCTAAGAAACTACTTTAGTGGGCAACACTCTGTTTTGGGACTTGATCCAGATAAATCCATGTTATAAGAAACGACATGAGCAAGATCAAGAGCAAAGTGCAGAGAACGTGACAGCAAGAAACTTACCTTATTGCGGCGTGATGATTGTTCAACCTCCCACAGTTTGGGACGTCGAATAGCATGCCACCTGAATTCTCACAAGAATTTGTATTACATTATTTTTAGGTACTTTATATTAATAAAACATAACGAACCAGGGAATGTTTTTATACCTGGAAGGTACTGGATGAGCATTTCCAAATAATACTCCTCTGGCAGCAACTGAAGCAGCAGCCGACTTTATGATATTCTCAGCTCCAAAGTCTCTGGATAGATGTCCAGCAAGTGAAGATAGAAGAAAATCCGCATCGCTTAAGTATGACGCCACAAGCCATGCATCATTGATTCCTTCTTCACTTAAAAAATCTAAAACTGCAACAAAATTGAAAAGCAGTAGTTGAATGAGACAAACACAAGGATATCAGTTTAGTTTCTAGAGAAGTAATTCTTCAGAAAGTGTACTGCAAATTTTCATCTGATTTAACACAATTTTTCATTGCTTTGGGGGGTCACACTCGAAAACCACTTGCATGTTGGACAATAACATACTAGACATTTCTATGTGCAGATATGATAGCTATACATTTTAATTATTCCATTTTGTGCACAATCCATTAGGTAGAAAATGCAAGTTAAACAAAAGAACCAGTATTTCTCCTCTAATCTAGTACAGTGGAAAGACGATATGCACGCTCTGTCAACAGTTAGTTTGCCAGTGAAATTCACCACAGAGGCAGATGAACAACTAAAGAAGACAGGAAGAAGTTCAAGCTATTGGGACTTGAATCTAATGTTGTTTAGTATAGCCCACAAACAAAGCAGGTCGATTATGATCCAGAAATAGCATTATGCCACAGAATGGCAGATTTTGGTGCTTGAATTAAGAATAAAGGCGTAACCCTGAATCCAGCATCCCCACCAATGAAGTTCATTCCAAAAGAAGATGCAAAATTCAAACAACGGACCAGATTAGTCGGAAAACCCGTCCACCTAAAGGAAAAAAATTACCATTTTCATGCAGAAAATCTGTAAGAGTCGCCGCTTGTCCATGTGCTTGACAAAGAATAACTTCTGGAGCATCCATTTTAAGAGGAAGTCTCATAAATTTTTCCTTCAGACGGAATGTGTCTCCTCTATCTGCAAGAAAATGAGTCTGTATCAGAGGCTTTGCCAAAAGACAGTTCTTTCAATTATTCACTTGCATTCACTTGGCAGAGAACTCTCATATCTTACTCGAAAAAGGACACAAGATAACATGGTAAAAGAAGAGCTGTAGCTTTGTATAAAAAAACCTCACATATAACATGTAAGTTCATACATATGGCTGCAATTTACACGAGGTGGAAAGGTTAATATTCTATTCTTCCAATTACCATCACTTGGGAGACTGCTACTTGGATAATCAACAATGCTCATATCAGTCATTCTTAAACAATGTTCATTATTATATCTCAAAAGAATCTGCTTTACAACTTTATTTGAGCAGTGTCTACAAGCAATGAAACCATATTTAGCAATTGTAAAACTCTTCAAAGATACAGTATCTCATATACAATATACATCAGCATACCCAGTGAAATCCCACAAGTGGGGTCTTGAGAGGGTAGAATGTAGGCAGACTTTACCATTATCTCATGAAGATAGAGAGCTTGTTTCCGAAATAGTAAAGGATATGTGGATCATAAATAACAAACCAAGATTGCAAGATTAGACCATTCAAGTAGATGCTAAGCTATGCATTCCCCATGAGGAAGCATTTCAAAGACATAGTAATTTGTCCCTAATGTAGAAGAGGTGCAGAAGCACACAGTTACTAAGTTCTGTAAGCACTTGCAACTCACTGTATCCTGAGAATGAAATTTAGCAGATGTACCTGATGCAATTGCATGCTCACTTTCTCTTTTGTTGTGTAGAAATTTGCCTAATGCGTGGAATAGAGAGAGAGTTTCATCTTTCCCAAATGGCAAATAAAACGCATCATCCAAACAATTAACATTATCCAGTCTTTCTTTTGACGATAGAATAGGCCTTCTATGTGGTTTAAGACAGAGATACTGAAGAGAATTAATTGCATGTCTGATATCACCTCCACTCGCTTTGGCTATTAGATCAATCGAATCAGCGCCAACTTCACACTGTTCCTTTCTGCATATAGCTGTAAGTGTTTTCTTGATTGAATTGACAGTGACAGGGTTGAAGTTGACCTGAAAACCATGAAATCAACTAAAAAAAGTTGACATACTATGGTAACTAGAATCTAATGTTGAATAACTGGCGCATTTCAGAGCATAAAGATCTTTTTAGCTCAATTTTGCCCTTTGGCCTGCAGGCTGTGGCTGGTGTTGGCGTGTTGCAGGTCAAATTACTTAAAATCAAACTTTTAACTTCCCAGGAGTTTTACCGTCAAAGACAAGGAAAGATCCTTTAATACAATTTGCAGATGTTCAAAGAGAGAGAGAGAGAGAGAGAGTGAACTATTTTGCCCTTTGGCCTGCAGGCTGTGAGGGGTGTTGGCGTGTTGCAGGTCAAATTGCATAACATTAAACAAGAAGTTGCTTTATCATGTTTTCATACTAATGGAGGTGCATTTGATTCAAGATAAGCAGATGAAAAGAATTCAAAATCCAAAGTAAGTCTATCAAGGAACGCAACCTTACAAGCACCAGCACTATGAAGAGATACAAGGAGTTCTTCCCAGCAGCGTGTGCTAAAATCTGCAGAGTCATTCTTGTCATAGTTGGTGATCACTATGGCTGTTGGAATGAGGACTGAATGCCCAAGTAGGGTCAAACACCTTTGAAGCCTTCCATACGCAGCTCTTACATTTACCACAGGAAGATCATCAACTAAGAGTATGACTGAAGCCTGTGATCCCGTCAACATTGGAGAAGTCAATCCATACTTTCTCACCCTCTCAACAAAACCTTCAAACTCATCTAGTTTTGACATGTATTTTAACCCTAGATCAACATTAAAAAAATATATATATGAAAAGATATATGAAGAAGCCAATTTTCAGAACAAGCAGTTGATAGCTTGGAGCAGCTTCATTATCCATTAAATCAAATATGAATATGTACCTGAATTAGAATTATGCAAATGTTCTGTCCAAACTGTTGGAGTAGGTGTGGTCCACTCCCATATTGTGACGCCAAGATGCGAAGCAATAGCGTGGATAGTTGCCTAGAAGATGACAAGCACCCAATGATCATGCAAGGTTTACAGACCTCAAAGGAGTAAGACTAGTTTCAAACATGACACTCCTGATTCAGAATTCTTAAATAAACTAAATTGTCACGTATCACTCGTGTTTAGATTATATAAAGAGTAAAGAAAATAGTGTCCATTATCACTTGTGTTTAGATTATATAAAGAGTAAAGAAACAGCGTCCCATATCACTCGTGTTTAGATTAAATAAAGAGTAAAGAAAACAGTGACATACAGTTTTTCCAACACCAGATGGTCCAGCAACAAGAAGAACATTACTATGACCATCCTGCATCAAGCAGAAGAAAAATCTCAGTTCCAACAATGTAAACTCTGAACATTGCAGAAAAGAATTGTCATGTCAAAATCACTGTAAAAACATGTGCATCTGGAAACACCAGACCCTCAAAATTACGGATTCAGATCATGAAGAAGTCACCAATACTGCTATCATACAACAATTTCCTGGATCAAGCTTTCTTCCTTTTAGCACCATTACTAATTATCAGTTCCACTTACACATCTAAACAATGACCAAGGCAAGCACAAACTTCTTTTGGATCAAGCAGCGCAAGCTATGATACAAAAATTTATTCCCGATTTGCTTAAAAAAAAAAAAAACATGGTTATCAAGATACACTCGACGACCATAAGAAGTTGTAAAATCTCAACTATATCCCACACACCCCATGGATCTCCAGGCAACACACTGCAAACAGGGAAAAACTAAAAAGAGACTTTATTCTGAGCATATATATGCTTAATGCACCACTCAATCTTCATTACAAGAAAAGGTTCCCGAGCAAAGCAACAATATTCAGTTATCTCCAACATCTTCAAAAATGATTTAAAGAACACTTCCCAATAATAATAAACAATGAACTACTTTAAGATTTCAGGGAAAAGGAAGATAGAAATGCAATATTCACTCGGTTGAACTAGGAATTGATGACCATGTCTTGTCACAATATTAGAAGTTTAAGAAAAGAAAGAAACTAATAAGGCTTTTAAAACATTCTTAATTAAGTACCAGTGCAGCTTTTAGTCTTTCTTCAAACCAAGTTTTCACTTCTTCGACCTGCCAAATCAAGCACAGGAAACACTCACTAAAACCTTCACATCTGAGAAGATTGAAGAGAAAAACATACAGCTCTTTACTTTCTTCTTTTGAACTGCAAGCTCTTCCAGTAAATGAGGCTTATGTTTGTCGATCCACATGTCATTGTTGCTTTTAAGACCTGATTCAGTCTCATGCAATTTAGTCTTTTAGCAATGACGACTAACTGAATATTAAAGAGGTTGGGAGGACTGGTAAAATACATACATTGATGCAAAAGAGAGAAGACAGGATGGCAATCAAAACAACACAAAATCAGGAGGAGTTGAAGGAGAAATCACTGTAAATGCAGGCCAGTAAACATTTGCCAACTGAATCATCTACAGGAAGTCTAAAGATCTCGCATACTTAGATGATACTTGAGTCTTGGTTCGGCTCCAACATTTAACAAGTCAAAACCATATCCGAGAACCCAAAAGTGAAGTAGAAATAAAACACAGAAAAAGATTTCTAAACAGGGCATCTTAGGTAGTGTTTCCGTTCGCGGTTTAGTGAGGAATAGCAAGTACCATACAGTTAAGTTCACAGACCATAGCATCATGAGCAAGAGTATATAATATCACGATTGAAGCTTGCAGTGCATACAAAACTTAATGAATCCAGTCTGCAAAGGAAATGTTTTGATATGTAAATAAGGGTGTAGCCTATGACAAACTAAAGTTTATACTGACAAAGATACTGAGTTTATACTGACAAAGATACTGTCACCCATATGGTCATAAGCCTTCATAAAACGGAGAGGTAAAACCAAATCCCAGTTCATTATTGACATTAATACAAATAAATACTTAAACAAGATCTTTTGAGACTAGCATACCAGCAGATACCTTGATGCCAGCGAAATCGTCATCAAACTCCTCACAAAACCGTTTCATCTGCAATCAGTTATACCATATGCCGTTAATGATCTGAGGTACTTAAAAGCAAAATGCGGCAGAAACCTGAGTATCCCAGAAACAACAGAAAATATAGCTAATGAACCACCAACAAGATCAATTTAATGAGAACTTAATCCATTAAAAGCAAACATCACCCAAGGTTCCTAAATAAGACGAATAAATATATTCCATGAAGCTTAGGAGTTTTTTTGCTTGAGCTTGCATTGGTTCAAGGTATACTTGTAACCAGCTCCTATGAGTTCTCTAGGTAACACACATTCTTTCACCTCTGTGAAACATAATAATAGGGGTGAGAATTTGTTCTAAAGCTGTTAAACATAGCAACTGAATCTATGTATGTTCCTCTTCATTTGAACTCGATGCAAAGCCCTCCGTAAGCATCCATAGATTGAAGGTAAAGTATATTTTTGATATGTAAGGGGCCATTTGGTCAGCTCAATGAGTAAAGAGATTCCAGCATACGTTCGTTTTGGCCAAATAAAAGAAAAGTTGATCTTCACATAATTGAAGCAATGTTTGTTTGGCCGCACAAGAAGAAATAATTTCCACATAACTAACGTAGTGTTCTGTTAGGAGTACTAAACCCAACATAACATATGAGAGGAGAATTCATGTATTATGTATGGAAGATAGAATGTGAAATACAAGAAATATGTGTATAACAGTATGTGAATGATACTGTCTATGATGAAAATGTTATCAGATTACATAATCACTAGTATGGTAACCACATGATCCCTGTAGGTAAAAATATCTACATAAAGTTCATTCATGATGATTTGCCCCCATCAGACGGCAAGAAACAAAAAGGCCGTGTGGAACATTAACCTAATAATCCCATCTTGACTTAAAGTGATTAACCTCAATAAGACACTCAATTTTGCAATTCAACCTTCACCTATCAATCTTTATCAGTTTCACAATGAATTCAGCTTTCAATGCAATAAGAGTAATTCACATTGTTGAAATATAGACAAGAGAGAGGACTAAAAATTCTTAGTGGTACATAATAGCACTGCACCTACTACTTTTTTGTGCTAAATGAGATTAAGCCTACCCCCTCTGTCCATTTTATATGTCCCCATGCCTTTTTGATCTGCCCAAAAACGAATGTCGCCTTAATTTAACTGAAAACAATTTAACTTTATAATTCCTCTTCTATGATTCTCAGCCACACAAATATCTATAAGTAAATTTAACTGATACATGCATAGATCAAACCAAAAGCAATGGCCGCACCAACTGCGAGCCACTAGTATAGACCAAACTTGGTTTCCCTAACGGTCACTCAATGCAAAAGCATAGTGAGAAATAGTAGCCCTATTTAACTAAACAATATTACAATAAAGTCCAACGAATCCGGTGTTTTACCTCATCAAAAATACTACCCTTTTTAGATGGGTGTGGACATGATGCCGAAAGTATCGCCGTTTTAGCCCTTTTAGGGTTCTTCCTCGGAACTGATGCCGATTCCGATTTTGGTTTCGGTTTCGGGAGGGTGAAATTCGACTTCACTGAGAAGTCTTCGTCGTCATCTGACGACGAAATTACAATAGCCACATTCCTCTTGGCTTTCTTCATTACCACGGGAACTGTTATCAATATTCTTTGTCGAAATACCAAGAACTTTTAAGAGTTTCAACAGCAGGGAATTTACGCGATTACGGTGAGGAAGAGATTATTGAACCCTAGACAAAACTGAACCAAATGCATAACTGCAGACAAAACTGAACCAAGTGCATCAATGGTTATTTTCGAAAGCAAAAACGGCGGGTGTTTTCCAGAGCAAAACCCGCTAGCGTAGGTGAAAAGCTAATGCCCGCGTTCTATAGTCTGGCGGAGCAAATATAAAAAACTTTGTATTGTCAATCTTTTTTGGAATGTTTAGCAGCACGTATTAGGAAGATAATTCATCATTATTTATATGATATTAAATAATATTATAATTTTTTAAGATTTTTAAATTTATGTATAATTAATTCATAAATTAGTTAATACATCATATATGATATTAGTTACAAATAACAACAATAACATACCTAGTGAAATTTCACAAGTGGGGTTTGAGGAGGGTAACTTGTACGCAGTCCTTGTCGCTACCTCATAAAAGTAGAGAGGATGTTTCATAAATATGGTATTAGCTAATATCTCTTATTTAGTAATATTAGTTAATACTTTGAATTAATATCATGAATTAATTATACAAAAATAAAAATATTCCTTAATTTTTTTACATTCTTTTACATTTTTTATTTTATTTTTTATTTTTATAATTTTATACTAGTAAATTTGTTTAAATAAATTAACTTATAAATTTTATTTATTTGCGGATTCATATTTTATAATATAAAAATAAATAAATTTATCATGTCAAATTTTTATATTTTATTTATTTGTAATTTCATATTTACATAATAGACAAAAAAAATATTTTGCCATGTCAATCTTTTTCATTTTTAATAATTAATTTAATTGAGTGATTTTATTTAATAAAAATAAAGTCCAATAATGTTAGATACATTCTCAAAATTTGAAAGATATCGAAGTTTGTAAGATTTTAACACTATATTAAAACTATAATTTTTAATTTTTTTATGTGTAAAGATAAATTATTTATTTTACAATTGTTTAATATCTTTTCAATTTTAATAATAGATGATTTATTTTTATTAAATCAAAAATTGGCATTTTATTAGCGATGAATTTATTAGCGTTACAAGTATTTATTCTCAAATAATTCAAATAAGAAAATAGCAAACATGACGATAAAATTATTGTTCTCTTAGCTAGTTAGAAGTCACAAAAAAATAATTTACTTTAATCTAATTATATGAAATAGAAAATTCCAAAATACTTTAAGAGTATAATTGAAAAGAAGTTTTTTGTAAAGTTTTAAACCAACCATAAAATTAGAGGAGAAGCATGAACAAAACACTTGATAAAAAATAATTTTTGCATTACTAATCTCTACTTTACTATTTGTTGTATTACCAATCCCTGCATTATTTATTTTTGCACCAAACGACCCTTTTATGTTTGATGCTAGATTAGTCCTTTAAATATATTTTTGAGTATATTTTGGTCATTTGAATTTGTGAAGAGTGAGCATTTTAATGATTAGATTTATTATATTTAAATCAAAAATCACAAATGAATATTTTAACTCGATCTCATCTAATAATTTAATACTTTAAGTTTGAATATGTATATAAAAATACTTTTACAATGAACTCGTCTCTATACCTCAATTTGAAAATTATTTTGAATAATTATCTAAGCACCTCAAAAATTTGTATACCACATCAATGTCTTGTGTCCAAGAGTTATATTAGAGATGAGTTGGTGGAGTGCTTAATTATTTGTTGAGAATAAATGAATATGTCTAGATAAAATTTTTTAGAATTAGTCAAATTCGATTATTTGTTTATAAGATAAAGACTAAGAAATCTGCCTCAATTCCATAAATTATAATGTAATAAAATCAAGCCTTAGAAATCTACACCAAGCCCGAATTTGACAAAATAAATTAGCACATTGCAAAACTGTTCACATGTATCTTCAGTGGACTATTTTGAACCTATTTCTGCCATGAGTGGCCATTTTTGCCATTTTCTCAGTAGTCAAAGAATTTGTTTGATTTTTCTAAAACAGTCAAATAGAAGTATAGCCTGATTTTCAATTCAATAAATTGCAAATTATGTGTTTGCAAGGAAATAAAATAAATTACGGTGCAAATAATTAAAATTAATAAGATATGATGTAAATTACTAAAAATGAATATTATATATGATGATGCAAAAACTCTTAATTTTATTAGGGAAAATTCAATGCTTTTAACCCTCAGATTTTTATCCATGAATGGTTAGGTACTCAATTGTGGGGGAAAAACAGAAGAAGAAAGGTACCATTTTTAGGAGAAAAACTTGGTGCCCGTCAGTATAAAGTCTAAAAAATCGCATAAACACCTGAGGCTCGTTTGATTACTATATAAAAGTCATGTTATTCATGTATAAAAAATTACACTAATTCTTATTATGTTTGGTAGAAATTTTATATTAAATACAAAAGTCAACATAACTTAATCATATTTGATTAGTAATTTCTAAATGTTATATAAAAGTTATTAATGTATTGACTTTATACGGTGTTTGATTGGATTTTAATAATTTTAAATAATTAATAATTCCTGAGGAAATTTATGTATAATTTTATGCAGGATAGAAAGTGAAATATTTTATGTATATCTAAACTTTGTATAACTAATACCTAAATAACTAAACTCTACATATGTAACACCTACACAACTCTAATCGGTAACCAAATAATCTCTTATTTTAAAGTCAAAATAATAAAAGATAATAAAATTCATAAGTTCAAAATTATACCTTATAACGTTTATCTTATAAATCACAAGCAAAAACTAAATTCAAACAAAATAGTCTTCTTATATTTGAATGCATAAGTAAGTCTGACGTATAAATAATCTTCTTCCTGGTCGAACTAATCTAATTGTAATTTAAGTGTGTTGCAAGTATGCTCATTATTGTCAATAGTGTACATAAATTTAAAAGCATTAGTTCGATTAAATCAATAATAGCACATCATTCTTTTATCTCAAATTACCATATTAAGTTTATTAAGCATGGATTTATATGTTTGTATGATAAATTAATTAAATATATTGTTGCAAAAGAGTTAAGCAATGTAAGAACTTGTATTGGTCGAAATAGCACTAGACAATTGCTTTTCAATAAAGTATGAATTTTTTCTCTATTGTGAGAAGAAGAAAATGAGAATCACTAAATTTAAAATAATTTATAACCTTAGTTAAATTTGAAATATCACCTAAAAAATGGACTGATTCTGCATTTCGCCCTCTCAAATTCAAAATTTTAAATTAGAATTTTAAAATTGACAAAGATTTTAAATTTAATTAAAATATTATAGTAAGTAATAAAAAACAGGTTATTTGGGCGCTTCTCCCATTACATTACAGTAGGGCCTCGAAAAATTTGTACCAGAAAAAGTATTTTCCAAATTTCCACCTACCACGCCCACCATCACTATAATCTCATAACACGATGATATGAAAATCCCTTAACCACCTAACCAGTCATCCACAAATCGTCGACGCCACAATTTTTCTCCTCTACGGACGCCACACCAACTTTCATGGCGTCGTCCTTCTGCCCAAAACAGGCATTATCTTTCGCCAATTCGGCCCACCAACTCCACCAATCCAGAGCAATTCCACGTGACATCCACGTGCGTTTCCCTTCTTCGGCCTCTGCACCTTCTTCCAGGTGTGGGGTGAAGTCGAAAGCCACCACACAATTGAAGGTGTTGGCAACTTCTGCGACGAAGGTGATGGATCAGTCGTCGAGTAAAGCGAGTCCTCAGGCTCCCACAGTTGTTGAAGTGGATCTGGGTAATCGGAGCTACCCGATTTATATTGGGGCTGGACTTCTTGATCAGCCTGACCTCCTTCAAAGGTAACTTACTTGTGCTATCTGCTGCTTGAATTTCATCATGTCTCCCTTAATTGCTTAGATTTTATTTATAGGTATTCGTTTTTAATAACGAAAGGAAAACTTTTGCATTCTTTAATATCAGTTTGACTGACAGTGAGAACATAGCTAGTTTTAATTAAATACCTGGATGGTGTTAAGTGAAATTAGGAACTTGGAACTCTTCCCTGAAAAGTCCGTGTGAGGGAAGAAGGAAAAAGTGTACCTGGCGAATTTGGATGGAGTACGACTGTTTAATTGCTTCTAAAGACAAATAACAGTTTTTTCAGACGTTCTCAATTCTCATTTGCATGACATTGTAGGTGGTATAGAAGGTAGAATCATATGTCTCAATGCTCCATCATAAGTACCATGTCTTATATTTTTAGGAGTTAGCTCATCATTGCCAATATCTTTTAGTTTTCATAGGCTGTAAAGAGGGAAGTTCTCTTTTGGTGGTAGTGGTTGAGTGTGCAGGACTTCCTTTTTTGATTAGTGAAATACCCCTTCATTAATTGACCATGATTACGGAGAAAAAAACAAGTGCAAAGTGGAAATGTAGGCTAATCTTGATCTCCTATCAAGCCCGTACAACCATCTATATGAAAAGTATTTCTTCACACTAAATTATAAATTATATAACCAGTGTTTTTAAGATTCTCTTGTTGCTTTGAAACATACTCCCATTCATTTCATTTCATATAGATCAAAAAGGCATTGCGGGCTAGTCTTCCATTATGCTTTCCCCAACTCCCTAGTCTTTTTACTTGCCATAGCCTCCTGCACTATCTAAGAATGCTACCGAATGATGTCAAACAAAGAGAATTACCACCCAAAACTGTGAGGCCACTTTTCAGTGTGACGAAATTGATTACCATCCTTTTCGTACTCCTGGCACATGCAGCATCAGCTTACAACTAAAGCGGGGAGAGAAGAGCCTTCTCGATGGGCAATGAGTTCAGGACCTCCTAAAGTTTCTTGATTTTCTGTACCATAGTTTAGTTCCAATGGAACTATAGCTACATCTTAATAGAGTTTTCAAACTTGATGTACTTTCACAATATACTGGTAGTGTTGTCAAACTCATGAATATTGGGTTTCCTGTAAACCTTGCAACTACATTGTGCAAGAATGTTACAAAATGTGTGAGGAGATTGGTCAAGTTCACATCGGATCCTTGTTATAAAGGATGGGTCACCTATCAAAATAGAAGTTACAAATGATGGTTTGGCTTGACTTATTAATATTCTTTGCATGTAAAGCATATAACAGTTCACTCAAAAAAGTGTTATTTTTATGATGCATATAAAGATTAGTTGGTAAAGGCACGTGTAAATGAACATTAACAATTTCTACACAAACCACCTCTATTTGAACCAATGATCCTCACGAAAACATAGTCCATCACAAGCTGGTACAGTTTGAAAGTGAGTCACGATTAGATAATCTGCCACTTTGCAACATGAGATGTATTCAAATCAAACTTAGTGACATCCAAACAGCAAATCCTAGCATGCTGTTACAGCAATAGTTTTCGTATTCTGTAGTAAAAAAATGACCAAGTATAAATGTTCACGGAAAACAACAAAATAAAAAGGCAGTGAGGTGAACGAATGTTACTGTTGCCAGTCATGGTGAGCCCCGCTTTCTTATAAAAGAGGGCCAAACTGCTTGGGAGGACCAAATAAGATTGGATTGTGTTAGTCTGGATTGCTCAAAACTAATAAAACATATTTCTCACTCAAGGTTATGTTTTCATTTGCTGATTTATGTGGATATTGAATTATAAGGCTTTGGAAAGAAATATGAAAATCTTGAAGAGTTGGTTTCACTTTCTTGTTGATTTTTTGTTTTTATTTGTTCAAAGGGAATCAAGAAACCAATTTGATCGATCATGATAGCATTTTTGGCCTAACTTGGAGTTGTTTCCAGTTTTATTTTGACTTCTTTTATTATTACTTTAATTGTGCGTCTGTTTGTCTTTATATTCGTTTGCTACTTCTTGTGAATTTCCATGTTTAATTTCCTCCCATCGGACATGCAGACATATTCATGGGAAGAGAGTCCTTGTAGTTACTAACACTACAATTGCCCCTCTATATCTTGATAAAACTATAAGCGCTTTGACGGATGGAAACCCTAATGTTACTGTAGAAAGTGTCATTTTGCCAGATGGTGAGCAATTTAAAGATATGGTAAGCAGCTTTGGGTTTCAAGAATATGAGTTTCAAGAGAAAGATTTTGTCTTTAAGGTTTATGTGACATTGTGAAATGCTATTTCAGGATACTCTTATGAAAGTCTTTGATAAAGCCATTGAATCAAGGCTGGACCGTCGTTGTACATTTGTCGCTCTCGGTGGTGGAGTTATAGGTGACATGTGTGGATATGCCGCTGCTTCCTACCTCCGTGGAGTTAATTTTATCCAGATTCCTACCACTGTTATGGCACAGGTTCTACGAGTTTTTCTCTTTTCTGTAATCAATACTGTTATTTAAGACTTGAAATGTGCATTATCTTATCTAGTTTGATGAGTATGGATTCTTCTCGTTAGTGATACTAACTTCTGTATCATGTTCTTTGGGCCACTGTCTTCAGGTAGATTCTTCGGTTGGAGGCAAAACTGGAATAAACCATCCACTTGGTAAAAATCTGATTGGAGCATTCTACCAACCACAGTGTGTGCTTATAGACACGGATACCCTGAATACTTTACCAGATAGAGAATTAGCATCTGGTCTTGCAGAGGTGATAAAATATGGGCTCATTAGGGATGCTGAATTTTTTGAGTGGCAAGAGCAGAATATGCCGTTATTATTAGCAAGGTAAAACAGTAGTTATCATTTGTATGTCATTGAGTATTAAATTGCCAACTTTTAGTTTTTCCAACTTTCATCTCTAGAAAGTGACTTACATAGGCACAAACTTTAATTTTTCTGCCATCTTATATTGCCCTTTAAGAATGTAAGAACACCCTGCTGAGAAATAAGGGAATCCAAGTGGAGGAGTTATGTGTCTACCCCACCTCACCCCCACCCATTCAGTTTTTGGAATTTTGTTAAGTCTTTTGAGCTTTATATTGGAGTATCAAAACCTTTTCTGGATAAGTCGTAACTGTCATTCTAAAGATCAAGCTGGTCATCCATACCATAACCTGAAGCTTTCATACTTGCTAAGACTAATGTAACCTGACTTGTGATGCAATTTCACTTGTTACTAAAAACGATTATCCTTTTTCAGGGACTCCACTGCATTTACCTATGCTATCAAGCGTTCCTGTGAAAACAAAGCAGAGGTGGTTTCTCAAGATGAAAAGGAAAGCGGACTGAGGGCAACTTTGAACTTGGGTCATACCTTTGGTCATGTAAGCATTTGACAGTTGTTGTGCATTCCTTTTGCTGTTGTTTTACATGAGCTTGACGACCATCTCGTGGTCTCATCATTTAATAGTTTGTTTGCCTGTTAAGACTGTTATAGTTAAGGGAAACTAGATAAATTTGTCATTCCAACTTTATGCGCAATTCATAATTTTCATTCTTGTTTTATTTCTCTTCATCTACAAAGCTCAAGGGATGGGATATTTGTCTGGAAGTCTCTACTTCTGGTGAAACAGTCAAATCTTTGCTTCTTAAGGAAAATATTAAATGTTACATAGGCTTGTTAAAGTTATTTTCTGAGATAAGGTCCTCTCACTAGAAGAGCTATTATTTGCAGGCAGTTGAGACTGGCGTTGGCTATGGAAAGTGGCTTCATGGAGAAGCGGTTGCTGCTGGCACGGTATAGATTTCATACTTTCATCAACTCCTATCCAATTGGCCTCTTCCTACTGGAGAGCTCTTCAGAGAAATGTGAAAGGAGGAGAAAACATTAGAAAATAAAGAGGGATAAATTCATAGTATACGTGATGCATAAACTAGGTACAATTTTTTTTCAGGTCATGGCTGTTGACATGTCACGCCGGCTTGGTTGGATCGATGACTCACTGGTACAGCGGGTGCAGAAGATCTTAGAACAGGCAAAGCTGCCGACTTCACCTCCAGAAACTATGACTGTGGAGATGTTCAAGTCTATCATGGCTGTAAGAGTAGTTTTTTGAGCTCCTAATAGCTTGAAGTCATTGCTTCAACCATTGATTCTGTTTTGTTTTGGGTGTCAGGTTGATAAAAAAGTGGCAGATGGGAAGCTGAGACTTATCCTTCTAAAAGGTCCACTGGGTAACTGTGTTTTTACAGGTGATTATGACCAGAAGGCCCTCGATGAAACACTTCACGCATTTTCCAAATCTTAAGCAATCGTGGTTGTAACATAAAAGTAATTGTTCGATTAAAATACAAGTCCTGGTTGGTCAAGGTTGTAGGCAGTTCTGTTTCTTCTTGGAGGTATGCTCATGCCCTCCATGAAATACCAGATGCCGTTTTGCTAGTTCTTACGTTTGGTTAGTGTAATATTATGTCAAGCTTTCAAATATTTGTATACAGCATTTGTGTTTTATTTTTTCTTTAGGCTGTCAAATCTTCTTTTGTAGCTTGTAGGTCCTTATTGATTTGGACATTGCCTTAAAAAGGGGAGCTATATTCTGCTAATAATATTCATAATGGATGAGTTGTCTCCTCAACTAAATATACTTGCTGATGAATCAAATGATACTCTTTTTAAGTTGTTTATTCCACAAATATGATAAAACTACTCCTAATGTACGTGTATGTTTGGTAAAAAAATGTTTAGTTATTGCTCATACAGCTAACACAGCTACTTATAAAGGGGGTCAGTCAGCTGGAAACGTGGAAATAAAATTGTTTGTGCAGGAATTTGCTATTTTGGCCACTTCAATTAGACACTCAGTTTATTTTAGTGAAAGATTCTGTTCAATTAATACCTCTATGTTGGGAATTCTTGTGACCCAAGATCCACCTGTTTTAAAACAGCTGGAATCTGGCCACTAAATTAAGCAAATAAATCAATGAGAACATGACTGTAGTTGTTGCACCAAATTTCCATTCTTGAAAAGTTTGTACCTAACAAAAAATGATGAAATTATGAACACCTACTTGGGTCAAATTTTAATATTATTGCAGTGGTCACGATCGTTGTTACTATAAGCTATGTAACTCCTTTTTTTTTAATAATATATTTATTACTATTATTTTCAATGGTATCGGATTAATTTTCAATAGAAGAACGACATGTGAAATTTTAAAGAAAATGATAAGGAAAAGAGTAGGTGTACATCCTTCATTGAAATGCTACCCACAAATTCCAATTTGTAGCAGTACTATGATTAGGTAGGACAAATCGATTTCATAATGTTGCAATGATTACTTTGGAATTTCAGATACTTTGATGCAAGGCACTAACTAGTTGTTGGAAATTAATTACAACAGTGTCACCATGATTTATTTATTTTTGTTAAGAAAAGATATGGTGGGACCTTTCGAAATAAAAAGGGCCAGAATTGTATTTTTCTCTTTTGAGGAGTGTAAGAATTAAGAAACAGAAAAGTCCACATTTTCTTTTTTAATAATAGAAAAAATTACATCAATACATAATATATTTTATCATATTTTTTAATAATTTTTACCATTCTAAAATATTAAAAAAACTCTTATTTCTGCTCCATCTCTTCAACTTGTAGATAACTAGATTATTATTTCTCTCTCCTTCTTAATTATCCTAAATTATCTCTTAATTTAAGTATTCTAATCAATATTACATAATTTTTCTGTTTTTTAGTTGTCTAATCAATTTTTTCATTATTAACTTCAATTTTAAAATTTTAATCATTATTTTCAAACTAAACAAAAAAGGAAAAAAAAATTTGAACATTTTCTTCACAAATCAATTAACAAATATAAAATTAAGATACGTGTGAAAGCATCTCTCTAAAAATCATTCTTTAGAATACTCAATTGTTCTTTCTTTCTCAGAATCAATTCTTGCAAACTATTTTTCAAATTGAAAAGTCTCTAATTCCTCCACCAAAACCTAGTATTTAAGTATTCTAATCAATATCTACATAATCTTCATGATTAATTTTTTTCTATTTTTTAGTTGTTTAATCAATCTTTTCATGATTAATTTCAATTCCAATTTCAAATTGTGCTCCTTCTTAAAGTATCAAATATCTAATACTCATATTTTCAGTGATGGGTATCATTCTAAAAGTACGAAAATTCTTAATTAAGTATTAACTATCTAAATCAAACATATAATTTTAAGTATCAAGTATCTAATAAACAAAAAAAAACATAAAATTTATATCAGTTATCAATTATTAATAACTTGATAAGCACAAACGCTCCTTCTTAAAGTATCAAGTATCTAAGACTCATATTCCAACGATAGGTATCATTATAAAAAAACGAAAATTCTTAATCAAATATCAACTATCCAGATCAATCACTTAATTTTAACTATCAAGTATCTACTAAACAAAAAAAATAAAATAAAACTTATGTCAGATATCAATTTTGTTATTCTGTTGGCAAACAATGGAACAAAGGAATTTTGATGGAACTCTTGTTGCAAGTATCTAGTTCAAGTTTTTCTACATTTTGCAGGTATCTACTTTAATTTTGACAGAACTCTTGCTGTAGGTATCTACTTTATCCACCATTTTTCTACAACCCCTTTATCCTTCTTCACTTCCTCCACTCTAAACGCACTGTACTTCTCCAATACTAACTCCTTTGACACCCTTTCTTGCCTTTTTGATGCTATTGTCAACCCATAGTTGAGTAAATTCTTTGCGTATCCATCTTCATCATTTGCTTCAGAAGGTACACGAAGATTGTAGAAATGGTGAGATTCATCAAGTTTTATGGCAGCTTCATCTTTCGCTAAATGCTATTGAATTTGATCTCCGATACGTGCAAGAACAACGATAACATCATCCCCCTGTTTTAATTTTTACAATCTCGAATTTACCACTAGCAAATTCGATGCTACGTTCTTTGTCAATTATTTTTCAGATGTTTTTGAATGGGTGATTGAATTTAATATTTCAGTTCAATTCCAATTGCTTGATTTATTTTTTTGTTATACGCATCAAATGAATTGTGAGGTATCAAAATGCCTAATAAATATGAAATTAATAATTTAGGAAATAGATAGTATAAAAAAAAAATTAATATTTTAAGGTATGAAATTTGTAAAATTTATACTAATAAATAAAGTGGGAGACCCAATTTGAAAATTAAAAGAGGCAAACGTGAACATGGACCAGCAAGATTAGACTCAAAAGTATTTTGACTATCTTCTTTTACTTCCGGCAAGAAATTTTGATTTCTACTACATCTTAGTTTGTCGCTGCATTTATCCCAAATATTTAGCTACATAATGAATGTTTTGTTGTCTTCATGTTAAAATTTGAAAATAAAAATTATTATGCTCTTAATAGATAAATATTTTCTCATTTATTATAGTAAAGAAAAAGTTATAAGTACACTTTATAAATATACAACAATAATAAATTCAGTAAGATCCTACAAAGTGTGATATGCGAAGGTAGAATGACTATTTTTAAAAGATCTTGATCCAAGCTAAAAAAAAGAAAAAAATTAAAAAATAGCTAATCGCAATAAATTTAGGATAGACAATCTTATCGGTAAATTTGTATTATCTGATTATGAATTCAAAATTGGATATTATAGTAATGGAATTATTAGAAGTAAAATTATAAGTTCAACCATCAAGACATTCTTTTTTTAATTGAGGATAGGAAAAGAGGAAATGAAAAGAAAAATTACAATATGAGAATCAAACCCTCTCCAGTAAGATAAGAATTCAAATTGAGCTACTAAGATTCGCCGATCAACATTCAAAATCATTCTAGTAGCTGCAAAAGGAAACATAATTGAATGAACATTTCAACCGCATTATTTCCCGCCTAAAAGGAAGGGGTACTTGCAATAACAAATAATACGAATGAAAAAACCATTTATTTTCACCCTTTTTATCTCTAACTCTCTCTGTGTAGATCTTGGATCCTCAAATTTCTCTTTCATTTTCTCTTAACCATTTCTCCTGTTCTCATTTTCATTCACCTTACTCCTTTTTCTCCTCTTCTACAATTCTCTCTGAATTCCACTTTCGTGGAACTAGAGTTAGGGTTTCACCAAGAGGAGAAGAAGAAACACCATTGGCATGTCTCGGTTTTCTTCTCTACTGGGTTTTCATGTCATTCTACAGTTACGACACTGAAAAGAATTGGAGAAGTTAAAAATAAAGAAAACAAGAAGCCCCAAGATACCACATTTCAATTTTTTTTTTTTTAAAAAAATTAGGAGGATTATTGTTGGTTTTCTGAATATTTAGGGCTCTCCCGGGAAAATGAGTGCTTCAAGGTTTATCAAATGTGTCACCGTGGGTGATGGAGCCGTTGGAAAGACGTGTCTATTGATTTCTTACACCAGCAATACCTTCCCCACGGTGTTTTTTTTTCTTTACGCAGTTTCTTCCCTTTAGCATCTTTTTTATTCGGTTCTGGCTTTACGAATGGATTGATCCAAAACAGCATGTCACTTAATTGTTGTTTGCTTATATTAGAATAAACTAGATATGGACAAAAAAGGAAAAAGGAAATAGAAAGGACGTCTACCAAAAAAAGAAGCACATCATAGCATGTAAATATGATAGCGTTTGTAATCATATGCTGAGTTACTCCATTTACACCACGTTTGTAATTATATGCAAGATATTGCGTACCCTTTTTCAACCTACCTGTGATAAGTACCGGTAAATGTAAAAAACCAAGATTATATGCTCTCTTACTTTAAATTGATGTTTTTTGGATCATTTAAATTAATGTTCCCTCTCTGCTGCCTTTACGTTATTGTGGATTTGGAGAAAGTTTTGTTATCATACCGAAGATTTCATGTGTTATGTTTTTTCTGAGAAGTTTTTGGTCATGTTCTTAAGACTTGACATCGATTGTTTTCCTCTTGTTTTGACAGGATTATGTGCCCACCGTGTTCACAATTTCAGTGCAAATGTGGTGGTCAATGGGAGTACTGTTAACCTAGGGTTGTGGGATACTGCTGGTGACTATTTCAGCATCATTTACTATGCATTTCTGCTGAGCTTCTGATTCGATACATGTATCTAATGTTAAAAGTTCTCTTTCCACATTTTATTGAGCCTGATGAGTTTTATCTGGATTGCAGGACAGGAGGATTACAATAGGTTAAGACCTCTGAGTTACCGTGGAGCTGATGTTTTCATTTTGGCATTCTCTCTCATTAGTAAAGCTAGCTATGAAAATGTTTCCAAGAAGGTGAGCTTCTCATTCTGTTTTGTTTGCGTTGATGAATTTTCTGTTTCCTATGTTAAGTTTGTTTTGATTATATATTTCAGTGGATTCCTGAGTTGAAGCATTATGCCCCCGGGGTCCCAATAGTGCTTGTTGGAACAAAACTTGGTGAGTCCATTATACATGATCTGGGCTTATTTTGATTATGTGCATATGGTGATGATCAAGTTGGTCTCTTCAAGCTTTTCTTTTTGTTCTTCATTTCTGAGTGATAAAAAGAACTAATTTAGAGCGAAAACCATGGAAGTGTAAGGAAATTTCAGCACAGATGACCTAACTTGCTTGCTTAAGTGAACTTTGAAATCTTGTAGTTGTTAATGAGTCTAAATAGAGTGGAACAGATCTAGATAGTTCATATAGACAATCCCAATAGAATTGGGACTGAGGTGTAGTTAATTGATCCAAGTGTTCTTAGTAACTGATTGAAAACTAATGTTAACTGCTTAAGAGAAAACGAAGAGAATGTTGGGCTTTCTATCTTGTGGAGCTGGTGAATGGTAGTAGATGTTGATAATCTTGTTGCTTTTTCTCAATTCACTCGTTAATGATTTAGTTGAAAGAATTAGCTCTTCCTGTTGGTATCAATGCAAGCCTTAGTAATAAATAGTAATCAATCTCTCTTTTGAAAGATAAGAGTTAATTAAGGAGAGGAGCCTGGCGGTTAAATTTGAATTTGAATGCAACCACCACGTTGTGTGGAGTAGTGCAATCTCTGCTCACCATACTGGGCAAGCTTGAACTGGCATGATTTGCCATGCATGCATATTTTTCTCTTCTTGTTCTCTTTATGCTCTGAAATGCGCCAATTTGCTCGACATGTTATGACTTGTGCTGTGTGTAACCTTGTCTTTTCATTTTGTTGTTATTTGTTCTCTTTTTTCCGATGGCAATTTTCAAGCATCAAAGCCTAATTATCCTATTTTCTACCTGATTTGAATGCAGATCTTCGGGATGATGAGACCATCCTGGTGCTGTGTCAATTACCACTCTTCAGGTAGGGATCACCAGTACTCTTCCTCATTTTGATTTTTGCTGGATATTATACCGTGCTTGCTCTTTTTTCTATTATTTTGACTCAGCCCTGTTTCAAATTTTAGGGTGTGGATCTGAAGAGAGATATTGGCGCACCTGCTTACATTGGATGTAGTTCAAAAACGCAGCAGGTATGTTTTTTGTGGAGCATCTTATTTTTTTCACTGAAGTAACTTCTCGTTAAGTGTGTGGTTGAAATGTCGTTGCTGCAGAACGTGAAACAGTCTTTGATGCTGCTATCAGGGTTGTGCTCCAGCCACCATCCGATCTGAAGAGAAAGAAAGGGAAGACCAAAAAGGCATGTTCTATTTTGTGATCAACAGTAGGTCCATTGTTATTACTGGTCACAGTTCTCCTCATAGTCCTCCGTCATTTGTCTCGGAGGAAGTAGTAGGTCTGTATATGTCTTATTTAAAATTACTAGTGAGCTCTTGAGTTGTCAGGCGGCTCTGTTATCTGTATTGCCGTGATCTCTAATTGTTCAGTCACGGCTACGGTATTTGTGATTAATCCAGTTAGGAAAAAAGAAATTTTCCCACATATTTCTTCTTAGATATTGCATTCTAATATATACCACTTTCAAGTATCATTCAGCTTTGAATATTTATTTTCCTGGCCTGATCATAAAGGTACCCTTCTGTCTTCCATTTGACTTTTTTTTTTCTATGTTAGAAGAGAAATGGAGTAAGTTTGAGAAATCCTAAGAAGATGAAGATACCGGAATTAAGAGAAAAGTACACAAAATAGATTCAATTTGAAATTATTTATTCTTAATAGATCCAATATAAAATTATTTACTGACTTATTATTCAAATTATTTACCTTTCTACCCACTTATCTTTTTTTCTTTTGCGTGTTGATGTCAGTATAAAATACTAT
>JAOTQJ010000049.1:20504030-20519577 GCA_025642045.1 Solanum sejunctum | reverse complement strand
TTATTATTCAAATTATTTACCTTTCTACCCACTTATCTTTTTTTCTTTTGCGTGTTGATGTCAGTATAAAATACTATGAAATACTTTGGCGGTATATGTATACTATAGCAATATCATATAGAATGAGGTTAGTCTTTTGTAATACTCTGGTGGTATATTGATACCTAATTGGTATATAAGCTTTTTTTAAAAAGAAACAAATAAAAAAATTATTAAACTCTAAATTACTAGAAAATATATTCATTATATACTTTGTTGGTATATTTATACCATATCGGTATCATATAGGATTGAATTTAATTATCTGTGATACCCTGTTAGTATATGTATATCCTATTGATATATCATATAAGTAGATGACATCAGCACACAAATTTTAATATTAAGGGATTAAAGTTTTAATAGTATAAAAGTATAAAATATAAAAAAGTATATAAATATAAATAGTTTGATTTAAAAGTTACGAGATTAGTTTTCGCAGAATTAATTCGAGGTGGCCTAGCAGGTGCTCTTTCTTTAATTGTTCGTGGACAACAAATACATTGCATAATACTAGTCCTATGATATTCTCATATTTCATTATTTAAATCAAATAGAGAATGTTGACTCTACAAACTTGGCAACTTGATCGCCAGGTAGTATCAAATCACTGTTTAATTAGATTCTTCTTTGTCATATCTTAGCTGGCGAGGTACAAGTCATATTTTATTTTATCAAAAAATTCGAAGAACAAATGTTAAAACTGTCAATGTCTAATTTTGATATAAAATCGATTTTTTTTTCCACTTTATAAAATAGGCGGATTTTTCTACTTTCATTTTATAAAAAAAAGTTTATTTTACCATCTTTTCACTTTCTTGGTCAAATTTATTTAGGTACATTTCAAGAATATGACTTATTTATGTCAAATTTATTTTTTTATAGCTCAAATAGGTTCGGACTGATTGTAATAGAGCCAAATGATAAAACTAAAGTTAATTGATCTCTTTCACTTGTATGGTTTTGTTTTTTTCTCGAAATTGAAAAGCAAATGGTGCAGAAAAGGTGTATATTCACTCAAAAAATGGTGTAGCCTCACAATATTTGAATAATGTATACCGTCCATTAAATAAATTTATGCCTTCCCCACCCACTCCCTTTCTAAAAACGAATATCATTTAAAATCTCTTATCTTAGAGTATATCTTATGCAACGATTTTAAGCATCCCACCAGCAATAAGCGGAAAAATCTTGTAGATAATCCACCAATAACTAAGACGTTCGCGGTTTAATTTGGCTCAATTTTTTCATTTACAATTTCAAAACTTGAATATTTCTTGAGAAATGGACGAAATCAAATAGCGAATATATATAATAATGATGCTGAATGAGGAAAGTGGAAACTAATGTTTGGAAAACCTAGAAAAGTTATGCTGAAGAATAATCTTTTGTGTTTTTTCACTAGGCTAAAAATTATCTATTACGTTTCTTTTTTTGAAGTTGAAAAGAGTACATTGTTTTCTGCTACAGAATCTAATACCACAAATCCACAATGTCATTGTGTATGACCACTTAATAAAAGATGCTGACAAGAACAAGTTCTATTTCTTCTCTTTGCTCCTCTATATATACCCTTCCATTTCACCACTTGTGAAGATATCTACAACTCAAAAAGCCATCATCTTCACCAAGTTGATCTTTTCTCTTCTAAACTTCTAAAATCTTCTCATTGTCATTCTTTTCTTTTTTTTCTTTTGAACTCAAGTGGTGGTGGTGGGATTAATGGCATCCAGGAGAATCCTCAAAGAGCTAAAGGACTTGCAAAGAGACCCTCCTACTTCATGCAGTGCAGGTACATACAATATGTCACTTCTAGTAAATTTTTATGACCGAGAAATTCGTCTGGAGTTTATCTTTAGGCCAATCGTGCCCTTCAAAACTCGGGATGATGAACATGCCCCTCTACCCTTCTCCACTTATATACCAGACTTAGTTTGCTTAACAAAGGCTAGAGTTTGTGAATTAAGAAGCAGGTCCCTTGACCTTTACTAATTAAGCCCAACCCTGTGACTTAATAGTAATACTCCCTCCATCCAATCTTACGTGGCACCGTTTGAGTTGTCACGGTGTTTAAATAAAAAAGAAAGACGTTTAAAACTTGTACTCTAAAATCATTATGAATATTTATGTGGTTGAAAATTATTTCATTAAGGGTAAAAAGAGAATTTTAAAGTTAAATTGTTTCTAATCCCAGTGAGATGACTTTTTGAGGGGACGGACTAAAAAGAAAAGTGTGCCACATAACATGAGACGAAGGGAGTAGTATTTATCAAATTCAAACTAGTATTAAGGAGTTCTAACCAAATTTAAAGTTAGTTTCAAGTAGAAGACAGTTTTCAAGATTTGTTATAATATTTTCAGGTCCAGTAGCTCAAGATATGTTTCATTGGCAAGCAACTATTATTGGTCCCAATGACAGCCCTTATGCTGGTGGTGTTTTCCAAGTCACCATCCATTTCCCCCCTGATTACCCTTTCAAACCTCCCAAGGTATGTTTTTTAACTAATCTTTCATCACCCCCCCCCCCTTCCCCCCCAACCACCCACGCACCCAAACAACCACCACCAACAAAGAAAAAGAGGGGAAGTAACAGACACTGATAATAAGTTTTCACATATATTGGCAGGTGGCTTTCAGGACCAGAGTTTTCCATCCAAACATAAACAATAATGGGAATATTTGTTTGGACATTCTTAAGGATCAGTGGAGTCCTGCTCTCACCATATCCAAGGTGCTACTGCTTTCTACCACTGTCTTTTCCCCAAGGAGCTACTACTTCTTGAATCAAAAGGGTGATATGTTCCTAAATGTTAATGCTTGGTTGCTGTGTTTTTTAAGGCAACATCAAAGAAAAATCAAGTCACCTAAAGGATAACTATAAGTAATTGTAAGCGGAACTAGTTACCTGAAAAATAAGACAAGTAACTTGCAAAAAACAGGTTAATCAAATTATTTAGACTGTCGGTATATATAACTTACATCCACTCTTTAATGGTAGTAACCATAGTACTGAGTATAATATGGTATAAACATCAAGCGTTGTGCCATATACATTTTCTGTTGGTTTTGTGGATGCAGGTGCTGTTGTCCATATGTTCACTGCTAACAGATCCTAATCCAGATGATCCACTGGTTCCAGAAATAGCTCACATGTGCAAGACTGATAGGATCAAGTATGAATCCATGGCTCGTAGTTGGACTCAAAAGTATGCCATGAACTAAGTCTCAAGAAAAAAGTCTGTTTTGTAACAAACATGGATTTATTGCTCTGATGCAATATATAAATGTTCAGGAGAATTGTTGCTCTATGAAAATGAGAATCCAGTGACGGTTGGATGTCCTTAAATGTCGAGATTTATTTTAAATAAAATGGGTGATTTTATTTTCTCTTAAACAAGAGGAGTGTAATACCGTATTAGATTAAATTCTAAATGTTGTTAAACATACTGTTTCTTCTTTATGGTTTAAATTATGACTTTTTGATTACTGAATGATATTAAGGTCTTATAGAGAGAAATGTGTGTTATGCTTTTCTGGGACTGACATGTTCAGATAGAAAACATGTATACGAAACTGATCGGTTCAAACGAAGACTTCCTTATGATATCATATTTTCCATCAAAAGATTGCTCTAATTACCATTAGAGCAATATCTGTTCAGAAGTTATTGGTAATCTGCAAAATGTTTAAGCAAATGCCAAATGGAACAGAGCATGGTTATACAAAACTGCACGACAAATTATTCCAGTACTTGTCGTGATCACATTTGTGGACTAGATATTCATGACCTTCCCACTCCTCCACCTTAAAAAATCTACCTCCCACCCGAGAAGAAACTCAAATAAATAACAGTGGCAGGCACTCAAAAGTCATAGCTATTGTCTGGAGAGAAAATTGTTACCACACAGTATATGCATCTTTGCAGCTGCTTCTGCTAGTCCATTGTCAAATGCATTTTTCTCTAGAGCAAGTTGAAAAGGATTCAATTGTGTACTTGTAAGAAAAATGTTCTGCTTCTGTGACACCAAGAAAGCAAATTCCTTGGGAAGTACTCTATTTAATTATGAGTTGATGGGCTTGTATTTCTCGCCAACTGGACCACCTTTATCCTTCTGGAATTGGATATATTGCAGGGTGCTTGCCAAGAAGGCATCCGCTGCAGGATCTGATGTTGTATTTTCACTTTGAATTTCAGTTGTGATTAGTTCAATCAGGCTCTGGACGGAGGCAACATTAATCTGTGAGACCCCCTTCTCAAAGAAATACAGATACCTGTTATACAAATGATTCTATTGTGAATGACTTCTAAAAGAACAGTAGTTGAGAAGGTAAAAGGAACAGGAATGAAGAGTTGGTTTCACTTGTTTAGAATTTCTACAAAGAGCAAGACCGATCCAGTGCTGCCTCGGGTTGCATTGGACATTTGTTGAGCAGCATTTGCAATTCTTAACGCCCGCTTTAAGCAAAGCAAAACCCTGGATCAGAAGGAAAAAAAAAGTAATAAGGAATGGCTACACAAAAGCATTAAACCAAAAGGAACTCAAAAGAGCCTTAATAGATTTGGATGTATATTTTATTCTCTATGCATGACATAGCTGTGGACCTTTCTCCATCCATGATATTGTACTGATCGTTAACCCAGAAAAGATGTGAACAAGCATACACAGCTCTACATTGATCAGGTTTCTTCAAGAGCTTTGCAGAATACTTGAGGGTAAAAAAGGGAAGAGTGGTTAGAATTTATTTGTAATAAAATTAAAATCAGCAAAAGGAATAGAAGATGCTAAAACAATTACCCCTGTGGCCTTGTGCGTTAATGTGTCCCTGTTCTCAACACCAAAGACGTGCATTCTCTGAAGAGTCCCTATTATCAACTGTATTGCAGTCACCTGTGCTTTGGAGTCCTGCCGAACAATTGAATTCACATTAGAAAAATCAACTAAAGCTTTCATGCAAACATGTAGCATGGCAGGAATTCCAGAATATAAAAATGATACACAATAAAATTAACACTACCGAGATTTCTTCTTCATATAGTATATAAGCTTGAGTGAAAAATTCATAGGCAACAGGCTCTAGGTCAGAGTCATTGGCAGCCTGAGCAACAAAGACAACTGTTTGTCAGTAAAAACACTCACACGAACAATCTTCTACAGTTTGAAGGGAAATTCGTACCTCAGCACACTCCAGGTACAACTTCAATGATAGTTCAGGTACTGGAACAACGGAGAGAGCTTCAATAATCTAGACAAAGGGGTAGCTTATACCTCAGAAAATTCATAAGTATCGTAAAATTGTATGAATTACTGCAAATGAAGGCAAGCAAGCTAAATAAAGGAGGAAATAGACGAATAAAGAAAGCTGAAACTTTTTCCATTTCTTCTTCTGCAGATAATAGAGGTGTCTTAACAGATTTAACTGCAACGAGTTACCAGTCTGACAACACAACTCACACAACAAGATTTAGACTGACAACATAACATCCTCATTATGTTAAAATACCTGATTCAGAATCTGGAAGAATTTCTTTGGCATAGCAGATGCCTCTTCCTCGGGGACATTTTCATCATGATTATGTAGTCGCCTAACAAACTAGAAACAAGAGAAAATACATCAGCAGTGCAACAAAAGTAGGTCCATTTTATTGGCAAAGAAACTCAATCCTCTCTTGCTTATCTTTAATTGGGACCATCATGGGATAATATATAATATTTGTTGTTCTTAGAATGAGTATTTCCATAGGGTGAAGGATCACCCCACAAGCTACATATCATGTGTCTCTTTCAGTTAGCTTTGCACGAAAAAAATCAAGTCATATTGAGCACCGGCCTCCTCTTATTCGCCCTTAAGTTGTGGATTCAAACCTTTAGTGAATTGAAAATAAGGGAAGGGACAGTAAAAGGAAGTCTCTTTGGTCCTCCTGTCAAAATGTGCTTCTTCACAGCACAAATCATCTGCAATTCAATGAAATAGCAAACTATATAAACTCTTGAAAGCAAAAACAACAGATTTTTTTATACAACTAGGAAAACAAACATTGCAGCAACATAGAAAAAAACCATACAACATTATCATCAGATGCATGCTTTGCTTGAGCTTTTTCAGAACTTCATTGCTGTCTCTCTCTATCTATGTGACTGTATGCGCATGTGCATCTGTGACTGTGCACAAGCTAATATAAATCTTTGTTGGATATTGATATTGAAGAAACATGTTATAGAAGAAAAACAACTTTTAAAGAAAAATGACAAATAGTATGTATTCCTGGTTACTTCTTTGGGATGTCAAACAACAGTTGCCATTGTCCTGGAAAATTTATTTTGAAACTATACAGATTATTGTTCAAATACTCTAATAATATGAGAAGGTGTGCCAAACCAAATTTTAAATCATTTACTCAAAAGAAATACAAAAGTAACACTATGAGAAGAGAAGCATCTTTGTGATGTCGCATGAATCCAGATGTGGCAATAAGCCAAGGGCAACCAAAAGGGAAGAAAATATGTACACATACTCCACCAAGAATATGAATAAGAATACTCTTGACCAACCTCAATTCAAAAAGCCGAACAGTTCATGCCACAAGGACAAATGTTTCAGTACTAACAAGGAACAGAGGCTATCCCTAAAAGGAGTATACAAGTAATTTAAAAGAAATTAAATCATAATTACCTTCAGCATCTCTTCAGGATCATCATTATGAAGCATTTGAATAAGCTGTGCAACCGAATTCTGCTCTTCCTGGAAATCATCTTCATCAAGCTGAAAATTGGAGGATGAAGAATTTAAGGCACAGCACAAACTTATTCTAGAGTATCAGTGAGGATGCAAGGAGAATATAAGAAAGATCTAAGGAAACTGTTAAGCAAGCAGAGAGTTTCCAGTCCACCTCATCATTAACACCCTCATCCAAATCTCGAATCAGTGCTTTCATTAACTCAAAAAGTGCCTCAACCTGACAAGACCAGTTATTCCTAATAAATGGGGATTATATGAAAGCAATAAATTCAAGTACCCAAAATTAAATAGAATCAAACCTTTTCAGCAGTTGAAATGCAAGTCTTATTTTTCAGAATGTTTTGAACTAAAACATTAGCCATCTCTTTACTAGTTGAATCATCAAGATACTCCATAAGACGAGGATAATTTGACAGCTTTAGCGCAGTATCTATATCCTTATACTTCTCCAGAGGAGCACTTAGTAGGGCCACAATCTGTTTTGTTGCATTTTTGTCTTTGAGCTTTCCTTTTCCTGAAAGTTTCTGAACACAAGCACCCTGCAAGTGAAGAAGAGAGTGATCATTACAGGCTCCACATGAACCAAGCAGGCCAGAAAGCCGTCTAAATTGAATAGCTATAAAAGGATGAAAAGTTTCAACTTCAAAGTATCTTGTTTTAGTGTTCTATCTTCTAAATTTCACATGCTCATTTTGGATACAGAGAAAGCAACAGACTAATAAATGCAATACACATATTTGGAGAACACAAAACGTAAAAACATAGAGCCTATGTCAACCAGTTATGAGAGAGAGAACCTACCAGAATCTGATCTACATAACCAAGGCGATCAGGGTGGACATGAAGAGAAAATGTCAAAAGAGATGAATACAAAGTCACCACTCCTGCAATAGGCATGCCTTCTTGAGCCTCTATCACCTGCACCAACAGAGAAACAGCCATACCAAAGCCCATAATCAGAATCAAAGAAAGTATACATAGCTAAAATTCATTACTGATCAGGAGAAAAAATCTTAGAGCAAGGACTTTAAAGTCATGTTGTTCGGTCCGTTTTTTGGAATGTTTTGTTTCTCTAGAAAATAATGTCTGTCATTCAATATGATTCTGTAAGCATCAGTTTACCATGCACTCCTAAGAACCTTTATATTAAGTTTTTGTTTTCTGAACACCAGATACTTCCTTCAGAAAACAGCAGTATTGTTCTTTGTTACAGAACAATCAAGAACATCTTGGAATTTGGAAAGCCTTCTGGTCAAATATCTCAAATGGAGAACAGATCAGAATCATATCTGGCCATGACTAAAGTACAATATTATCAATCTATACTGAGACAAATGATAATCTTTCTGAATGAAACTTTCTGTTATGAAGCTAAAATGCAACAAGGGAGAATGCAACGGTTGCTGATAATAGGTCTATCTTATTTAAATTCTAAAATTTCAGCAATATTAAATATCTATAAAGTGGAGGTAGAAAATTCTTGATACAAAAAACGTGTCTTCTAAAAGCATTCCAGAACCCATATAGCACTTCAATATATTTAAGAATATTAATCTCAAATACCTTGCCTATGGCACTATTAAGTTTTGTGAAAGCTTCAACCTGTAAAAACTCAGGTAAGACCTGCAGGAAGAAATTACTCAGAATCTAGAAGGTAGAAATCTCTTATTCTGGAGAAGTTTGAATTTGTTGCTAACTTCTGCACTTAAAGCAGCATAGTTCGAAAGCCTTTCCATCAGACGAGCAAGCACCGTCTTGATATCAACAGATGGCTGAAAACACACAAATTTTTAATAAAGACAGAGGAAATGATCTGATAACACAACTGACATAGCAAATATAAATTCTGATAATAAAGAACCATTAATGTCCACTATTTAGAACTTCCACAGAGTTAGTTTACAAGTAGCAAGAATTCACTTCAATATGGATCCATAAGTGAAGCAAATCTGGTCTTAGACCTTTTTTTTTGGTCAATATAAAGATATCGAACTTCTGCATACCTAATCTCTTAAGTTGACAGCCTATCTTCTGGCATTAGAAATGAAGTGCATTATTCATTAGCCTCCATAACCAATATTTTGGTTTGATAACGCAAAGGTTATCTTTTTTTTATTATCTTAAATTGCAGGTGGTAACCCAATACCATATTCCTAGGATCCCACCAGGCATGATATTTTTGCTTCTGCTGTTTCATATGTAGTTGAGGAAAATCCAATTTTATGATTATAACAATCTGACATACCTGAAACTGGGGGCAAGCACCAAGTAATGTTTCAAGAGTTTGTAAGTGGTATTCATCAGGGAAGACTTGAATAATGCAATCCATCAAATATCCCTGTGCAATCTCATCTTTACAATTAACAACCTAAAGATAACATGAGGTACACCATGAATTAGAATATAGTTTGTTTTTTTTTGGGCTTAAGTACAATAAACTAAACTGCCACCAGAGGCAAATACCTGCTCTAACACTCTTGGAAGCACCATATCTTTGTACAAATCAAGGTCAATTCCCTCAATTTGACTTAGAACATGCAGGTTCTTCCCCACCTACCAAAAATACAAGAGCAAACCAAAAATCCTCACATAAGTGAGCACATCCGTTGCTTATTTCAGTTGCTAGAAAATCATGCCTAAATAACAGCTCATTTACAAGATCGCGAAGCTCGCTCCTTTCTTTTTCACGTTTTTCCTTTTCCCGTGCAAGTCCCTGCAGACCAGAAAGCCCGATGCAACCCTCAACTCACGATCAGCAAAGAGTACGTATCATTCAGAAGCATTAAAACACCTGCATGACCACAAAGTATGCCCTCATGATTTTCTTTTACCTTCATGACATGCAGGTGTCGGGGCATTATTCATGTCAAAGTATGAGAGCAGTTACAGCATTCAGAGACATTTGAACCAACCTGATATTGCATTCGCACCCAAAGTTTGTTCATTTCTGTGAAATTTTGGAGCACAAATTCTACTGCATCCATGACAGTGTCAGCATCCCTGTGGATACAGTATGTCAGGGATATCCAACTAAACGTTCATTTTCTTGAACTTTCTTAAAAAGCGAGTAAATTTTGCAACTTGACCATTGCTAGGTGATCTATCTAATTCAGGCAACTGATTCGTAATAATTAACGCCGATGACAAAGCAGTTGGGACATGCCCTTACCCTTCATATTCAGATCCTATATCAGGCAATTTATCCCTACTGACTTGGGAAAGGTAACTCCTTAGGAAAAGCCCACGTAATGGATGTTGTATGCTACGGCACATTTCCACCAGATCTTTGAGAATATCCTTGGCTGGAGCCTCCTTTGATTTAATGTACACTGAACCCACTGTACAAAGGAGATACCTAAGGAAGAAAAAGCAGGCGAAAATACTGACATGCAGTGATATAGAACAGAATAAGCATAAGACAAAGAAGGCAACCAATGACTTGTATATTTTTCTTTTTTGATAACCGTGGTGTCTGGGCCAGCTAACGCTCGCCACGACTAATTCCACTGAATACCTGCCACCTCCCGACAACAACAGGTGCCCAAATTTGTCCACCAGGGCTAGAATATATGTTAGAATATATGTGAAGAATCACCTAGTGTTCGTGTCTTCGCTAAGATTTGAATTTGAGACCTCGTGGTACTCAAACTACTTCATTGACCAATAGGTCACGCCCTTGGGTGCCACCGTACCAGTGACTTGTATAGTAGTAGCACAAACCTGAGTGCATTACATTTCTCTCTACTGAAGATTACAGGAACAATGAAATCAAGTGTCCTTATAACAGTATTAACATTACTTTTTTGTTAAAGGTGTGTAACTGAATACCAAAGAAACAAAGGTATCAAGTGTCCCAGCATTTTGTATCATGACCTTCAATGCAATATCTCTTATACCAGTAATGCAATAAGTTCCCTACTTTTCTGGTATACTACTTGGTACGAGCTTTCACTCCCTAGGATATCCACAAAATATTACCCTACCAACAACAACAACACCATACCCAGTGAAATCCCACAAGGTGGGGTTTGGGTAAGGCAGAGCGTACGCAGACCTTATCACCCCTCATGGAGGTAGAGAGGCTGTTTCTGAAAGTCCCTCGGCTCAATATTACCCTATCAAGGAAAAAATCTATAATGCAAAGTTGGGACAGTATCTCAACGTCCCTGGACAGGAAACTTGAGGTGTTCAGCTATAATAGACTACTAGTGATAACCTCCTATTCCAGCTGCCATCTAAAAAGTACTGCAAAGCAAGCATAATACCTACAAATTCCTACCAGTTATAGAAGTGTCACCAGTTCTCAAAAGATTTGCCAAGTTTACTTCATATAAAAGACACTGACCTATTGCTAAATTCCCTATGGCTAGCTTTCCTAAAAGTTCACATACCTATAATGGATGTTTTCCAGTTAGAAATACTATAAATGCAACATCAAGCAGATTCTCAGTTACCAAACTGCTAGAGAAGTGAAACTTGCAGTCAACTGAGTGCTAACAAAACATGGAGACTGATGTCAGCGGGCAGTTTAAGAGAGAAAACAACCAAAAATTCAAAAGCGCTTTAGTCTTACAGGTCAAATTGGACCAGAATACAATCACGTGATTGGTAGTACTTGGCCAATGGCTCTTGCTTCCCAAGTTGTGGGGAAGTAATTACTTGGTCAGGTCCCAATCTTAGTTAATGGTTTAGTCAAAAGTGGTAATTTCCTTGCTTAATGTGGAAGTGTTGTTTATGGACTATGTTTTTCCAGCTAGTCTAATAATACTCTGAGTTGTAAGGACTGAAACGTCCAACTAGTAGCCTCTTCCTTGATCCATGTAGGTTGGACTAACCCATTTTGCTGCTAAAATATTGGTGTTAGCAAATTAAATATTTATATTAAGACGGCAAGTTTAAGCACATTCTTCTTTTAGCACTAAAATAAGATTACACTGATGACCAAACAGCAGTATGGAATATTTAAAATAGGATTAAAAAGCAAAAAGCTGATTTGTTTCAACCTGTCCTTGTGAGGACTCTATAGTGTCTCACAAAGCTTCAACCTAATTTGCATACCCCACTAGTCCACTTCACACCAATTAGAAAACAAAATTAAACAGTTAGATTTTACATTCCAAACTGGATTAGCTTGTTGGCATAAAGAAAGCTCTTAGGTGTTTAGATAATGACAAGCAGGTCAGGAGTTTGAATGAAATAATGATGAGTGATATGAAGACATCCCAAACAAGAAATGAAACATGATACAGTGAACCAGGTTTACCAGGCAAAAGGCGAATAGGAGAAAAGAGCGGGAAAGAAGAAATTCGCATTTTAAGTCAACAGACTCCTAAATAAGGCAAACAAGGATACTAGCAATCAATACATGTCCTAGTACAACTCTGCTAGGGTGCAACTATATTAGGAGTATTAGAACCTACAAGAGCAGCTTGCCATCAAATATCGGCTTATCCAAAAGCAGAGGCAAGGAATGATCATTGAGCAGCACATCAGAAGATCTAGAGTTAGGATTTCTTTCTGAAGAGAGTTTTTGTTTTGTTTGTTCTACTAACAATTATTGTTTAGGGACAATTATTGTGAGTGTAAACATGTTTTGAGAGAGTTGTAACAAGAAGTAGGTTTGGCTTCTCAAAAAGCAGAGTAAGTGATTTGAATTAATCATTAGGGTTGTGTCGAGAGAAAAGGTTGAGTGGTTACTAAGGTGTAATCTGAACATTCCTCTTTTAAGTTAGTGAAGTTGATTGAAATCCTAGTAGTGATTGTTTCTCTGTTCAGCAAAGAGTTTTTCTATTATATAACTCTTGATGTTGAATCGTATTCGTATTTTCTGCAGCCAGTCAAACTAGAACCTGGTTCTTGTTTGTGTTGAGTGATTAACGTCTTTTTAGAACTCCCTACAAAAAATCTTTAGTTCCATTCCTTCCATAATTAAGCTTCCAGCAATCGGAGTAAAATGCAAGTGGATTGCCAACTTACAATCTGGGCAAAATGTTCCCAGCGTGCTGCACGAGCTCATACAACTCAACAATGGAGCAACTGCGCTTTGTCTCCTCCCTGAAGAAGATCTCTAACTTCCTCAATTCATCAAATGCCCGCATATCTAACAAAGCACACAACTCCAATTCAATTCATCAAATGCCCGCATCTCTAACAAATCAAAGCACACAATTCTAATAGATCTTCAAGTTCCAACTTATATACTAAGAGCAGATCGGATCAGTAAAAATAACTTACATAGCTCGTAGTATTTGTGAGGAGAAAGCTTGGAAGTTCGGAGCTCCGAGAGCATCTGGGCAGAGTATTTCAATGCATCTTTCAGATTGTTCGAGTCCTGAAAACTCAAAATTAGGCGTTTTGAACACCAAAAATCACGAATTTTACATGTGAAATTAGAGGCTTTGAGGATATACAAGAGCGTGATGCATGTAAAATGCATTCTGCTGAAGGCTGGCGATCCCAGCGGCAAGCCACTTCTCTTCGTCTTCGACTCCATTGGTTATCATACTGGATCGTTCCATGCGAATTTGTAGTTTGGTATTTGCTGCTGCAACTGCTTGTGAGGGTCCTGCTCTGTATTGGAAGTTTGATTGCGAACTCTGTTAAACGTTCAAACCCGACTTCTAATTTCTCCTTTTTCCGGGTCAGGGGTGAAAATTTACTTCTTTGTTTCATCGCTTTGGTTTCGATATATATAATTAAATTCAAATTTATTTTGAAAAAACTCATAGTGTTTTTACCACTCCACTATATAATTCTTGTTGGTATCAATCATATTTCCCATTCTTACTTCATTAGTGTATTTGCTTTTTTGCTTTTTATTATTTTTTTTAACACGTGGAGAAAAATGATAAAGTAAATATACAGGTAGGAACACAATGTTAAATTTTTTTATTTTGATGTAATATTTTTTAAAAAGATTACATATATTAAAAATATTATAAACTATCATAGCTACTTTCCAAAATAAAAATATTTAAAATTTGTAAAATTACGTTGATTTAATTAAATATTTAGAAAAGAGAAATGTATTTAAAAAGCTCATAAACTTGACACAATTATTAATTTTATCTTTAACTATTGATAGTATTAAAAATATTCTACTATTTGGCTAACTAAATTTAAATATATCATGATCTTGTAACAAAAGTAAAATACATACTTAAATTCTTGCCAAATTAAAAAGTGTTTTTAATACTTAATCAAGTTGAGAAGATAAAACTAATATCTTATGCCAAATGTTAGGCACTTTTTTTTTAGTAGTTTTGCCTTTAGAAAATAAAGAAACTTTGGCATATAAGTAACCACTACATTAAATCAACAAAATGAGTGATTGAAATTGTCAAATGTCTTTTCATTTTAGAAGGTGGTCAGAATCCAACTAAGGTAAATGCCATATATTGGCTATGCTATTATATAATTTCAAAAAGAAATGCCATTTCCCCTAACATATTAATACGTAAAAGAATGCCTAATAAAATAGGCAGAAGAGTAATGATATCAAATAATGTAAAGAAATTGAAGAGAGATTAAATTTTGATATCAATATCCAAAAAAAGGTTATATTAATATGTGGTCAATTTAGTTGTTCATGTCTAAAGCATACATTCAAAAACTATGATTTTGTAGAGGGATTGATGAACAATGAAGAAAATCTATCATGGATGATATTAACAACACATTAGGATGAACTATTCAAAATAAATCCAAGCGATCTACACATACATTTTAAAAATGTTTATTCGAATAAGTAATTATTTATCAAATAAATTTAAATTATTTTTTTAATATTACTCAATTTATCATTTATTGAAAAATTTAAACCAAAATCTCTAGTCAAAATGAATGATTCTCAGTCTATTTGTTAAACATGATCAAATAAACCTAAAATGTAGATATTATGGGTTGTTCTCATCAAATAGTTTAGATATTTGAAAGGAGATAAAAAAAAAAAAAAAAGCCATTTTTCTTCCATAATTGCTTTTAAAAGGAAAAAATTCTTTAAAAGGCATGTTTTGATCTCTCTATTGTTTCTCATATTAAACTATGTCACTTTTAAACTGCACATGTTGAATTTTTTTTCTTCTTTTTAAGTTGATCTTTATGAAATGTAAAAACTCAAAATAAATACATACTCTCTTAAATTATTCAATTCTAAATTTCTCTCGTTATAGGTAGTATCTTATTCTATAAATGTTTTTTCTTCAGTATGTGAATTAATTAAACGTACTAGCACTTCATTTTTATGCCTACATTCTTTGCCAAAGAATTAGATTTGTCAAATGGTTTTAGCCAAATTAATTGTGCTGAATGAAACCGGAAGGAATCCCTTTTACCCTATATTTAGATTAAATAAAAACATATTAAATCCAATTTAATTATTATTTCCATGTAGAATCCAAATTAATTAAATTGAATATCAAGGGAAATCAAATGTATTCGACCGCATGATCCGTTTGATGATAATTAATAACTCATACTACTTATCAATTATTGACATATGCACATCATTTGAAACATTGCATGCACCAAAATCCCCATGTTAACTTTGGGAAGGATTTTCCTTTATGTTCCACGTCTTTCAAACTTTATTATCGACAATTTTTTCTTTATTTTTCTTCTTTATTATTAATTTTACGGTATGTAAAAATAATTATCAAATACTATCTGTATTTACAGGTTAACAATGAACTACTATTATCTAAGAATTATAATATGCAATGTGCACTTGCAAGGAAGGACCAGAGATTTGTAAAATAATAGCATAATATCG
>JAOTQJ010000049.1:20474388-20501262 GCA_025642045.1 Solanum sejunctum | reverse complement strand
GAAGGTACAGGTGCTAGTAGATCTCCCTAGTAGAAGTACAAGACATTCAGTTGTGGTTACCAAGTTCTAGATTGCTTTGGAGCTTTGCATGTCTAGAACTTATATGTTTATATTGTACAGTTAGTTGAGGCGGGGCCTGTCCCGACCCTTATCAAATATTTTTCTTAATCTAAAGGCTTTGTAGATTATGTGAATTAAAGTGTAGTCATGTCTCGTACTTTAAATATCGTGGTCCCAATGGCCTAGTCACATGCATTTTCTTTTGGTTTGTTATCACTGTTTATCTTCTTAAAGACATGTCAAATGTAGAAACCCTTTATAATATGTATAGAAAGCGCATAATTACAAATTGGTTCTCCGAGTCTTATCAATAACGAGTGTCAATCCGCCTTAACGGGACTTTGAGGCGTAACATTGCTAATACTTGTCAAACTAAATCTAACTAGGAATAATTAAGAGGTTTGGTCAAAGTATGAAATAATAAAAGAAAATAGTCCCAGCTGAAGTGGAGAATTGTTAATGAATAAAATGCAATTGATTGATAAATTGTGCTGAAGTATTAATTATTCTTTCTTCATTAGTCAGAGATTTCTCATATTAAAAATGAAATTGTTTGACAGAAAACATTTTACCACTCAAGTAAACAATTTCAGCATGGATTGGGAATACTTGGGTTTCAAGGTACGTGTATCGAGTTAAAATCGAAATCAACGAAAGAAAATAAAGAAGTTAATGTAAATTAAAATTTTATATGGAGAAATCAATAAGTTTAAGAAACCTAATGCGGCACACCCTTTGTTAATCTTCATTTTTCCAGCTTTTTTTTTTTTAACTTAAAGATAGAGACTAAGAAGCAATGAATATTAGAGAATATTTTATCAAATTATTTTGTGAATGTATTAAAAATATAATATTTTGAAAAATATAATAGAGAAATAATTATAATTAATAATAAAAATAAATTAAAAATAAATATAAATTAATTTTTTAATTTTATAAAATAAAATAATTATTATAAAATATCTATTTTTTTTATTATAAACAAATAAAATGATCGGAGGAAATAATAATAATTCTAGTATTTAAATCTGAACCAAATGTCATAGTGGCGGACACCTAATGATTGTTCTAGAGACAAATTAAATGATGTGTCTCCGTCTCTCCACCTCGCAGCGGCACCTAATCACCCTTATAATTAAGGAAGAGTAGGGGTCACTTGATCACCCTTCTAGAGATAATTACTATGTCACGTCAAATAGTCTTCCCAAGCAGAAGGCATTTCAATTTACTTTTTGCTATTTTGTCAAAATCAATAATTTACTTGGACACGCACATTAACGCATATTATACAAGTCTAATTTAGGTGAGATTGAATTGATTTATTAGAACTTTTCGTTTTTTAAAAAATAATTTAATTTAATTTTATACGAAGTTTAAAAAATATATTAAATATATTAAGATATTTTTTAATTTTAAATTAAATATATTAAAATATTTTTTAATCTTGTAATATTAAATATGTCACGTAGAAAATTTAAATTTAAATTTTGTCAAAACAAAAAATGTCATTCTTTTGAAATAGACAAAAAAAATAAATTATTTTTTTAAAATTAAAGAAAATATTAAGCTAAAAATATAAAAATAAATTAAAATTAAAAATTTAATACAATCAAATTAATATAACTTTTAACTAATTATAAGCTACTTAAGAAAGATTGGATTGATGTCAAGTCTACCCGGCAGAAGGTAGATCTAACTACCCCTTAAATGACCAACACGATTTACATTCAATTTATCATGTACTAAAGCACTCATCTTCTAATACCATACAAACTTCTAGCATGCACACCACTTCTAAAGTAAGAATCTGTAACTAGGTCCCCCAAGTTGAATCTCCTTTAGTTTTTATTCGTGGTCCCCTTAATAAGAAAAAAAGAACTAGATATGGATCAGCTTAAAAAATGTAAAAGCTAAAGGATCAAAATAATTGATATGTTTCAACAATATTTGTCATATCCATCTGTGGTACTTGGACTACATAATTTACTGGGAAGTAAAGCTGCCAAACAAAATTTACAAAGAAATTCCAACTAATTATGAGAATCGCAAAGAATAAAATTGATACTCTTAAATTTCTAGACGTCCTCTTTTTTGATTCGTCATTCTATCTTAACTATTAAGAAATGTAAGACGACAAAAGAAAAGGGAAGAATAGTGAAGTCAGCGGTTCAGCAGATTTGTTCTATATATTGCTCCCCTCTTGAAGTAATTGGAACCAAAAGAATTAAGCTTTAGGACATGAACCCGAAGTTAGTTTAAAATGTTCTTTGAATTTAAACTAAAAACAATGAACTTAAGGATAATTAAGTTAAAATTTAATTCTGGAGTTTGGATTAAAAACCTCGACTAGTAAGGACATAGCATCTTCAAGTTTTCAATAAGGAAAAAAACTGAATTTATGGACATGGAGGTCTTTTGTAGCTTGTTAAGTTGTTAACATTATACACGTATTGATTATATGAATATTTATTATTTTATTTTTATCTTATAAAATAATATATCTAATTTCGCCATAACTTATACATGCATGTACTAGTCATTGAACTGTTAATTTGCTAACCAAACATTTCATTTATGTATCATATTTTATTGAATTCATATAAAAAATAAATTTATTTTACATAAAGTACAATGTGCACGATTCATTATACGTAATATTATTTTTTTATTAAATGACTCACTATAAAATAAATTCAAGAATTTAATAGGTCATTGTAAAAATAGATTCATTATACATAATGTTCATATATTTCAATAATCATAAATTATTTGTTGTATCTCCATGATGAACATTCGATGTATAATGGAAACAGAATAAACTATATACGCAACATAAAAGATTTCTTGAAATAATATCCAAAGTCGTTTAGCTTTTCATTTAAAAGGTATCACAAAACCACTGATGATAGACCAAATATATATAAACTATAAAGCATTACATGAGTACAAAAGATAATTTTACATACACTAGAAAAGATTACAGTTGCGGCAATACTGAAACTTTTAGACGCAATGAAAAAAGTTAAGAGTTGAACATCAACTAAATTAAAATTTTAATTTAAAAAAAACAGCACAATATAATAATACTTCACTAAATTGTCTTTAAGTTTTTGTTCTTTTAAAGAATTATTAATTTATAATATTAATCGCAACTTATATTTATATAAGAGTCTTTTAAAACATATGATCTTAATATCTTATCGAAATGTGTGATTTTTTCATTGGACCAAATCAGGATCAAATGAAAATATTGTTTTAAAAAGATTATTAATTTATTGAATATTAATTTAATGAGGTTTTACTATGTATATAATTACTTTTTTGTATTTTACGCACCAGTTATGAATGATACATATTTAATGCCTAATATTTAGCATTTGTACACTTCTTAAGGATTTTCTCATATGTGAATGTAATCATGCATATTTGATTTGTATATTTTTACATAACTTTTTATCTTATATGTGAATATTTATAGTCCATATTTGTACAATATTGTTACCAAATATACGTTCCAACTATTATTTTGTATAATTAATTTTAGCATTTACATATATTTACTTATTTGTGTATATATATACACACACACATAATATTAGATTAGTAATTCTTATTTGTATATCTGCTGCAACTATATTTATTAATCAATCATATTTATACATGTTTGGTTTGTCTATTTATTAAGTCATTTTATAACAAGTTTATTTGGAACATTAAGTTTATCTTTCTTGTTAGCAAAAATCATTTTTGGTAAGAAATTATAATTAGACAAAGTAATTGTGACTTATGAAATTATTTTTTATTTTAATAACCAAAATTATCGCCTCATTAATTAAGCTAAGAGTCGAACTTGTATAATAAAAATTGAATTTGCAATGAGATATACAAATAAAAGAAAGCATAGCTGCAGAAACTATAGTAATACTACGTAATTAAATAAATAAAAAAATTAAGTTTGTGTTCCTTTAAATTAAACTATTTATATTCATATATATCCTTTTACATTTTATATCCTTATATTATTAAAACTTGCCCCTTAATGTTAAAATTAGTGCATTGACATCAACCCCCGCTTGTATGATATATTAATAGGATATACATATATCAACAAGATATCACAGATCAAGCTCAGTCCTATATGATATCGATATTGTATCAATATACCGATAGAGTATCACAAAGACTATATTTTCTACTGATTTAAAGTCTAATAAATAAGTTTGTAACCTTAATAATTTTCTCTTATTTATTTATTTAATTAAAAAAGAGTTCAAAATTATAGGATACTGATAGGATATTAATATACCGACGGAGTATCACAAGAATATATTTTATACTAATTTAGATTTTAATAAATAATTTTATAATTTTAATAATTTTCTAGTCCTATATGATACCGATACAGTATAAATATAATGACGAAGTATCATAATGAATATATTTTATTTGTTTTTTTATTTATTTCTTAAAAAAAAAGATAATCAGATATGATTTCAATTGTAATCAATATACCACCAAAGTATCACAAAGGATCAAGCTTATTTTATATGATATCAGTATGGTATATATATACCGTTAGAGTATATTTCATGGTATGTATGAGAATATCAGCATGACGTCAGCCCTGAAATAAAAAGGAATAAGTAGGTAATAAAATAAATATTTTGGATCATAAATTTATTAAGATAAATAATTTAAAAGTATATAATTTTAAATTAAGTTTAATTTGTGTACTTATTCCTAAATAAAACTATAGCTAAGAAGGCTTATTGCGTTTCAAACTCTATAGCTATTTATGAATTTTTCCCCCTAGATAAATGGGCCTCTGCACCTTCTGTACCCAGACCAACTTGTATCCAAAGTCCAAGCCGAAGAAATCCAATTTCCGTTGGCGGGTATGGATCGTCCATTAACAAGCCTTTTCCGGATTCCTTCCTCGCTGACTGTCAACGAACTTTCCTTTCGTTCTCCATTCTTCCACCATCCAAATCCTTCATCACAACTCCGTAATTAATAATTGACATCTCAAATACCTATCTTCTTCTCAAAACCAGTTCGATCAATCAGCCAATCGCCGTTCAAATCTTTCTCTTCTCCGATCAGTTAGAAATATTCCGATATGCAATACGGCGACGTTAGCTCTACCTATCACCAATATTATCAACCTCAGTTTCAGAACCCTAACCCTAACCCTAGCTCTACTCCTGCCGATCAACCGTACAATCCGGCTGCCGTCCCCAGCCAATTCGCCTCTGCCCCACCGGTTGCTTCCGGCGATTACTCCAATTACGCACCCTCTTATCCGCCTTATTCTCAGCCATTTGCCGATCATGCCCCTAATCCACCTGCGCCGTTCCCGTCAAACCCTAGCTCTCAATCGTCCTACGGTTTCCCTCACCTTGAGGCTCCGCAACCCAACTATTATCCATATGATCAAAATCAAGCACCTGTGAATTATGATTTTGCTGCCCCCGCCGCTAATTATCAAACACCAAATCCACCTAATTATAATTCATTGAATTCGCCCGGTCCTTATTCTTCGACGTCATTTGGTGTCTCTGCAGGGATTAATTATGGTAATTCGTTTGAGAATAGCTCGAATTATGGTTCATATGGAGACCCAGGGTTGTATGAGAGTGGTGTTTTCAAGTATAATGGGAAAAAAGAGGAGGCATATAGTGGAAATCGATCACAATCAAGTTCTGGTTTGATGTTTGATGATTATGGAAGACCTATCAATGTTCATAGTGGGAGGGAGCAGCAGCGACCTGTGAGTGCTCCTAAAGTTGTGAAAGCAACACCTAAGGTTGAGGACCAACAAGATGTCACTAGTGGGGTTCTGAAGTTTCGTGTCAAACTTTTATCTGAAGGCATTGGTCAGACTGACATGGATGTGCTCTGTCAGGTTAGATAATAACATTGTTGATGTCTTTGAGTCTTGAATCAGGCAGAGCGGCCTAGTTTTGCATCTGCGAGTTTTCAGTTTGCCTGCTTATTGATGTTGATTTAGTATACCATTCGGCAATTACACCTTCTTGTTATTTATGAGTTTTGATTGAGAAAGCATTTTGTTTCAGATTGGTCTAGATGGGATTCGCATACTTGATCCTGCGACTAGCAGAACTCTGAGGATATATTCACTCGAGAATGTGACAAAAATGGAGGTAAGTTTGTTGTGTCGAGCTTATTGAATCCGAAAGGCATCTTTATTTGTGAATGTAGTTAATTTCTTGTAGTTTTCTTTGTCAGGTGTTGGATTCATATATATTTGCATTTTGGGCTAAAACTTCTGTCGATGTTGAAGCTAAACGAATCAGGCTGAAATCAAATAGCTATACCACAAATAATATTCTTGATGCAGTGACAGCAGCAAGTATTCAGGTTAAACAGTACTTATTTAAAATTTTGGTGTGCATCCCTGTGTATGTCTGTTTAATGCAGTTCTTCGCAGAGACCAAGGCCAAATTAAATGCAAGTAAAATAACTAATCCAGCATCTAGGATACGACATGCATACAGTGATTTTGTTCCGGAATATCTTCCTTGAGATGTGTGGCTTTTGGTTTTTTAATCAAATTTATATTAGTTTGTTGAATGTTTATGAGTGATGAGTACCAGTAGGAGGTCAGTGCTGATACCATTATAGATGGAGGATGTAGGTGGAGGGTGTATGAGTGGTTGGTTTGTGGATTTTACCATGTATATCCTACCCCTGGCCCATTGTTATCATAGATCAGGATGAATATTTTTCCCCCTTCTTGGCTATGCTTTGACTATCTCACATGTTGAATTAGATGAGCTATGGAGGTTTACTTTGTACGTATTGATAAACCTAATTTTCTTACCGATACACGAGAAAAGAGAACCACCAGGGTTTTAATCAGAAGAATTCAGTTATAACTACATATACATAGCCAGTAGCCACTTTTTCTTATAAAGGTAATCATTGTGTCGCTGGTAGCCAATTTGGTTCTGTATTAATTTTAGCTGGTGTTCATTCTTATTGCTTAGGATTTTGATGCAATCATAATTTTTAGACCTTGAAATTGGTCTTTTCTGATCTTTTCTTTGCCATAAACTATTGGGTGCATGTCCTCACTATTTAACTAATATTTCTTCTCAAACTAGTAATAATCATGTACTCAGTCTGGTATGATGGCGTTTAGGTCAAAGAGATGGGCGAGAGTAGTATGCCTTCAGATGCTATCAAGGGATCTGAGTTGGACGCTGAGAAGAAGAAAGGTTTTAGTTGGATGAAGTTGATGAGGCCACTAAATGAAGAGAAAGATCACTGGGTTAGATTATAATCTAACGGTTATCTATTTCTTTACTCTTTGCACTATTTTCTTCTGTTTCTTCTGAATGAATTTTGTGCAAAGATTTAAATTTTACAACTCGCCTATTTTCTACTAGCCTTGTTTTTCTCATACAGGTTCCTGATGAAGCAGTTCGAAAGTGCACTGCTTGTGGGACTGATTTTAGTGCTTTTGTACGAAGGGTAAACATTTATTCTAACTTTTTTTGGTGGTTTAAATGTCTCATTTGCATCTTATATTGTCTGTTTGATTTTTTTACACTCAATACTCCTGTTATTTTGTTACAGCACCACTGCAGAAATTGTGGGGATATTTTCTGTGACAAATGTACTCAAGGTAGAACTGCTTTGACTGCAGACGAAGATGCTCAACCAGTTCGAGTTTGTGACCGATGCATGGTATGCCGGCATAAAAATATGTCCACCTATGACTCTCTCTATGTCTTTGTCATTTTCATCTTAACGCTCTTTTCTAGCACATAGGATTGAATCATGCTTTTCTCCAGTAGTTTTCTGCAGTAACTACTCTTTATTTCCTCACAATTTTGGTGGAATGAGCTCTCAATTGACTAATCAGTATCAAGCAATTTGGTTCTGTTTGCGGGAGCCTAATTAGGAGCCTTGATATTATTGTCCGTTGTGATCGAAGAATGTTTCTTTTGCAGAAAAAAACTCTGCCTCAAGTTTGGTTGTAGGATTTTCCCCATATTATTCCCAAAGTGATTATTTTCATTCATGCTCATTGTTCATCCTTCAGCCTTAACATGGCTAATGAGCAAGTCATTGAGGTCTTTCACTCTGGACTGAGTGGCCCAGATCTGAAATGACGCAAATATGATGTCTAGTGACAGGTGTACATGTATATGCTTCATAACAATTGGTTGCTAACCAATTGATAGTTAATATGAAGACAAAATGGAAAGAGTAGAATTTCTCAAACATGTAGAGTTGTCGAAAGTGTTGGTGAAGGTTCATTTTAGGCCTTTTTTAACCACTGAAGATAGGTGCAAAGCAAGCTTCGCCCTTGAGCATCAATTCGGGCAGCAAGTTGCTAAAGAGTGTGCCTCATCACCTATTGGTCTTGTCTCGAAGAAGGCAAAAACTAAGTGAGCTGCAATACAGTTTTAATTTTTTTTCAATTCCTCTGACCATATAATCACATAATCACATTGTTGTGGTATAGTTGTTACACATAGAATCAAATGTATCTTTTTTTCCTTCTTCATTTTCTCCTTTTCTTGTGAAGGCCTGGGCCTATTTATGCTTTGGTCTTAAAGCCCAACAAATCTTAGCACCTCCTTTTCCTTTGTCTTTGCTGAAAGTGTTGTTTTGGGAGGGTGGGGGGCTAGAGCAAGGGAATATTATTGGAATGAGCCTTAGGGAAGACGTGAAGTGCTTTTATGTAGTAAGTCTTATCCTCTATTTGGATGGTGGTTTCCCGTGGTATCATAATGTATGGTACTGTAGGTATGGAATGGTACTATATTGTACACTACACTACAATGTTTGAATAGACTATATGGTTTGCTATTATTTAATAATAATTTGGTTGTTTGGTTTGACTATATGGTATTATATTGTAACTCATAAACTTAAGAAAATTTCCTTAATTGTTGAACATATCGATTTTCTCAATTATTTTTAAAAAAATGAACCTAAAAAAATAAATGAAACGTGGGAGAGAAGACGGGAGGCGGAAGAAAAGCTTCAAAAGTTGATACGGAAGAGAATGAGGATACAACTATATTAGGATAAAGTTTAATAAAGAAAAAAGGATAAATTAGAATTACTTAAATTAAGTAAGGGCATAATTGAAAAAAAAATTAAGGATGGGATACCACCAAATTGGTGGTTTCAAAAAGTGAGTTTTCGTGGTTACAAAACCATGAAACCAAACCATATCATACCATGTAATTAAAGAAGCAATCAAAACAAACGTGATTTTCTTGCTAACCATACCATACTATATCATATCACGGAAAACCACCATCCAAACAAGCTGTTAGAGCAACTTTCTACCACAAGGAATTATAGATGGTCATAATTTATGTGCATAATATTTTCGAAAAGAACCCTTTGGTATATTGAAATTGGAACTTGTCAGAAAAGTTCATTGATCCATAGTCGATTATATATAGGGAAGAAGAACTAATAGCTGAACTTAGAGATTGGGACTTGTCCAACACTTGAGTGTCAAATTTGTACATATTGATATATCTGGTAATAGCAATTACCAAGAAAAAAGTTCATTGAGATTAGAGATGTGATGCTCAACTACATTGTTGAGCTCTTTCAAGATGTAAATGCATGTGTCTTTATCCATCTAAACGTGTCAGAATATAGTGGTGGTTGCTTTTTGATGATTTTTCATATAGTAAATATCATTAATTTATGAAAATTTCTTGTATACCCGATAATAGAGGTAGAGAAATTAAAGAATATTGCCCATATGTATAATATCGTTGTTTTGCACCATCAAATGCCTTTCTTTTCCCAACTTTGCAAGAAGAACTCCACAAGTAGTGGGAACAATTTTATGCTCTTGGTTACTTGATAAAAATAAAATAAAATAAATTATGCTTTTGGTCTTCTTTCCTTCTTCCATAGGCCCAATTGTGTAGCGCTTCCCTTAACTATACTTGGCGTCATCCTTTGTACAACAAACTAACTAAATATCGTCTACCAAAACTATGTTGCCACCTTGTAATGTAATCAACGGTGGTCCTTGTGTTCGCTTGAGCATGTGCACATAAGATACTAACACATGTAATATCAAAATCAATCCTTGCATCGCCACGCTTATTGATGACACTTGCATCTACCAAATTTTAGGTAAGGAATTTCACATGTTATTTGTGGGAAAATTGATGACATCCTTTTTACTTCCTCTATTTGAAAAAGGACTTGGTTTGACTTGACACGGAGTTTAAAAAATGAAGAAGACTTTCAATCTTGTAGTCCTAAATTAAAGTTATGTTAAATGTACCAAAATATCCTTTAATCTTGTGACCTTAAACATGCCAGGTGGAAATTAAAGTTTTGCGAAAAAAGGAAAGGAGTCATTCTTTTTGAAACAAACTAAAAAGGAAAGGAGATCATTCCTTTTTAAACAAAGGGAATATTATTTCACTCTCCATCAACCAAGCTTGATTTTAAGTAAATTCCTTTCTGAAAAAACTAAGCCTCTTTCAACTTTTTATGAATGATGTATATTGTCAGGGGTGATCTATGTGTATTGGTGGGGGCAACACAGCACCTAGTGGCCTCGATAAAAACTTTGTATATGTGTATATGTATGACAAATTGGTTTTATATTGAACTTGCCATCCAATGAACAAAAGCAAAAGGCCGAATGCATAACGTTAGCGTCAAGGGTTCAAAACCCCCTATCAGCATTACTTTTAGGTTTTGGTATGTGTGAAGGGCTTCAACTCTTCCTATTTTCTCTTCTTTTTTTTTTTTGGTGTGTGTGTGTGTGTTTCGTTAATGTGTGGAAGGTCTTTAATTTATTTCCCCATTAATTCTTCTACTTAATTTACTATGGTATTACTTATTAATCCAATTAACTATATTTTGCTTACTTAATTCTTGATTTTTATTTACTTCTCTTTGACCAAGTATTAATCTCAAATTGCTACAAGTGTGTGCGTGTATTCTATATCAACTACTGATCATTTCTAAATATTGAACGTCACAAAAATAGCAATAAAAATATATTCAAATAGTATTTAAAAAAAATAAGTTTCGCAAAATACTAGATATTATTATGTTGGAGCTTTTGAAGGGTATTTTTATGTTAAAGCTTTTGAATTTAAAGGTTCTGTTGATTTTTTACCGACATTCCCGCTGAGTAAAGATAATTAGGTTTAAAGCTACAATTTCTTATTTTTTCCTCGACTATCTATATTAGATGATTATATAAGTTCAGATGTTCACATGAAAAATCTCTTGTTTTCCTCGACCCATTTATCTTATTTAGATGATATGACACTCGCAATCTCTGAATCTTGGATCCGCATCTGTTCATTGTACTACCCACTCTTTCTTGACGATGGTATTCAATGTTTACATTCTTTATTGTTGTTATCATTATTCAGCATGCCCTCCATAAGAGCTTTTAGCAGTACCTTTACAAGATGTACTGAGCTTGAAAAGTTTCTAGTGTTCTTAATATTGCTTCTGATTTTGCAGGCTGAGGTTACCCAAAGGCTCACCAATGCTAAAGCAGCTGTCAGAGTTTCTGCATTGCCGAGTCATGTAGACCTTGCAAAAAAACTCCAGGTGGATATGCACTTTGAAGTTTCCGTCATTATTTATTTTTGTTGAGCCATTCGTTCTTTTGAGATAGGTTATGAAACGGTAGATTGACGACTCATGGTAGTACTATTGCATAAGCAGTTCATGAGGTTATTCAAGGATAACTATTTCTGGCTGATGGTTCTTTTAAAATAATCTTTTGTATTTGCATCTTAAGCATTTAATGCGAATATCTCTGATTTGGATTTCATCGACAGGAGGAGATGGACAAAAAGCGGAAAACATCAACAGGTATTAGCCATTGCTGGGACTATTTCTTGTTCAATTCAAATAACATAGTTTTGCAATGGATGGATGTGTGGAACTGGTATGCGAAGTTCTATGACGTCTGCAATTTGGTGATTTTTCTCCTTGAACTGAAAATGTCTATTATTTTCAGGTCATACATCCAATGGATCCAGGAGAATGAGAGAGGTTGCATGCCCAACTTGCACAGTCCATTTGCAGGTTTATCCTTTTCCCTGTTTGCTGAGCTAGCAGATTGATTTTTGCACTACATAACTTCATAGCTCTACCATTGAATGAAATTGCCTATTTACCCTTTCAAACATTCTTGATCCGCTATAATAAAAGGTGAACTCCTGTTATCCTGTTCTATCTACATCTTCTTGAAAATAATTCATCTTATCAAACGTATAAAATTTACTAGTTTCAACAATTGGCCCAAAGGAGGGGAAAAGGAACAAAGAAAACAAAGCTACCTATTAACAGATTTTATGCTATTAAAATGATTGGATAAGTTTTTGGGACCTAAAATATAGAATAAAACGCAAGGCCAAACCATTTAGAACGTTTTAAAAATGAACAAAGATGTTAGGAGAAGGATGAAATATGCATTTTCATATTAAATTGTTTGCTTTCTATCTATTGCTGAGACTTCTTATAACCCAGCAACTTCTGCTTGGGAAGTATCTAATGCAGTTAAGCTTGCAGGTTGAAGTCCCAGCTTCTGGATCTGAAACGATAGAGTGCAGCGTCTGCCAGCATCCATTCCTTGTTAGTGCTCATTGACAAGCAGGGTTGGTGTGGTTTTTTTTTTATTTTTGCAATAATCCAATATGCAAGGGATGGATTAGAAGCCAACACGATGGTCCTTTCAACTTTATATGATTGTTTGTTAAGGGGTTATCAAGATTTGTATTTACTGGTGCTTGTGTCAGCTCTCTTTCAATCATGTAGATTTATACAGTAATCATTTCTAAGAGCTTTTTTTCTGCTATGTGCATGTATAGTAAACGTGCTTGTTGTGAAGCACCTGCAAAAGCGATTCACACATGATATGATGCAGGGGCATGAAACTAACTTGTTCAGTTCATTGTGCAGATTAGTCAGTTTTCTGCATTTTGGAATCCTTAATATATATATATTTTTAAGAAAAAAATACTATCATTGTGAAACCATAGAACTTATCGATTGATGAGCATATAGGAATTACATAAAAAGCAGAATGGTTATCTATTGATGTCTAATTAAGGCACTAAAGCTTTATGTGAAAGATCCTTGACAGGAGACGTGCATTTATTTTAAATAAATTAAACAAAATTCAATGAAAATTGAGTTTAAGGTTGAATTATGACCCATTATAACATTCATTACCCAATTCATTCGAATTGACTCAAGTAAATTCGAATTGAGTTCAGTTGTCATCTCAACTCATATTACCTGTTCAAATTTGATTTAATCCATCTGATTATCACCCTTAGAATTAAGGTAAAGGCAGAAAGATGTTTGGATAAAATAGGGGTAGGAAGTGCAAAAAGCTTAAATTAATGTGTCCTCTCAATGCTCCTGAATGGAATGAATTTATCATTGCATACAGTATGCATGTCGACACTGTTGGTTGGAGGCTGAAAATTGGTATTTCTAGACTAGGGCAACAATGAAATTGCCAAATACATTGAAGATGTTGAAATTGCATGGTAAAAAGTATCAGAACAATGAAATTTCCAAAGACGTTGAAGATGTTGAAATTGTATTGTAAAATGTATCAGCATCAACCTCACAATAAACGACTCTAGAACACTGTATGCATTCCCTTTCACTTCACAGCTACAGATAAAAGCAGCAATCATTACCACTCCAAAACCTAATATAAAGAAACTATATTGGACTATATACGACCAATAAAAATGTATTATTCGCATCACAACCTTCAAACCTGTATGACCTATTGCAATCTTCAAACACCAGAACTTCCACCAGGGCCTTGATAATATTACAGACCTCCATCATGGCTGTATTACTAACAAGATTTCTATTATACACACTAGGAGATGAGAATAAAGCAGAAACTAACGGAGTTTATTCTGAGAAACAGCCTGGCATAGTTCCTCCTCATAAAATAGGACTCTATTAGAACCCAAGGACTTGCAACGGGGCTTTGGTATAACAGATGGGACCAAACGCCTTTTAAGAAATACAGATTCCAGGGAAAGAACATCTGCAATTTGCTCCTCTATAAAATTGAATCGAGATGGAGGCTTGGGACCCTGCTTAGGAGCCGGAGGAGTACGAGGACTGTGAACCCATGTTCCTTTCCCATCCCCTTTGCTGCAAAATGACAGCTATATTACAATTTAACGCATACAAATCACTAAGCCATCTAAAGGATGATCACAAGATCGTAGAATTACCTTGCAGAAAGACAATGATCACTGGAGAAAGGAGTCATGGTTCCTAACACATCTTGCCGCTTTCTATCTGGAGTAGTATAATTGAAATGTAATTGTCTTGCCAAAATTACCTGTCCCATTTGCATCAGCAATTAGACATCACAGCTTCTTATGTGGCTTACAAGACAAAAAGTGAGAGAGAGAGAGAGAGAGTGTGTGGCTTAAAAGACAAAATGTGAGAGAGAGAGAGAGAATGACTTACTGCCTTTCTGATCTTCTGAGAGACATGGAAAACTGCTTTAAGTTGGTGTTGCAAGTGGCAAACTATGTTAACCTTAAAAGTATAATATAGAAAAATTATTAGATAATCAGCCCAGACAATTACATGATTTCAAATAAAAATAGTTCTTTAAACAAAAAAGTTTCCTATATCACCGCCAAAAAGACCCAACTCATATGGCCAGCAAACAGCAGGAATTGGATTATGTACTCACGGACATAAAGTTTAGATTATTCTTCTCAAATGTTAAATATCATACCATCTCCATTTCATAAAACACAATCGAACAATAAGTAACACACCAATTGTCATATTACACAATGCTCCCCTAATCCTTGTAGCGTATATCATAGCATTTGCCAAACTATTTCAGTTTATCTGCTCATACTTTCAGCCTATTTCTCTTACAACTTTTTCTTTCATTTTTCAGAGAATTCCAGTTATGGACAACATTAATATTCAATCAAGTAACCTAGTATCAAGTAAAGCTAACGAGGAAGCTAGGAGGAGAGCATTAGGAAAAGAAACCAAAAGAATTTCATGGAGAGGCAGTAACATTCATAAATAGCTTCAAACTGTGAAGAACTGATGACATTAAGCAAGCGAATAGAGGAATTGAAAACAGATATGTAACTGATGTGTTGTAATGGAATGAGACAGCTGGAGCTTCCACCATGCAGGTATTTAGATGAGATTGAACATATCAGAATAGAACCATGATAAAATTCAGTGTACGAATGTCAACAAGCAACTGAAAACTTGACAAAAGTATTGAGATTTTAATGACGACAATAGTTGACGGACAACCTATTTATTTGAACTAAGGATAATATGCTAACAGGAATTTTCTTGCATTAATAAAATCACTTCTTGATTGGCACGAAACAAAAGATCATGAAAGGTTGAGAAAATCAATAGGAAAGGGAAAGATATGCTGGCAAAAGGGAAGATATCACTTTGAGGATTTGCAATCAAGGAGATTAGTTAAGACAAAGGGTTCGCGCCTTCGAATTGTTAAAGGAAGTTTGAGGATTCTGCAAGGGGACAAGGAAATGTCTAACAAAGCTCTAAGTCCAGAAACATTTGTTCCTTGAATCCTGCTCCATGATTAATTGCAAATAAACAGTCATTGAGACTCAAAGTTCAAGAGAATTGCTATAAAGGCAACTGAGACAAACACAATAAAGACACAGCTTCCTGAAGAACATTTTAACAAGGAAAATCATTCTTTGTGCAAGAAAAGAGACAGTGACCTTTTATTGTAGTGAGTGAGTTGAAAAAATTGAGATATATGGGATCTCATTGTTGTGCAAGTGCAAACCAACAAGCAATTTCATTGTTGATCAGCAAGTGAAAACCAACCGCCAAAAGTCGGTGATGAGTGTTTCAAAATCACTAGAGATTGCATGAAACTCATGACAAAGGAACTGAAGTATAATCCATTGCATCTAAAGAGAATTGAATAGTGGCTTGCCACCCCACTATAAAATATCACATGTAAATTTTGCTTTCCGCATTTTGGTGCTTACTTTTACTTGTTCAAACCTATACACGCTAATCTTTCTGAGCAAATACTGAATACAATCAAACAAATTCAAATTGATTCAACTATAGCACTTTATATCAACCAATAATTCTAAAAGCAGCACATCCAACACCCTCTTGCATTGCCAATATTTTTTCCTGTTCTCTACCTAAAGTGAAATAAGACTCTTATTAACATCTACATTAAAAGAACGCAAGTCAAGCAAATTGATCTTTACAGGGGTATTAATGAACAAAGTTTAAAATGGATGAATGGGTGAGAAAAAGGATGAAAACATTCAATACCAGCAAATCCAATGGAAGTGACTCAAGCCTTGACTCCGACATGCCTTCTACAGCTCCGGGTGTCTTTGGTGTCATTGGCAAATCATTCTGCCTACCTAAATCCATGGGTGAAGTCACGTCCCCCAAACGAGATCTCACAGGAGATAGATATATGGGACTCACATCATTAACATCATTTGGAAACAACACTTCCTTATTAGCATCATTTGCATTAGTTACAACCACTCTTTTCTTCCATAGATCAGTATGGCATTTAGCAGCACACACCTTGGTGTTCCGAAGATGTGCAAGATCACCTGGTCTCAGATACTTGCCCTTTGTACTCCTCGACCGCCATGTTTGTTTCAGAGTGTTCAATTGCTCATCTTTAGGAGAAACTTTCCCCATAATAATATTTCCGTTTTCTCCACTTGGCAGGAAATTAGGTTCAGGGATCTCCTTTACCCTCAAGGTTCACTTAACTCCCACACCAATGTATCCAATTTAAGATTAAGTCTGACCCAGATTCCTTTCCATGTTAACCTGAAAAAGTGAAAAGGACAAAAGGAAATAACTTATCAAAACAGGAAAAATTACTACTTTCACAGCTATTTGGTACTAAAAAATGTTGCCACAAGAATAATTTTGCAATGCTTCATTACCCTTGAAATTTGAATAGTTTAGAATGTTTTCTACAAAGAAAATACAGTCCATAATCAATAAAAGGGTAAACTGACTTCAATTATATATTCTAAGAAGTCATTCTCTTTAAAAAAATAAGGAAACCTCAAATAATCCATACTAGGAGTGCATTGTCTTATTGTCCATCCACATAGTAGTTGTAGTATTACTAAGGTAGATTCTTGTCCTTTAGTTTTTGTTACTATCTGTTATTTCTTATACTCGTATTATTTCATTGTAGTACTGTTCTACTACTATCTGTTGTTTTTATTACTATTTGTTGTTTCTTGCACTCTCATTACTTCTTTTTTCTAGACTCTTTTTTTCTTAAGCTGAGGATCAATCATAGACCACTTATCCAACTCTGATGTACGGTAAGGTTTGTGCATAATCTTCCCTCCTCTTATCGGCTAGGTGGACCTACACTGGATATGTTATTATTACATTCAAACATTCAAAAGTTTCACCAAAAGCTATTCTTATACATGTCACATGCCTTGTATAAATACCATTTGTTACCCTATTTCATAATAACAAGCCAAACACGCAACTGATAGAGAAAATGACTTTACAAAGTAGCAAATGCAACCTAAATTCACATGAAGGAACAAATTAGATGTTTTACAAATGATGGTGAATTCTCACCAAGGTTGGGCATGAATTACCACTACCTTTGTGAGGTAGTGGTAAGGTATGTGTGCATTATACCTTCCCCATACTCCACTTGTGGATTCCACCGGGTATGTTGGTGGTGGTGGTGTTGGGCATGAATTACGCGCTAATTAACTTGATACAACTTAACTACAGATAAAGCAGCAAAAATCAACAGTTAAACCCTACAGTTCAAGGATAAAGCAGTGCGCAGACTCACATACATTAGCCATTTGTATATCCGATAAAAGATGCAACAAAAACGAAATTCAGAAACGAGGAAAGATTACAAATGAACTTCCCATCAAGTGCAATAAATGTAGAAAAACACACACATAAAACCAAAGAAAACAACAAGAAAGAGTAAGAAATTACGAAACTGAAGGAGGAAAAGCATAAACCGTAGCCGCAGATGGGAGTGAATTGACTGATGGATTGGAGGGAAAAAATTTTGGGGGCGGGATGACCTAAAGACTGCTTACTTAAATTTGTTGTGAATGACCCGCCAAAAAGTTTTACGAGGGTGGGATCCACTTGGGCCGGGCTTTTGGTGAATGCTCCACGTGCTGCCTTGCTATTGGAACCACTTTCTAGGCTTCAATTTTGAAAGTTGTACTTCTTAAGATTTTGTTGTACTTTAAAGGAAAAATTATATCATATATTGATTTATTAATTTTCTCTACCTTAAAATATATTTTGAGTTCCGTGAAGATAAATATTACGATCACTTGCAAATAGAACGAAAGAAAGAGTGGAGTAATACTTTTAAATCTCTTATTTATAGAATTAGAAAAAATGTAAAATGGTAATAAGTTTGTAAGGGCTAGCTTATGTTTAAAAATACTCTTAGAAGATATGGTCTTGATATTTTATCTTTCATAAAAATGTCTTAAAAAAATATCCCCCATAAAAAGTCTATTTTGATTCAACTTAATATGAAAAAAAAGAAGACATTTTTATAAAATTATTTTTATGAATGACAAAAAATTAAGATCACTAAATTTGGTGAGTATTCTATGTAATTTTTTGAAATGAGTGTGGTCACCGCAATGATGGAAGCTGGCAAGCCCATATTGGAAAAAGCCCAATCTTGCTCAATAGGTCCAATAGAGGCCCATAAACATTTCAAGATCTGGAAAATTCTTCCTAGAATCTGTTCAAGTCAGTATAACTAAATGGGCTCAACAGTCCGTTATTGAAGCCTTTGTAATTGATTAAACTTTGGACCTTCATTACACGTCCACTTGGAGTTTTATAGGTCTAATTAAGAAAATATCCTTTTTAAGGTCACTATTTATTATTTAAATTCTAATTTTAAAAGTTGTTCATTATAGTTTTCAGAACTGATGAATCATCAATTAGACTGTCATCTACACCTAAAAAAATTTATAGCGTCGTCTACTATCGCTGCTTATAAAATTTTCAATTTGCTCAGAAAAAAATTTTTAAATAATAATCTAAAAGATTCATAAGTTGCAAGAAAAATAGATTTAAAAATAAAGTCATTTACTAAAGAGCAATTCACCTACAAAACTTGGTGGTTTTATTTTTCCTCTTAGACCAACTTCCTACCATATATTACCTTGTTCAATTATTTCAAAAGAATATTTAGGCTCTTCATATATGTCGTGAATGCTACTTCAAGAAGTTGTTAACTACCCCTATTAACGTTTGGGTTAATAATGCAATTAGTGCCAAAATTGGAACACTAAGGGTCCATTGAGTACGAATGACTGACCCCAAATGGAATCATGATCTGGAAATTTTTGTTTCATTATTGCCATGTTTGATATTATTGGTTCTATCACAATCACACCTAGTGAAAGCGAATTATATATTTTACCAAACAAAGTCAATTACATTCATTGCTTCATACTACTTGATGGAATCAACGCCAAATTTAGCGGAATGATATAAAGCCTTTGAAAAGCAGCTTTTTATTCTCTCTATTCATGTTGTGTCCCACCAATGGAGTAGATTTCTTGGTGTTCTTTTAATGATTTTCAATGATTCTCACTTCATAAGTTAACGAGGGAGTTCAGTTAGACTCAAGTTTCATTTTCTGTCTCATGATATTAATGTCAGATTTATTCTAATATAATACTTTCTTCATCCCAAATCAACTTAAGTTTTGTGGGTTTTTTTAATGTTTAAAATAGTTGAATCGTTCAAAGTTCAAGATGAATATTTGAAATTTTTTTCATATTTAGCTTTTCATTTATTAACGTTTTATATTTTCTAGGAGATAAATTACACTACATATTTATGACTTCATAAAAGACAATAGTGGAAAGCATAGATTAAGTTTTATCTTTGAATATTTTTTCTAACATGTGTATTGCCTCAGAAATTAAGTTAAAATGATACAAAGGGTATACTATTTATCCATTGCATGTAAGATTCTTATTTAAATTATATTGTTCAAGCTTAATTCAGATGTCTAGTGAGTCCCATATCGACGAGATATTGGATTATCCTCACCTTGAACTATTTTTCTTTTATCAATGGATAAATTTACTGTGAAATAAAATCAAGTTCAAACTCAGTATATTTTAAAAAATTCTTAGAATCGTTTATTATTAACATGCATTGAATTAAATCTTCTTTGATTATTTTTTTGAAAAATGGATAAATCAGGAAATAGATTTTTAAAAAAAATCGAATAGGCGGCTGAATGGAGATACTTTTTTTTAAAAAAAAATAGTATGGTGGAAAGGTAGAATAAGAGAATGATTGTTGAATTGCAAAGAGAATATATATAAAGGCGTGCAACTTTGGTTACGTCAATTCCACCATGTATAGGTGTTATGACATTTGTGGAATCGCCCCCGTGATACTCCACTACCTGAAAGTCCCCTTTCTCAAGTCATTTAAAATAGAGAAAAAGTTTCAGTTACTTGGAATATAAAACAGCCTGCACAAAAAGTCACACTTTCGTAGGTTTAAAAATATAAACATATTAGACACTATGATATAACTTTTCAGACTGTATTCCCAATATAAAAGTAGAAAACATAAAATAAGCCTAATCAATCCTTGTATTTTTGTTGTTCATTTTGTTCGTTTGTTGGACAATAGAACAATGGGTTGTAATTGTATGTCTGGGAATTTCCTTTTGTTAAAAAAATTATTTCATCTATTATTCCTTGACTCAATAAGTAAACAAATTTAACAATTGTTGACAAAGACTATGCTACTGAATTGTCGCACAATAGATTTGCAGATAAGCTACCTAACTTTTGGTCACAAGTCCCATTTAAAGCATCTAGAAGACAATAACCATTCATTGAGGAAACTAATAGCCTGGATGGACTTATATTTTTGTTATTTTGACATATAAATAAGTAATTAAAAATATTTTTTTAATTTTATCAAATTATATAAAAATATTTTAAAGTTAATTAAGCCTAAAAATATCTAAAATAAGCTGATCCAAATAAACTCCAAAATTAATACTCGAAAATGATGGTACTTTTTCATCAGACATTTGATATTTCTTAGAGTCTTGGATTTAGATTTTCGTCATGTAGGACCTATCAAAGAAAACACTGACAGTATAATTTTTTCCATTCTGGTTTTTGAATGTATATATAAACCCAAAACTTTTTGTTATGGATAGAGAAATATATTTCCTTTCTTTCTTCACTTTCACTCTAACAAAAGCAAGGAACCCTGTTGCATCCTCAAAGTGTCAAGTACCTCTTTGTCGGCAGCAGAAATACTAAAATAGTGGTAACCAAATTGGAACCTTTCTTGAGAAAGTGAACAGACACTAAACGAGAAATTTTAGTACACACACATATATACATTTACTTTAATGTCCTTTTCTATTATTTGCATACCCTTTTTTTTCAGTGATATATTCTGGTTTTATTATCTAGGAGACTTGTCTAATTGGATTAAAGATGATCAATCATCTTCTAAACCATCTAGTCCAAATATTGATGCGCATGTATCACAATCAAGTTTGGCGTTGGGAGGTGACATATCTCAACACCTAACATTCTGCAAACGCGCCAAACAATCATCATTGATTAATTTGTACTTAAGTTGTAATAGTATTCAACTTGCTAATGACAGATTGTAATTTTGTTGCTGGAAGTTAATCATATCCCATATTTCCCATAAAATCATGCATGATTTATCGTAAATTTTAGTATGGTGGAAGTATTTCAAATTACTTGATTAAAGTCTAGAATAAATAGAAGTTTATTCTAATTAAATTGTTAACATTTGTGGCATCGGACAAACTGGACCACCTATGTATTTCACTTATTTCTCATTATATACTGGATTAAAGTACTTTAGGCACTGTTTACAAGTCTACAATAGCATTATAGACCTCTGCATCATGGATTAATTCCTTACTTCTCAAAATGCATTTCCGTCGATGGTGAGCTATATATATGCTATTTCCTTGTAATTTATAATAGAGATCTTCAAAATTCTCTGATGTTATTTTTTTTCTTTTTTCTCTTTTTTTTAGGGGTAGAAAAAGGAAAAATAGGCAGGGGATTAATATAGGAAATCAAACCCTCATCAACAAAGTGGGAGTTCAATAGCCAACCAACTGAGTTATTAAATTTCTCTATTATTATTATTATTATTATTATTATTATTATTATTATTATTATTATTATTATTTTTCTTCAAAATCCAAGGAGTAATTTTTTTTCTTCACAAACGTGTTCTCCTATAATTATGCCGATTGCCGGGTATCCGAATTATTAATTTTTTTTTTTCTTTGTTAGACTGATAATTAATGGAATGTTCTCGTATGAAGAATAAATGTAGCTAATTATGAGATCTAATCATGAGTAGCAGATAGAAATTGTGTAGTATGCAGTAAATAGCCTTTCAATTTTTTCAAATAATATAATTCTACAACTATAGAATATACTATCAGGGTGAGAAGTGAATATCTTCACGAAATTTGTATATTAATTTTTCTATATATAATTAATTAAAATTATATGTATATTGGAAAACATATTCTTTACTTGCATCAATGTGCGTATATGCCTTGTATATTTTTCTTCTTCTCATTCAAATAGGATAGGATAGGAAGAACAAAAATTGAATATATATAAATTAGAGTATATGAGTACTAATTAAGGAGTGAGAATAATGGGCACATAGAACTGATGAAAACAACCAAGCGATAGTAAGGGCACGTGTCCTTGGCACGCATGTGCCTCTTGTCCCAAAGGATATCCGTTGGTCTCATTTTGACAATTGTAATTAATTTATATTAATGGGAAGTGTCCAAATCAATTTTTTTTGTTTAGCTAACTTATTAGAATATGAACAGTAAATGTGAGAAAATTTTTCTAAAAAAATTTAACACCTATTATATATATACATATATAAAATAATTTTAGTTTAATATAAATAACATAACTTTCTTGGTCGCACTAATGGATGTCGGAAGAGGTTCCTTTTTGTTTTTAATAGCTTTCCCTAATGACATAAATGCCCTTTTTGTTGCCAACTCTATCTCCTTTTGTGCTTTCTGTTCAACCATATTATAAAAAATATTTTGAAGAGGATAAAAGAGTTCAACACTTATATAAATACCTCATTTGGATTCTATGCGACGTGAATTTGAAATAGTCAAATTTTAATGAGTATTGAATATAGGCAATGATAAAAATGCCTCGTGAAGGCACTTAGTCCCAAAATTTCTCTTTGAACCAAATGTCGGGAGATTCAAAAAACTTAAAGGTAGAGAAAAAAGAAAGTTGAATCTCTACACAATTTAGATATGAAAATAATTTTTGGTGTCCAAAAATATTTGAGACTTGTAGCGCCTGTATTTTGATAAAATATTAACTTATTATATTGACATTAAAATTTTCAATATTATAATATCAAGCAATTATAAAAAAGTATTAAAATATTAATACTGAAATACTTAATGGATATTTGATCATAAACGTTAAATATCATTCACTTTAATTTTATTTAAAAATTTTAAAGTTAAAGTTGTGTGATATTATAATTTTATAAGAATATTTAAAATTTAAATATATTTTTTAAAATATGATTTATATTCCAATTTTTAAAAACTAACAGAATCGTTCAATTTGACTAATTACACAATCTACACAGTAAAATATAAAATGTGTAAATAAAAGAATAAAATATCAAAATAGATAGTTGGTAATCAATAGTGTCATAGATCACCTCATATTCGAATTGCCATACATTATTAAACCTTTTTTCACTTTATTTGTATTTTTTGAAATAAGAGTTGAAGATAAAATTATATTTGATTATTTTATAATTATTTTATTTTTTTATTTTTGTGTATCCTCTATATTTTATCTTCAATATTAATCACTTATTTTTCAGATTATTTCATGTGATATTAGATCAATATTAAGTTTAATAATAAACAAATAAATATAAATGAATAGAGCGATATTTGGTTCCTTGAATATATTTTTCTAAAAAAAATAAATAAAACATGATTTAGATATACTCTTAATGGCAGTGCAAAGAGGTAGTTACGTGAGACACCGCTTAACTAAAAGCAAACCAAAAATGGGGTCGACTGCCGAAATATTTACTCTGTCAGACCAGCTGTCTACACTCCTCTTTACCAGCGTGGAAACGATAATTTACCATAAATACTGCTCTACTCACATATACTCTAGTATTTACTAACATACTCTCTCCGTTTTATATTATATAATATTTTTAATTTGATAAAATATTTTTTTAAAATTTATGGTATAAATTCATTTTTAAATATTTATATAATTGAGAATTATTTCATTAAAAGTAATAATTTTAAAGTTAAATTATTTTTCATTAGAGTAAAGTAATATTATTTTTTGAACACACCAAAAAAAAAAGAATATTATGTAAAATAAGATAGAGGGAGGAACAGTAAAAAGAATCATATTATAGCCAGCATAAATACTTTTGGAAAAAAATTCAAATATACCATCGAACTTTGAAAAAAGACTCATTTATTTCATTCGTTAATAGTTTGGCTCATTTATTTCATTTTTTTTAACTCCGATTTTGCAAAATCACTTAAAAAACTTTGAAAACTTTTAAATTAGAGTTTGGGATCAAATGTAATCTTTTTTATCATTCTTAATTCAAGAATACCGAGACTCTTAAATTTTTGACTTCTTCAAATATTCACAAAAGCATTCCAAATTTAAAAAGTAGTGTTCCTTCGAGTTAGATATCAAAACTCAATACATTTTAATTAATTTAGAGTTGAGACAAATTTTTGCCATTAAAGAAGGTTAAAGTTCTGAAACTTTAAAAAAAAAAAATTTAAGTAAGTCTTGTTGAGTTATGTTGATTGAGCTCAAAAAACATTGAGTTTTGGTATCTAGCTAGATGGAACGCTACTATTGAATTTTGAGGTGATTTTGTAAATATTTGAAGAAGTTAAAAATTTGGGAGTTCTTGGTGTTTTTTATGTGTTCTTGATATTCTTGAAGAAAAATAACCATAAAGACCATATTTTATTCAAAACTCCAATTTAAAAGTGGTTAAAGTTGTTTAAATAATTTTGCAAAATCATAGTTCAAAAATAATGGTATAAATGAGTCTTTTCTCAAACAGTAGTGATATAAATGAGTCAAGTTTTTCATGGATGCTATAAATGAGCTTTTTCTCAAAATTTAATGGCATATTTAAGTTTTTTTCTCAATATTTTTTATACCATAATCTTTGATTTTTATAACTGATTAACCGCTACGTCCTCCCATTTTTTTCGTAATATAGTTTGAATGGATAAATTTTTTTTAAAAGACTTTGTAATGCTTTAAAAATTATCATAAAATTAATAAGCTACTAAATAGAGTGTGCTTTTATGGACTTTTTACAAATAACTGATATCTAATGCTTATTAAATATTGATCAAATAATATTTTCTTTCTAAGAATGACTATAAGAAAAGTACTTATATCCTCGAGATAAAGAAAATGTTATTTATATCACATTTTCAGTTACTTCTTTTGTACTGTTTTATTTAATTTTTGTATTAAAAATAAATTCTGATGTTTAGTTGTCTATTTTATTAAATCAATAAAGATTTATTAATATTTTTCAGTATTATTTATGTCATTAGATAAAATGAGTCAAACAATATAAAATAAAACACGTATACAAAGGAAAATATTCGAAATTATGGGAATCTTTAATACAACATTTATCTACGAATCTGCTTATTTGACCCTTCTCATCAATGAATTTCTTTACTCCAACCACGAGCAGAAAAAAGTGCAAATAATGATATTTAATTTGTATATATTATGATAACTTGAGAAAAATTATACATATTTCAATCAATTAATGCTGACTGGCTGGCTGAATTAACACCATATTAATTTTTTTCTACAGGTAAACAATGCAGTCTAAAAGAATTTCAAATTGCTTATTAATGTCAGAGTATTATGGATAGTCTCCAATTTTCTTATGTCCTTGTCATTTCACTCTTACCAATTTTCTTATGTCCTTGTCATTTCACTCTTAAACAAGACGAAGAGTTCAGAATTTTTTTGAGATGACAATCATTATTAAATTAACAAAATGTGAGTTATTGTTTGAACTTTTTTTAAAAAATAATACTCTAGAGAATATAGAGAAAAAAATAAACGAATAGTATGAACATGTCTATCGTGCATTAGCTGTCAGAAAGAAAAAGAAAAAAAAAGTCAAGAGATGAAATGTGACCAAGGTCCAAAGTTATTTTTTTTTTTAAAAAAAAACTGTGACCAAAAAGTAGAAAAATTGAGAAATCGATTTGACGAAAAAAGAAATAAAACTAGAAAACCCGTGAATGTAGTGGCGCATACAGAAAAAAAAAAGATGTTGAGGGTGTTTCCGTCAGTTAAAGTTAACAACACAGTGAATATATGCACTCTCGGCCAAATAAAAGTCCCACAAGTATCCATTCACTTACTCTGTAAACAGAGCAGATAACGGAGCTCCCAGACAATTGACACCGAAGAGAAACGTGAGTCAGTGTTTCTCTCTCTCTTCTCTGGTTCACACGGAGAAACAGTTTTGGAAACTAAAAATCGTTCCAAAACTGAACCTTCTTCTCGCAAACTTATGACTGTAAATCACAGAAAACCATGTTCGTTTCCTTTAAATTTTCAACTTTTGTTCATTTTTCAG
>JAOTQJ010000049.1:20457879-20474288 GCA_025642045.1 Solanum sejunctum | reverse complement strand
CTCGCAAACTTATGACTGTAAATCACAGAAAACCATGTTCGTTTCCTTTAAATTTTCAACTTTTGTTCATTTTTCAGTTCATAGGAAATTGCATTAACGATTTCTTATTAGTACTACTAGTCCGTCTCGAAACCTGTAATCACGGGATTTTCGGTCATTCGAGTTTGAATACATGCATGGAGATATGCGCAGTTTTTTCTTCTTCTTTTTTTTTGGCTGATGTGTATATGGTGAATTGAATTCTATTATAGGTTTAGCTTGGAAGGAATGCTGAAAAGACCACGGGATTGCGGTGGAGTACAGTGAGGTTGACGGCGTCACCGTTAATTCAGGTATGTCTGCTGCAATTGTGATGGAGTTCTATTGAAAATGTGAGTTTTTCTTTCTATTTTGTTATATATAATTTTTTTAATTTTGAAGAGATAGAGAAACGACTTATTAATTCCTCTATTACATTGTTATTATTATTTTTTTTTGGAGAAGAAAAAGTGAACATGTATAATACTATTTTTGATATTTCGTTGACCAATTTTCCTGAGATTCCACTGCAGCTGAATACTGATAGGTGCACTTCTATACAGGATCTGTTCGAAGCAATCCTTCTAGGTGCATTCTGATCACATAGGTTGCTTTTGAGTGAATTTTGATGGTACTGCGTGTTTGCAACTTTGACTAGAGCTTGAATCTGATGAATTATGCAGAACAGATGCTTATAGAAGTCTATATTAAGTCAGCAATGTTGTTCTGTCCTAGTTTTACTTGATGAATTCGACTTGCCCGATTAGAAGAGCTGGTGGAGAAAGCTTGATTTATTGTTAATAGTTTTGAGCAAGTTGCTGTTGCTGAGGAGTTCACTCTGCTGATCTGGAGATGTGCTTTTCTTTGAACTGAAAAGAGAGTTGAAGGAATAATCTAGGATTTACATATGGCTTTATCTGCGGACGTTGCAAATATTGCCCAGCTTACTGGGATAGATGCGGTGAGCCTAATTAGTATGATTGTAAAAGCTGCTGCCACAGCGCGGATGCACAAGAAGAATTGCAGGCAGTTTGCACAGCATCTCAAGCTAATTGGAAATTTATTGGAGCAGCTCAAGATTACTGAACTTAAGAGGTATCCGGAAACCCGAGAGCCATTGGAACAACTTGAAGATGCATTGAGGAGGTCTTATATACTGGTCAACAGCTGCCAGGACAGGAGCTATCTTTATCTGTTGGCTATGGGGTGGAACATAGTATACCAGTTTCGCAGGGCTCAGAATGAGATTGACCAATACTTGAAGATTATTCCTCTTATCACTCTGGTTGATAATGCTCGAGTCAGGGTATGGAGACTTTGTCCATCATGTTTTTCCTTCAGCTTTGTATGCTTTCATTATCTGTTTGTTTCATTACTCTTGCATCTTAAGATCTATATTTGTTCTTTCTCGTTTTTGTTGATGATATGGTAAGGATATATTTGAGTTTGATATTTACAAATCTTGTTTAGGTAGCCTTGCTGGGTATCTGTTTGATATCCATGTTATGAGCTATGATATGAGGTTCTTCTATCCTTGCAAATCTTGCACCCATTTTATATCCTCAGAGATTACTTGATTAGGTAATTTCTAATAGAGAAAGATTTGGCATTTGATCCCCGTTTCCTTGCTTTGCCAATGCCAACAGAACATGAATATGTTTGTGTCAGGGAACAAGTAACAACAAACCAACAATAGTGGCACTATCAGGGAACAAGTAACAATAAACCAGTAATAATGGCAATACATCAATAATAAACCAACAATAGTCTATTCTTTATAGCTTTCCAGGAGAAACCACAAAGTGGGATTAACTAAAGTACAATTGCTTCTAATACAAATATTTCTTTCTAGCCAATTCGAGCTGTATGATGAATAATCCATCTTTACCAAGGTTATCAGGTACATCATGTGTTTGTGATTTTGGGATGGTGTACTATTTACGAGTCGATTTAAGGAAACAAATATGAAACAACGGTATTCTTTTCAGCCTTCTTATGGAAAGCAAGAACTGCATCAACTATCACAGATTTGACTGTACAATAGCTTCTTAGCAAAATAGAGCTATTTGATGAGTACTTTTCCACAAGAATATTAGTTGGGTCGTGTGTTGGAGATTTGGGTTGGTTTACAATCTATGAGATGATTGTGGAGAAAAAAAGCAGCAGCATGAGAAAACTATATTCTTAATAGCTTTCCTCTGGAAATTATGAAGTGGGTTCAACTATCACAGATTTTACCAGAAATTAGCTTCTAATACGTTTTCGCTGCCGCATAATAGAGCTCTGTGATAAAAGTCCTTTCTTTGATAAGGTTATCAGGTAGGTCATGTATTGGAGATTTGGGATGGTTTACAATCAATTAAAAGAAAAGCATGAGAAAGCATAGTCAAACTGTAGCGCCTCAAAATAATGTGAGCGCTTGAGCAGACGGTCTACTTAATGTGTCCTTTTGAATTGGATGGATTCCTCAAATGTATGGCGCTACCATTCTAATGATAAGTTGTTTCTTGGTACCAATCTTGGTGAAGAAGTTGGTGTAGAAAATATGGATATGGGATTCTTTTAGTCAAATGAAGAGCCTAACGTCTAAGTTGCTCGGACTCTTCAAAAATTGTTGCTTCACCTGTGTTAGATCCTCCAAAAATACACTACTTTTGGAGGATCTGACATGCAACCGTTGACATTTTTGAAGAGTCCGATCAACATAGCCTGACATCATTCTTTGTTCCATGAGCGTATCTGTGGGCCTATTGCCTCAAAGACTGATTTGCCTCCAATACTTGTTGGATTTTAACTAATCATCCATCAAAGGTTCAAAGACATTTATGTCTCTCTCCCTGTACCATAACTTCGATTCTCTTATCTCCGCCTTCTCAAATGCAGAACAGATGATGAGCACAGTTGAAGGCCAGGGTGTACAGATTTCTTTTAACAGACATTAGCTCTTTTCATTATTATGAAACCATAGTCTGGTTGGTAATTCTCGATATGTACAAGTTATCTTTTCTTAGAATATAAATGCGAGAAGGCAAAGTGAAGCTATTATGAGTATCTTTTTTATTTTTTGGATAATGGTGGTGTGGGCTAGCTTGAATTAGGTACCTGGTACATCCCACCAGCACGTACGTCTATTTGGTAATTCTTCTCACCTAGGCTTAGGCTAATGGGAAGCAATCACCTAGAGTTTTGAGTTTTTTGTTTTCGCTAGAATCTGAACCCTGGTATCCAAGGTTTTGTACTAACTTCATTGATCAGTGAGCCACATCCTAAACCCTTGAATATTTTGAGTCTATTACAACGAAGAAGGGGGCAGCAGTGTTGTTTTACTATTTCAATCATCTAGGTAGAATATCTTTCCTCTTAAAGTGAGAACTTCTTAAGTTAGAGAAAATTGCACTGGTCATAAGACAGTGCATCTGTTACAAGAGTAACCCACAACTGGATATAAGAGAGTGCATCTGTTACAAGAAGAGAAACCTGCAACTTTACCTAATATTCTTGATTTTCCAATATCAACTCAAGCATGTTTAAGCTTTTTATTTGACTGCAATCACTCACTGTTCACAATAACCTATATCTATTTTGTCTTCCAAGATGATTGATCTTGCTTTCCATATATTGACAGGAAAGGTTGGAATATATTGAAATGGACCAGCGTGAATACACATTGGAGGTTGAAGACATGAAGATGCAAGAAGTGATTATGAAACCAGAGCCTTCTAAAGATGATACAATAATATTAACGAAGAATCTTTCCTGTTCTTACCCAAGAGTGCCTATCAATGAGGCAATTCAAAAAGAAAATGAAAAACTCCAATTAGAATTACAGCGCTCACAAGCTAATTTAGATGTAGGTCAGTGTGAATTCATTCAGCATCTTCTGGATGTCACAGAAGTAGTTGCCACGAACACTCTATCATTGAAGAATTCACCAGCCAAACCTCTCAAAAAGTTGGATCAGAGTTACTCAAATGTTGATAACGAGAAGATATATTATGAAGATTATGCTAAAAGTGATGAGAAACAGTCAACTTCAAGGTAAGTTGCGTAAGTATGGTAGCTAAACTATAATTTTGTGTTGGAAGCTGTAGTATTTCTTAAATCAAGTGTATGTGAGGGGTCCATAGCCTGCTTTCAACAGATTCTTTTAAATGCTTAAAAATATTTACAGAAACACTTCATCAGTTACGTCAAGGCATGACCTGCTTTCCTCGAAGGGTTCACATCGATATGAAGAGTGGCATTCAGATCTGCTGGGCTGCTGTTCAGAACCTCTCTTATGTATGTTCCTGAATAAAGTTTTATATTCTCCATCCATGTTTCTTGTGATTTTAATTCCCATTATGCTAAGAAAGAAGCACAATGTTTTGACGCTTGCAAGTGCTTGATAACAAACATCATCATTTTGGGACGATATCATTATATTAGGTTCAATATCGAGATAATCCTAGTTAATGCCGGATTTACTATGCAGGTGTTAAAACCCTTTTCTTTCCTTGTGGTACATTTTCTAGAGTTGCCAGTGTTGCTGCTGACAGACATATATGTAAGTGGCTTTATATTCCATTTAAAATCTTTTTGTCTACTATGAAAACTGGGCATCCTTTTTGTAATTTCATTAATCTTCTGTCTCTTTCTTTAAAAAATGATGGAACTGGTACAATTAGTAACTCTTATCATTTTTTCTTTCTCTAGAAGTTTGTGATTAAATCTTAACATTGCACTCTACAGTACAGTCAGATATTATCAAACTTATGTTCCTTAGTTTATTTTTCTGATCTTTGGTAATCTAACAGAACTAGGTATACGCAGCCTTGTCAACTATTTCAACTTTAGGAACTAGATGAACTGGTTCGTTGAAGTTCGATTTACAAAAATCACAGACCCATCAAAAGTTGGTCAATAGCTCTTTCTAAACTAGCATTACATTGATCCTGCAAGAAAAAGAACTACAAGGGCATTGATATGTCTTTTAAGTTGCATCACCGTAAAATCTTGAACATTAAATTGAATTCTCAGCGTTATAATTCAAATTCTGTGGGCATATCAGATATCTTATTGCAATCTTGTTTAATTGAAAATTCAAGAACTGTTTTCTTGCCTTCTGTGTCAACTGCTGTAGTTCTGCTTGGTCTTTACAGTTTTTTCCAATTTGATAATGCTGGAGCTAACAAAAATAAACTTTTTAATGTGTGATGCAGCTTCAGCTGATGCTTGTAATGAATTAATGGCTTATTCCTTGATACTATCCTGTTGTTGTTACACATGTTGCATCAGAAAGAAACTTCGGAAAAAGCTAAACATCAAGGTAAAGAGAAGATATTTAAAAATAAGTACATGATCGTGCATGCTGTATCAACTCATGTGCGCTGGTGATTTTCTTTTTCTTTTTCTTTTCTTTTCAGGGAGGTTGCGTTGATGATTTTCTTTCTCATTTAATGTGCTGTTGCTGTGCACTTGTCCAAGAATTGCGTGAAGTCAAGATACGTGGGACTGGTATGCTTCACAGGAAAATTCCATTCCCTATTTCATATGTTTATGATACTTTTCTGTGTTAACAAGATTTGGCTGGGAATGGCATAGTAATTTCTTAACTTGGCTTTCTGGACATTTAGCCAATGCATATTCCTACCTACTTCCTCATGATTTGTAAAATGATTCACCGATTAATGATGCAGATGTATATTACGACATGCAGGTATAGAGAAGACGAAAGTAAGCCCTCCAACCACTCAATTCATGGAATCGTAAGAAGCTAAAGTTGGCTTTTTAGCATAGAAATATCAGAAAGCAGTATACGGATGTATGGTTCGTTACTATTGTTAGTTGATACGTGAGAGTTTGTGTGTTTTAAATCTTCTATGCCATAATGTTAATTTTTTGATGCAAAGGTTCAGTGTATATAAATGACCCAGAGTTCATTGTTTCATTCGTTTACATGGTTACTGGCGACTATACTTGTACGTGATATCTGTTTCGTAATGGTGTAGATACAGGGAATATTTTGTTGGATGGATGAATATTATGACGTATTTCTTGTGAAAATAAAGGATAACAACTATTAGGCTGTTGCAATTCTAATCTTGGTTAGACAATTTGAAGATTTTATCACCCCCAACCCCTACGCCCTCTTTAGGGTAAATAAAGTAATAAAATTCAAATTCCAGTTGTAATACAAATGCATGTCTGACAAAGGCCCATCCAGCAGCCACTATGGTATACCTAAGGATGAGGCTTATGGTCAATAGGTGGGAGATCATGGTTAAAATTTCAGCAAGACAAAAAGATTAGTGAGTCCAATGTGGCTGATAACATAGAGTTGCCAATATTAGTACAAATAATCATAACCCACCCAATTCTCTTATGTTTTGAGTTAGTTAATAACCAGCTTATTTCATTAATTGGGTTCATTTTGATCCGCTTAATTTAGTTCATTTTAAAATTGAGTTGATATTCAATCCAAATATTTTTCTTTTAATTTTTTTTTATTTGATATGTTTTTAATAGTCATAATATGACGAAAGAAATTTATTCGGTATTGAAACAAATTATAAGAAAACAAACTTTGAATTTTAGTTTTAATCTTATTTTTAGTTCGTTTCAGCGTAATCTGCTTCAGTCCAAATGAACAGGTTAATGACCCATTCATTTTGTTTTTACTCAATCTGTTTTAACTTTCTCAAATTCGGTGTAATCTGCAAATTTGAGGGCTGTTGATAGAAAAGACAAATATGAAAGAATTTGCCAAGGATAAATATATAAACAAAACAAAAGTTTAGCGGAATGCAAATTTGAGCAATTTCAAGTACGACATTACAGGAGTAAAGCTTGATCCTCCCCTTTGTGCAAAATCATAGTGTCTATGAGACAAATGTGAAATAATTTGCAAACGTACTTGTTTTGAAATGTGAAACAAAAGCCACCAAAGTTGTAATGCACTTATAAATATCTTTTCCTTAGTTAGAAATTTCAAGTTCAAGCTCTGAAAATAAAATCTTCACAAACAAAGCCATCTATGTATCAAAGTGAAATCGAATTCAGATTAGTCGGACCTCCAAAATAGAACAAAACCCAAAGAAGCGAAAAATGAAACAGAGATGCTGTCGTTTTCATGAAACAGAAAATTTTGATGCTTCTAATTAACGGCTACTAAGGTTTGGTGAGAGATATGTATAATTAACACTTCTACCAATAAAAATCCAATTAGTCCGGAAAGACTTTTGGCATGTTTTAAAATATGCATACAATTGTGACAGTTGAAGCAACCTTATCAATTCATAATTTCAAGTGACAGAAAATTTTAGGAACCTCAAGAAATACATTTATGTGAAACACATGACTTGAATAATTTAGTTCAAAAAGTTGGAACTCCACAGTCTCATGTCCTAAATTTTAATGGTTAGAAGTTGCAGTCTTTGTTGGTGCTACTCTTTTGTTGAAAACAAAAATAAATTCTAACCACCCTCCCAACTCACGCAAATTAACATAGCAACCACTACTTCCTTGACCTTTCTCCCACATAAAATTAATAAGCACCACTTATATATCACAAATTAAAATGTTTCTCCTCTGTTCTCTTTAACCCAAAAATGGCTTTCAAGAAATTGTTCATTTCACTTTCCACTTTCAAGGATGTTTTGATGTTAAAGGTGATCCAGGCCAGTAATAATCAGAATAAATCAATAGTTCATCATGAAGTGGTTGGTGAAAGATGTTGTGTGTGCTTATCAAGATTGAAGGATGGAGATGATAATAGAGTGTTGCCTTGCCTACATGAATTTCATCGTGAATGTGTCGATAGGTGGTTAAATGGTGCCAGGAGAACGTGTCCTATTTGTAGGTTTTCGATGGAAGAAGGAAAGAAGAAGTCTCTCAAAACAGAGGATTTAACAGAGGAGATGGTTATATGGTTTTCATCTTTTCATGTTGCTGGCTTCTGATCAATTGTATATAGTGATAACATGTTGACAATGTAGCAGTATACTGAGGAGAAGTGACAAATGCTTTTGTTTGGGGTGCATTGATTTCGAATTGTCCTTTGATACTTTAAATTGTCAATAGTATTGCTGAAGATTTCTTGATTATTTATATAATTCAAACAAGAAAAAAAGACAACCATTTTTATTCGACTAAAGTGAAGTTAGAAAACAAAAAGGTTCCGTTGCCGGGAATCGAACCCGGGTCTCCTGGGTGAAAGCCAGATATCCTAACCGCTGGACGACAACGGAATTTGTTATCATGATAGTTGGGGTTTATTAATTAGATATTGTTGACTAAGTTTCTCATTTGTACGTCAAAATAATTGAACTCGAGCCTGTTTATGAACTTGCCAACGAGAAAAGGGAAATATATTGAAATGCAGTAGTAGTATATTCCTCAGTTTCAAAAGAATGATCCAACTTTTTATTTTAGTTGATTTAGAAAAGAATCACACTCATTTTTTATAAAACTTTAATTTTAACTTTCTATGTAATATATTTACGGTCACAAAATTAAAAAATATTTTATTATATTTAATATAATTATAATTTAAGATCACAAGATTAATTGCTATTTCTATTAATTTGTATATCTTATTTGAATAGATCACTAAACTTTGTAGTTTGACCAATAGAAAGAACAAATTGTATTATTATATCAAATTCTGATTTTGTCCTTGATTGTATTGTCTTCTAAATTTTACAATAAAAAAAAATTTCGCGAGATTCTCTCCAGAAACCAGAAAAAGGAACTGCCTTAGCATCCACCACCAAAATCTGCCACTCCTTGGGCGAGGCCTTCTTTTCTATGAACACTCTACCACTGAATGATTCAAGGAGAGGGAATAGTTTTTTCCTTAGAGTATAGACGCTTTCAACTTTTGTGGCACTTTACTCTCCACTGTAATGCAAATAGATTTTCTCCAACTTCAACATGGTACAACAAAAGCAGTCCATGGGAAAATGAAATGACTGGACCCATGTATTACTGTTCAAACCAAAACATCTTTTGTCGAGTTTAAGTGATGCAAGAAAAAGGAAAGACAGATTCACACTCAATTTAGTAGCAAGAAAGAAACACTTGGCCCACATTAACATATGTTGACGACATGGACTAAGGTTCCAATAGACATGGATGAAGATGACTCCTTGAAAATGACTCCACTCCATGTCGGTCGTTTACTTCCAAATAAGGTTATTTTAAAATTATATTCTCTCCGTTCTAATTTATGTAACACATTTTTAAATTTTGATAGTTAATGTGATATGATATTTATATTATTTATATTGTTGAAGAATTATAAAAGTTTCATATTAATGGTTACTGAGATGGATGAACTCCTTATAAGACTTGAGCAATCCTCCTTTTTTCGAATTAACTTTTAGAGTATGAGATAGGTCAAAGACCTAATTTTTTATCGTATCAGAGCAAGCCCATGTACTAGATGCTACGAAACAAATTTATATTGGAATTGCTACACTTCATATACACGCACTATATCAAATTACCGTCAAAAATTTTATATTGTCACTAAATATTTCTTTTGTGGTAACGATATAAACTAGGTTTTTAAAATTTAAAATGTAAGGATTCTAAAGGATAAATATCCAACTTCACGTTTAAAATATTGTAGATGACGTTTTACAACAAGATTCATCATTCTTCGTTGAAAATAATACGTCAATATGCAACAAAATAGGGCGTCAAGCATCAACCTCATGGACCAGCAGTGCTATAATTATAATAATATGAATGAAGAAAGAAATTAATATTCCTACCAAAATAGTGGCCCTAAATTATAGACAGTGATGGCACAGCAAGAAAAAGAAGAAAATTAATGGAAAGTTATAGCCAACAACAAAACTAGAGTAATTTCTATCCCCTAAAAACAACGTATGATTCCAAACTTTTTGACTGTATGATGCTATTCACATATTCTTATTCCAGACTAGCCTATTAACACTCTACAATAAAGACATCGTACGACATAGCACGAGCCCTCGGCTTCTCCTAATCACTCACAGCACTACTTTTTTCTCGTGAGGACAAGGTCACTGCACTAAAGCATATCTCGATCACAAGAGTTTATTAAATCCAATTTTATTTTATATTTTTGCTAGAGGATATTTTAATTTTAAGGCTTGAATTGGTGACTTCTGAATCACATGACAACTATTTTTATCAATTACTCTAAAGTTCTCCCGTAAGATTCAAATTTTTCATATTTCTACGAACACTATTGGGTAATGGAGGGTGTGGTTGTTGATTAGAGTAATGGAGTTAATAATACAAAAATCAATTAAACAAGATTTAGGGTATTTTATTTGTGCAAGATATTCTTTATTATTATTATTAAGTATCAAAAACATTTAGACTATTCCATTTTGTTGATTTTTGAGAGTGTAAGTTTTATATTTAAATTATCATTTGTTAGTTTGAAAAACACACATCAATAGTATGTGTGATACACTCTCTTTTATTAAAAAAATCTTGATAAAAATTAAATAAACTATTAATATCAATTAGAAGATAAAAATTAAAGAATATTAATATCCTTAAATTAATAAGTGATAATTTAAATATAAAATTCAAAATGACAGCAATTTATATATATAAAATTCAAAAAGAAAGAATTAAAAGTATATTTTTGACACTTGCCTTTTTTTTCAACTTACATAAACAAGGTAGTAGGGCACAAATAACCAGCCAAGTCAAGAGTAGAAATGGGGTGGATAGGAGCAAATGAATACCATACAGATAGACAAAAATACTAATTCCAGCTTGTTTGCTGGTGATTGTTTTCATTACCATAAAAGACTAAACGTCTTTCCATTTAATAATATTGCCCTACACTTTCCATAAACCACAACCTATATTCTTTCTTTGAGGGGGGCAATGAGTTGATATTACAAACAAAAAACAGCAAATTGTTTTATATACTAATAATAGCAGCATTTAGATAAATCTTCTAATTTTTACTACTAATTCACACCTACATTTTCTTAAAATGGGGCGGTTGACGTCCGAAACAGTGAGTTCTTTTTGGGAACTTGATCAGTTGCAGCAATGCATAACTGGAAAAGTTAACAAAAACACCAATAAATTATGAGTCATTTATATAGTATTACCTTTGGCTAAAATAAGTACTCCTCTCCTTTCAAAATAATCCAACTTGATTTGACATGAAATTTTAAAAAAATGTAAACTTGTGGTTATAAATTAAAATTTGTGTCAAGCATACCACAATGAGGTTTAAACTTGTTATAAGGATGGGCATTCTTTTTGAAACTAACAAATAGATTTTTTTTAAACGAAGGAAATAATTGATATTTGTGTGATCATAAATTATTACCTTAAAAGAAAAATAAATATTTTAAAATTAAATTAACATGTCATTAGTTATAAACAGAGGGAGTACTTTTGTTTTTTTGGTTCTAATAAAAGGAATCATTAGTTATAAACATAATAAATTAACAAAAGATAAAGGACCTGTTGCTGCTGCTTCTTGAGCCTGGCATTTTCTTGAACTAACTGGGCTACTTCCATCTCCAACTCATTCATGTAAGCCTGCAAGGACAAAAAAAGGAAAAAAAAAAAGAGAGCAGAAAATCAGCATATTGCCCAAATTAAGAACAATAACAACATATCCAATGGAATGCATAAATAGAGTCTAGGAAGTAAAATATAGACAGATCTAATCACTACCTCACACAAATAGAAAGGGTAGCAAAAAAATATCATGGCCCACTAGATATCAAAAAGAGAACTTCCAATCAAGAACATAAGTAGCAAAAGAGAAAAAAAAAATACCAAATATAGTTTATGTGTTGTCATTTTCAATTTTTTTTAAAAAAAAAAGAAACATCATTTATTTCAAGTTACTCATAAAACAAATGATTAAGAGAAAGTGAGTTTCACTTTCCTGCTTTCTAGCTCTTGATCTAGCAGCAGACTCACGGTTCTTGATCATCCTCTGATTTCTTCTGTCCCCTGTAGACTTATCCTCTGTTTCAGGTACATTCCTCTTTCTTCCACTAGCAATTGAGTTTTGCCTTAAAGGGTTATCAAAGAAATGAAGCTCTGGAACAGAGTTCAAATTCAGCATAGTTGTTCCTGGATTTGCTGAAACAGGGGGGGCTGCTGGTACTGGTGACGATTCATTCACAAAAGGCCTAGACAAGAAATCTTGTAAAATCATGCCACCAAAATTAGCACCTTGATGATGACGATCATGACGATGATGATCTAAAGAGTAATTGGTAGAGTGGTCTTGAAGATAAGAAAGACTAATGTCTTTCCACACTTCTTCCATATTTTTGAGTCTTGGAGAAAAAGGCGAATGAGATGATGAAGAAGAAGAAGATGTTGAATGTCCCCTGGTGTCACTGCTTGATGACCACATAACTGGATTCTTGAAAGAAACAGAGAACAGAGACAGGGAAAGAAAAATAAAAAGTGGAAAGATAAGAATGTACTTTTTTTTATGTTCTACTGTTACTATTTCTTTTCTTGTAATAACCAGGGTGCAATTTTGACAAGAGAAAATTATCACTGTTTTGTGTTGTCATGTCCGAGTAGTACAAACAATGATCCACGCGCCCAAATTATATGAGGCTTTGGAGGTGGAGTTGTACTATTTCTTCAGAAGTCACCTTAAAAGGGAGTACCAACTTGGATAAACAAGACATACGCACTGGGTTTTTGTTTCAAGAGTGAACTTACAGCATTGTTGAACCCATCTGATTTGAACTAGGAACACTGTTGGGTCAAAATATAGAAAACAGAAAACTCATACAATAATGTACTTTCTTTTTTTGCCACCCGACCTGAAATCACTACTTACATTTGAGTTTAATTATATCTAGATTCATGTCATGTAAGGCTTTATTTAAGATAAAATATTTTCTATCAAGAATTTTTCTATTCCCAAAACTCAAATTTAAAACATTTAGCTACAGGAGGAACAATCTCATAAGCTACATCGTATCCTTTGGTGGTATAAATATACTCCTTTAGTCCCATTTCAAGTGAAATAATTATTCAGAATCATAAATTTTTTAAAAAAACTTTTTGTAAAGCTTTATGAAAATTTAAAAATGTCAACTACCTAGACCAATGAATTACTTCCCAGAACCCCCACCCCACCCCTAAAAAAAGAATTCTTCCAGGACTTTTTGCATTTTCTTAATATGGAAAAAAGCTAAAATTATTGTTGATCCATTGGTTTTGGTATAAAAATATCCTCTTTCCAACTTACTGAGCCATCATGTCTCTGCATATTTTTTAGGCTCAAAAATTTCTTAAGAATTAACGGACGATTTAAAATTAAATTAAAATAAAAGGAGCCAAAACTACCCGTACTGAATTTGATTAAAAATGTTTCTTTGTAAACCCATATCAAATTTACTAGCTTGACCAAGAAAGTCAGTTATCTTAAATTTTTTGTATAATATATCGTATCATTCTTAAATTTTATGATCTTAAATATATTTATTTAATGATAATTATAATTTTGCTCTCAAATCCTTTAAAAACCTAGAGTTAGACTATTAATTTAACAACAAATACTTTATCGTGATTTAAGATAACACATGACACGAATACTTCAAATTTTAAATAATATCAATACATAACCGAGTACTATAATAATAAATAATGATTTGGTCTTTTTGTAACACAACTTTATTTCCTTTGGTAAAACGTTATTTCTAATTGTGTGCTTTATATGAGCTGGTATTTTTAATTATTTTTCTAAGAATTGCTATCTTTTTATTAGAAAACTTATAAAAATACTTAAATTTTTATTTGTCATAAATCTTAGTAATTTTCTATCGATAAAATTATATTTCTTAGAATTCAACAAAATATTATAGTACAAAACTGGAAGTAAAAACAACAAATTAAAAAGGAAAAAATCTCAAGACAATAAAATATGGAGGAAGAATTATTCTAAACATTTCTCTATCCCAAATAAAAGTGTACTTTAGAATATATATATAAAGAGAGACCAAAACTCATCTCAATAGAAAGATTGAACAGGCTTAGCTCCACTAGTGAAAAGATTAATGAATATAAAGAAGGCATAATACAAAAATAAGAAACTCAAAATTTGATTTTATCTAATAAGTAATGGGTTAACTTTCTGCATAACATAATGATCGTTTAGACACTTTTACAATTCATGTGTCACGGCAGTGTCATATATCTACAAAAAAGAGTTAGAATATTTAATTGACATTTGAGATTAAGATAAATGATGTAAGTATATACTGTCGAAGTTAAAATGCTTAATTATCAACTAATGTCAAATTTAAAAGATAAGACATAATTTTTCTACTACTATAAATGATAGGGAAAAAGAAAACTAACTGCCAAATTATTGTCCTTTTTTACAATCTGTAGTATCAATCATTTAATACAAGAATTCATCTGCTGTTACCATAAAAAGGTAAGGAATTACTTACTAACCATTGTGAAATTTCTAAAGTTGGTTTCATCATAATTCATGGGTTTCCATGTGCTTTTGTTTCAGTCAATCTCCTATATCATAGTCCTAATTTATAGGAGACTTTGTGTTTTTGTCACCGTCTTTACCTTTTTTCTTATACTTCCAAAGAATAACAACATAGCAGTGGAATCACACAAGTAAAATTTGGATAAGATACACTATACGCAAATCTTATCATTATCTCATAAAGATAGAAAGTTTATATTTGAAAAATCCTTATCTCAAAAATCAAGATATTGAATATGAAAAAAAATAGAAAAAGACACTTTTAACTTCCATGAAAAGGATATATATATAAATTCTTTTATTACATCAAAGGCAAAGGAAGTAGTAAAGGAAAGTACAATATGAAAAATTAAATTCTCACTAATAAAATAAAATACTAACTAAGCTAAATTCTAAAATTCATTGAAACTATAATTTTCAGTTTTTTTTTAGAAAGACAGAAGATTTTGTTATAACTTGAGCTAAACAACTGAACAACTATAAATGAATAAATAAATAAGCATTTCTCCTCTTTTTTGAAAAATGCTAAACAATTATAACAACTTGTTCAATTATTTTGGCCTAGCGAACTATTAAATCCCCAGGTCCACTCCAATTATATTGCGTCCTACTATACTAGCCTGCTACTACTGCTTATAGATTGTTTGGTAATATAGTAAATAGAGTGTAATAATATGTGCATTGAGATGTAATAATGGTGTGTTAAAAATAGCATAACTTTTACATATATATAAAATATTTATTTACTAAAATATCCTCTACACTCTTTATCTTCGAGAAAAGAAAAATGTCTTGAAAAGAATTTGAGGGTAATTACTCTTTTCGTTCACTTTTACTTGTCAATTATACTTCCTCTATTTACTATTAGATGTTAAATTTTAGTTTGGTACACCTATTAAAAAAATAATGATTCGTATATATAGTGAGATTACCATTTTAACTCTATTAATTGATAAAAATATTCATTAAAGTTATAATTCAAATATATTTAATACTATCAATACAATGGCAAGTAGAAGTGTTTCTTAATTTTATAATATTTCTATTTTTTCAAGAAATAATGCATAGGTAATCAAAGGATGAATTGATTATTGGAAATTTTTAAAAAGTTCTATATTTTTCAAAAACATTAACTTTGTAAGTAAACTGAATATAAAATAGATAAAAAAAATTATCCTATTTTGATTTCTCCAAAATGACAAGTAAGAATGAAAATCAAATTATGAAATTTTTACATCTAATAGTAAACAGAGAAGTACTATTTTGGCATGTCCAACAATACTTGTCTAGTTAATGAAATAAAGAAATAATTTTATACTTAGTTCCTAATTTATCCTTATCATTAATTATAGTCATTTACCTGTTACATTTTTCAAAGTATTGAATTTATTATATTCAAAAAGTGATTTGGTAAAATTACTCTTATCATTTATTATTTCTTAATTCTTATACTAAGTCAATAGAGGACATGAACAGAGGAAGTGTGTCATTAATCAATTTAATGCATGTATTGAATCCCCTTTGTATTACTATTACATACTCCCTCTGCCCATATTATAAAGATATTTTTCTATAAATATTTATCTCATATTATAAAAACACTTATTACATTAGGATAGAATTAATTATTATTTTTTTCATTTTACCCCAACATTAATTAGTGTATTAATAATTTTTTTCTAACTTAATTTAATGTACATTGAAATAAATGATGGGTAAAATAGTAAAGTTTACTAATGTATTAATGATTTCTTAACAACTGTATAAAAGAAAAGTGTTCTTATAACATGAGACGGAGGGTGTATAATATTAATTATACATACCTCAAAATTAAGTGTATACTTAATGCAACTTATACATAAGCTAAAAAAAATATAGAAAACAAAATACATGATAT